>CM076982.1:6066390-6283890 GCA_039105355.1 Benthosema pterotum
TAACTAAAATAAACAAATAAAAACACCATTGGCATCTTATTTCTTTCATAAATATAGAATATTTCACTCAACAGGAACTGCTCCTGTCGCAGGATGATGATGTCACATGTGATCTAGCTCTATAGAATATATGGATGAACATGCTCATGTGACATCATCATCCTGTGACCGGAGCACCTCCGATTGATTGAAAGATTCTCTATTTATGAAAGAAATAAAGTATTGAAGGTGTTTTTATCTGCATGTTTTAGTTATAGAAGGCAAGTATAGTGTTTTAAGGCATATTGTCTTATAAGCAAGGGATCCTTTTAATAGTCTTTCATTCTATTTTAGTTTGAAGGTTTTTTCCCCCTCCCACGCCAGGGTAATAACTTAAACGCAGCATACTGCAACTCTGAGTTATAGTGAGAACCTGCGATAAATCGTGTTACACTAAACACTCCTCACACAACAGGACGTCTTCCACAGCCATTGTGCCCTTCAGAGTCTGAGACAAAAAGCAGACCATACTGTATACAGAACAAACAACACTTACTTGCTGATACACATTAATATGGATTACATTTGCATAAAACGGCACAAAGCTATACATCATCTGTGAGCACTGGGGACTGCATACATGTACGCTAGGACTGGAACTGTTGTAGACACATGCAGCCTCTACTGTACATGACAACAAGAGAGGGGAAAAAAAACGGTTCCCTGTTGTCCTATAGGCCTAGAGCGGCTATGCTGATCCTTACAGCCAACCAGAGCAGAGTGATTTGATCTAGCTTTTTTTTTTTCCTGGGTATTAAAGGACAACTTTGTTTTTTCTTTGTTTGTTTGAATGCCCCCCCCCCCATAGCTGACATCCCTGAAACTAAAGAATGCAATGAATGTAAAACAATTACCATCTTTTACTTTCTCTAATAATAACAACCTAAAACATGAAACTTGGTTGGAAAATTTGCTTGTTGAGATTTGGGTTGTTTCTAGGTGAGTGGGGACCTAACTATTATTAAATTGCCAATTTGGGGATCAAATAGATGTGTCAAGGACAATAGGCCATGAAATATTAAAAGCGTCGAGGGCAATAAGTGCGTTAAGGGGTTAAATGAAGCTTCAGACTCAAGCTTCCTGAAGCTTGAGTCTGAAATTGTCCACTGTCTGAGAGATGTCAAGGGGGAGGGAGGGGTTTGGTTCATACCAAACAAACCAGAGGTTGTTGTCAAGCATGTGGCTAATGGACTGGCCTGTTTGCCAACCACGCAAACACAGGCAACGAGCGCTACTAGCATGTAAAATATGTTGGATGATGGGATTTATATAACCCAACGCTTCTTTAAACAAACTATTTATCGGGCACGATTCACTGCAAGTGCAGCCGCCATGTTTGTTGTTCGACACTGTAACTGTTGCACTGTTGAGCGACAGGGCTGCTGGCCAACCAGCTGCGTCTGCTCGGATTTGTCGTTAGACCAACTCTCAACTCCGACTCTCATTGGATGAACACATCTTGGTACTGAAGTGATTATAGGATGACAATACAGGGCCAGACCAGGAGCGTCGATGGGTTTGGACCAGGCTAACGTCACCACATCGTGCTCTCCGATTGGCCGAGACGGATTGACGTTCATCTGATTCTTCCCACCTTTGCATTGATTGAGGAAGCATCGTTCAAATAAACATTCATCCTGTGTACACGTCACCACCAAGGGGGGGCGTCAGTCAGTCAGTCATGAGCACTTCCTCTTTGCGACAAATCACCCTGACCTCCGACCCCGAGAAGATCTACTTCCTGCGGACCGAGTGGTCAGGAGGAGGTGACCTGGGCGCCGGCTTCTCCCTGGTCCTCAGCGACGGAGGCACTGCCGCCTGGACCGGGGCGGTCTCGACGGACGAGGTGGCGGGGGAGATCCGCGACATGGGCGTGGAACGGGAGCGCTACGTGGAGGACTTGAACGCGGCACTGACGGGATCAGAGGACGAGGGCTATTCCTTCGATCTGTCTCCGGACAGCGACCCGGTCCGCCGCCGACTGTCCTACCGCAAGACCTGCAAGGGCATCTCGTTGGACCTGGGTTGGGCGGAGCTCCGGGCGGTCCCGGGGGACCCGGCCGGGGCCAGCCGGAGCATGCTGGTCCAGTCGCTGCGGCGCAGCGCCGCCCTGCAGGCGGAGAACGGAGCGCTGCGGGAGGAGAACGAACGGCTGCGGCGGGAGCACCGGCGCGTCGCGGAGGAACTGCGGCGGTGGGCGGAGGAGAAGGAGACCACGGAGAGGGAGCTGTACGCACGCTTCGTCACCGTCCTCAACGCCAAGAAGGCCAAGATACGAGGCCTGCGGGACGACGTCCGACGTCTCCAGCAGCAGCAGCAGCAGCAGCAGCAGCAGCAGCAGCATGGCCGCAGCCGGGGAGACTCCTCGGACACGGACGACGGTGGGATGGTGACGGAGGTCGTTGGGAGAGGTAGAAGCACCACAGAGACCTCATCATGGGAGGACACTCTCCTCAGATAGGTCGATTCAGAGTTTGACCGTAGCACCGCAGCTGCCGTTGCCAACAATATAACAATGACGTCATGCCACCTAGGGTTGGGTGACGATACGAATATATCGTTATTCGCAAATTTACAAGTCAAATCAGGACGATAAAAGGGGGGGGGGGGGGGGGGGCAACCCAACGTTAGCGCGTGGAGCGCAAAATCTGGCTCGATCAGCTAGAGAGACAGAGAGAGAGAGAGAGAGAGAGAGAGAGAGAGATGCTTGGCTCAGACAGCACGAACGAGTAGCAGCGTGTTAGTGTTTTTTCTTTTGACCATTAAAACAACCTCTGATCCTTTGCATTCATTATTATCATCATCATATTAAATTAAACACGGCCCCGTGATTCACTCACGTAGCCTAAAAAGTCTTCTTCTAATAGTCAACTGCGGTTCCGAAACTTTAGGCTATATTCCATATACCCATGGGAGGATGGGACAAATATATCGTCATTCGGTGATTTTTCCCCCAGCGATTGGCGAGGGGGAAAAAAAGGCTTTATCGTTCAACCCTAATGCCACCGCAATGACATCCTATTAACGTCATACCACCTCTTTCCAGCCCTCCTCTCTGATTTTACTAACCGCTGCAGCAGTGCTCATTGGGAACGCCCACCCAACAAAGCTAAACCAATCACATTGGCTGGGAGACGTCGGCCAATGGGTTTATATAGGAAGGGGGTGTGTCATGGCTGTCGCCTCATAAGCCTGAGTAAACGATAAAATGACCAAGGGCTACATTTTCGTTACCATCTAAACCCCTTATCCCAAACCCCTTATGATTTTTTTTACTATTTTGAAAAACTTTTTGGAAAAGTTCAACGTGCCAATCTATGAACACATTGTGAGCTTGTAGACTGACCATTTAAACTATTTAAAATTGTTCTTTTTTACTAGTTTAAAAAGGCAAAGAAGTTAAGGCATAAGGGGTTTAGCGGTGACGAAAATGGAGCCCCAAATGTTTTTAGTTTGTTTGTGTTTGATAATATAGTGTAATATCCCTTTAATTCCAACCCAATTTCAACATGTGCGTACAAATGGAACCAAATGAACCCTAACAGTTCCATTTGGTTCCATTTGTAAACACTCAGAAAAAAAGGGGGCTAAAAGAAAAATCATTAACACTGTGAAACACAACTTGATGATGTCATCAAGCTGTGTTTCACAGTGTTAATGATGTTGAAAACGGGTGGAATTCCCCTTGTATATTTTGGTGCCAATAGCTTTGCACTCTCGCAGAGCAGCTCTCACAGTTGGCCATAAGCAGTGGATGGACTTTCTCTTGCAACGGAGGTAGTTCTATGTTAAAACATGTGAGTAGATTAATTATCCAACACAGCTGCAGAGTCACATTAGTGTCTGTTGCAGGGGCGGATGTAACATTTTCCAATTGGAGGGGCAGGTGAAAATGGTATGGGGGCGGCTTCATGAAGCCGCACCCATACCATTTTCGGTTACAGCACTTTTATTAGGCAATTAAGCATCAATAATAACATCAGTTGTTGTTGAAGTTGCAACAGACACGCAGCATGCATAAAGCTAAAGGTCTGACTCAGAGAGTTTTCTGTTTTCAATGATGAAATGCTGTTGGTTTAGTGGTGACACAGCTGTAGTTAGTTAGTAGCAGTAGTAGTGTTTCAAATCATTTTAAATATCTTGGTTGTTTTTGCATGGCATCATGTTTGGTGGGGCAGTCAGAGCATTTAGCCCCCCTAATGCCCCCCCCCCATGCCTAGATCCGCCCCTGCTGTAGAGTCATAGTGTCTGTGGTATTATTGCAGGGTGTCTGTGTGTCACAGCAGAGGTCCACTCCCACAACACCCACCACCCGCCTCTCCTCATTGTACATTTCTCTTTTCCCTTTTTACCTCCACTATAATTTTACCTCCTTGATTTGCTGTTTCTTGACTTCACTGAAGTAGTTGTTTGTATGTGCGGTATTTGAATGCCTTAATGAAATGAACAAGTTAAGTTGGCCACTATTGTAAACAAGTGTATGCTTAACTAGTATGTCCAATCAGCTCTGTCAGATTTGATGCAGTTGTACTTGAATTGTACTGTAATTCTCCAAGCTGTTATCAGTTTTGTTGCAGCGTGTACTTGACTTGTACTGTAACTCTCATCTCTGTTAATAAAAATTTCATTCATTCATTCATTCATTCATTCATTCATTCATTCATTCATTCATTCATTCATTCATTCAAAAAATTTCATTCAAAGACCACAGAGGAACCTACAGTACAGTAGTGGTCATGACACACACACACACACACACACACACACACACACACACACACACACACACACACACACACACACACACACACACACACACACACACACACACACACACACACACACCATGAGGAGGTTTCCATTATAAACCCTGCAGTGCAGAGACCTTTCAAAGATCAGAGACAAATGAAAACGTGGAAACAAAACACCATGTGACATTCACACCTAACTGTATAATGTTACTCAATGAACTCACTGCGTGCGTGCGTGCGTGCGTGTGTGTGTGTGTGTGCGCGCGCGTGTGTGCGCGTGTGTGCGCTTGTGCGTGTGTGTGCTATCAGAGACAGTTGATGCAAAACCTAATAGGATTTCATTCTATTTCAGTGTGAAGGGCTTTTTCTCCCCTCTCCAGGTTATACTAATTTAAATGCAGCATATTGCAGTTCTTCTGACTGACTCATAATGGCTTTAACCACCAGGGAATGTGTGATAAATTGTGTTACACAAAAACACCCCACCTGCCTCACACACACACAACATGACTGAGACTGCAGGCGTAACATGGATAACATCATACAAGGGCATTATGCGGCCCGGGGGCCAAATGCGGCCCTTTTGCTGACTCTGACCGGCCCGGGGACCACCAGTGGTCCTTGAGACAGTTCCAGTTAAATATGGAAAGTTGGGTAACCAGGTGTAACTCTTTGAGAGCGTAAACATGAAACCAAATGGACCCTGGCGGGTCCATTTGGTTTCATTTTTACACTCTCAAGAGTTAAAATAATCATCATGTGAATTAGGCCAAGTCTAGACAACTAGAGAATGTGGCAAATGTCCACATTCTCTAGTTGTGTAGACTTGGCCTAATTCACAAAAATAAATCTTTAGTTTTGGGGTCTGTGAGGGCTAAAAATCTGTAATCTCTGTGGCTCAAATTCTGAATGAATAGAGGGCCCTGGTGTCAAAATGGTTGGTCTTACACTTACTTTTATCTTGAAATTAAATTAATATTATGCAGACTTTAGTCCAGCCTTTAGTTTTGGTCCTCCACAATATTTTATGCATCTCATTTGGCCCCTTGGGAAAAATAATTACCCACCACTGGATAACATGGATGCTTTCACTTGATCCAGCATTATATTGTGTTATAATTGTTCTGACACTTTAAAAGGATCCCTGGCTAAGACAAATATGCCTTAAAACACTCTGCTTGCCTTCTATAACTAAAACATGCAGATAAAAACACCTTCAATACTTTATTTCATAAATAGAGAATCTTTCACTCAATGGTAGATGCTCCGGTCGCAGGATGATGATGTCACATGAGCATGTTCATCCATAGAGCTAGATCATACTAGAGCTAGATCACAGGAGCAGTTCCTGTTGAGTGAAATATTCTCTATTTATGAAAAAAATAAGATGCCATTGGTGTTTTTATTTGTTTATTTTAGTTATATAGGTAAAGTATAATGTTTTAAGCGATGTTTATCTTATTAGTCAGGGATCCTTTTATTAGTCAGGGATCCTTATTAGTCAGGGATCCGTTTATCTTATTAGTCAGGGTGCCTTTAAGGGAAATACGTAACCTACTGCATTTATTTATTTCATCTGCGCTATGAAAGTGGTAGGTTGTGATTATTTCATTGTGCAGAATATTTTCATTGTTTTTGTTGTTTTCATGAAATATAGTGGTATACAGTATATATGTACCCAGACTTGTTAAGATACAGGCTACATTTTCATGGTACTGCGTCTGTTCATGACACTGAAGAACAGAGCAGTGACTGTCGTATTGTCTGTTTTGCCAGGTACACATATTGCATTCATTGTCATTTTGCAATGTTCCTGTGAAGCACACTGAAAAACAAAGCAGTGATTGTCGTATTGTCTGTTTCGCCAGAATAAAACCACTCACTGCTGAGATCTATTGGTCTGTGGTTCTTCCAAGCTAATACAACACACCACACTACAGATAACACAGCAAACGGAAGCCGCTCATCATGACGTCACATGACGTGTTTTTATACAGGGGTTGACACTAAGGTCTCCGAGGCACTTGCCCATCGGGCAAGTGCAAGTCATGTTCTGCTTGCCCTCAGGTCATGGTCACTTGCCCCCCAAAAATATATTGTAAATTTTGCATTTAAGTTTACTTCCTACTTGGGTGCTTTAAACCAGGGGTTTTCAACAGGTGGTCCGGGGACCACCAGTGGTCCCTGAGAGGGTTCCAGGTGGTCCCCAGCTAAGTTGGTTAACCAGGTGTAACTCTTGAGAGCGTAAAAATGAAACCAAATGGACCCTTGCGGGTCCATTTGGTTTCATTTTTACACTCTCAAGAGTTAAAATTCATCATCTTAATTAGCCCAGGTCTACACAACTAGAGAATGTAGAAGATTAATGGTCATTTTGATCTGTATGTTAATTTTTTTGTGTCCCAAATCCAGCCTGGAATTGTGGACAAAAGCGCAATAAATTGCATACTTGCCCGATCGGGCAACCAGGTAGCAGTCTTCACTTGCCCCACCATTTTCTTTACTTGCCCCGGGCAAGCGGGCAAGTGTCAAGCCCTGAGAGTTTTATACAGGTGCTGGATTCTGCTTTCCCATCCACAGGCCTTCTAAAATCTAGACAGTGTCAGCTTCTTTTGTAAGCTGTAAGTGCCCATAGCCGTCTTTTGTTTGCTGCTATTGTGTCCTTCAGAATCAAAATGAGCATTCATTAAATATGATGCGTTATATTTACTTCTGCAGGCTATAATGCAAATTGTTGAAATGTTGAAACTCTGTGTTCGTTCTAAACTACTGAAAGAAGCCTATGGAACACAAGGCTACAAGGTTTAAAGGAAACGCGTTGTTGAGCTGTGAAGGCGGAAAGCAGGCCCGTGGGTCAAAGGTCAGATATACCAGTACAATAGGGTGTTTTGTTTTGAGGCTGTGGTCAGAGAATGGACACATGGCATGGAGGCATGTAGGGAGGCATGCATAGAGGCATGTAGAGTGTCACAATTAATCAAAATCAAAAAGTCAAAGTCAAAGTCGTCAGATTAGTCACTCATGTTACCGCAGTGAAATTACTTCTCCGCTTTTGACCCATCTCTTGGAGTGGTGAGATGCAGCGTGCGCTGCGCTCGGGAATCATTACTTGATTTGACCCTAAATCCATCCCTTTGATGCCGAGTGCCAAGCAGGGAAAATCAAATCGAAATCGAGGTCGAAAATCATGGTTTCCCCTTTCCTAGCACATTTACGGTAACTGTGTCACACTGACTCACAACCTACCTTACTCTCAGAAGAGTTCTGTTAAATAAGAACAGAAAAATGCAATGTGTTCTGCTGTTTACTTTAAGAAAGGGTAGTCCAAGACTCCAATAACAGAAAAGAAATACTTGGGGAGGAAGAAAGAAAAGATTTCTACCTGAATGTTCAGTAAAAGAAAGAAAAGTGGGATTTGCACTTTATCCACCGTCTTTGTTCAATAAGAACCACAATATTCTCTGTTAGAGGGAGGAGAATGTATTCGTTTCTATAGTTTTATCGAAGAATCGAAATTGAAATCGAGGTTGCAGGAAAGAAAAAACGTGACGCCCTACAGCAGGGGTTTTCAACAGGTGGTCCGGGGACCACCAGTGGTCCTTGAGAGGGTTCCAGGTGGTCCCCAGCTAAGTAGTTTAACCAGATGTAACTCTTGAGAACGTAAAGATGAAACCATTTCATTTTTACACTCTCAAGAGTTAGAAGATTAATGGTCATGGACAGAAGCAAAATAAATCTTTAGTTTTGGGGTCTGTGGGGCTAAAATGTCCTCAAATGGTGGTCCGTGGCTCAAATGCTGAATAAATGGTGGTCCCTGGTGGTCCCTGGTGTCATAAAGGTTGAAAACCACTGCCTCTGCAGGCATGCATCTCTGCAGCACCATTTTGTATAGTGCTGTGTTATTGTTGCTGAAATCTGAATCTCAGGTGTAAGAGATTCACAAGAATAACTGAGGATCAGGGTCAGGATTCTCGTTTGTTTGTTTTTCCCCCCATGAAAATGTGTGTATTGTCTTTAGTCTGTAGTTATTACTGCATTACTACGATGGCCAATGGCCAATGGCCAAAAACTAGCGCAACGAATTTATGTCATTTTTCAACTTCTATGACTTCATTTTTGCGACCCCGGCATATGTCGCGACCTTTTCGCACAACAGTTGGCTGTGGTGCAAAATAACAGTCGGTTGACAACAGTAAGGGGCTTTACAGATGGTCAGTAACAAATCGTGCATTCTAGTTCATTTTCAACGGGACCGGCGTTGTGCGAAGAAAACGCTGTGTGATACAGAAAGCGTGTGACGCTGCGCGGCGTCCAGTGTTGTTAATGCGCGCATGCACATGCCGGCGATTTATTTTATACTTCAATCAAATTGATTGATTGGTTGCAAATTGATCTCGCTGTCTCTTCTATAGGTCAGTGGTTTTCAACCTGTGGTCCGGGGACCACCAGTGGTCCCTGAGAGGATTCCACGTGATAATCTACACATTTTAGAAAATGTAGAAGGAATTGCTATTTTGACCAACTTTTTCCAGGTGCTGTATCTCCTAAATTGTAGAAAGAAACTTTAAAATCCTTAGTTTTGGGTCAGAGAGACTAAACTAAACATCAAATAGTGGTCCTCACTATTACTAAAATGCAGAATAAATAGTGGGCCCTGGTATGAAAAAAGTTGAAAACCACTGCCTTAGAACATTGAAAGCCATAATTGCCTAAAATAGACTAAATAAAGTCTCTCTTGTAGCATAGGAAGAAAAAAATAACACAAGACAGAGTAAATAAAATGAATCGAGACAGCCAGCTAGTACTGCACCAGAGAGAGAGAGAGAGAGAGAGAGAGAGAGAGAGAGAGAGAGAGAGAGAGAGAGAGAGATCGACAGAGACAGAGAGAGAGAGAGAGAGACAGACAGACAGAGAGAGAGATTGAGAGAGAGAGAGAGAGAGAGAGAGAGAGAGAGAGAGAGAGAGAGAGAGATCGACAGAGACAGAGAGAGAGAGACAGACAGACAGAGAGAGAGATTGAGAGAGAGAGAGAGAGAGAGAGAGAGACAGACAGACAGACAGACAGACAGACAGACAGACAGACAGACAGACAGACAGACAGACAGACAGACAGACAGACAGACAGACAGACAGACAGACAGACAGACAGACAGAGAGAGAGAGAGAGAGAGAGAGAGAGAGAGAGAGAGAGAGAGAGAGACAGAGACAGAGACAGAGACAGAGACAGAGAGAGAGAGAGAGAGAGAGAGAGACAGACAGACAGACAGACAGAGAGAGAGAGAGATTGAGAGAGAGAGAGAGAGAGAGACAGACAGACAGACACAGAGAGAGAGAGATTGAGAGAGAGAGAGAGAGAGAGAGAGAGAGAGAGAGAGAGAGAGAGAGAGAGAGAGCCAGTCCGTGGGCAGAAAATGATGGAGGATAAAAACAGAGGCAGGGCAGATAGAGACAGAGATGGAACCAAACTCAAGTCTGCCAAATTGATGGAAACTAAAGTGTTCTGCCAGCCTGCTGCCTGCTGCGTGCCAACTGTGAGGGCATGTACACACACACACACACACACACACACACACACACACACACACACGCGCGCACACAATGTGAAGATGTAAATTTAAAAGTGTTCAGAAGAATCTACATTTAGATAAAAACTGACGTATCAGATATTTCATTGACCCTTTCCCTAGGTTAATTAGGATTATTTATGCTATTTTCACGATTTCATAACTTATTCACAATCAAATAAAGTCATCGGTATAAATGTAATGTGTGTCTTTATAGCACACTTTACTTTACAGTACAGTTCCACCTTTCTTACATGGTACTACCAAGGTTTTACCTGGTAACATAATGTGTAATTACTGGGTAAATACTTGGTAATTAACAGTGTTTACCAGTTCAAAATTCAAAGTTCAAAGTTCAGAGTTCAAAACATGGGCTGATGGGTAATCGTAAAGGATCATAATCTACAATTATCAGGTAGGTACATGGAAACATCATGGAAACAGAACACACTTTACTTTACAGTACAGTTCCTCCTTCCTTACTGGATATCTATCAGGTAATTACCGTGTAATTACCTACCGTGTAATTAACTACTATGTAATTACTTGATAGGTACTTCTCTTGTTTTTACAGGTGGATCACCCTACCAACAGTCATTACGACATGCAGATCCCTTGACTCCTTCAAAACCGCTGTCAAAGGGCACAGTTTGCTGCAATTTGAAACTGTCCCCTGTAAAATCTGAATCCTCCACCCACCCTTTCTTTTCCCCTCACTGTATATGTTTCCTTTCTATTTCTACCGACTATATGATTTCCTGTTCTTTGGCAATCAATCAATCCCCAATAATACCTATGCAAAATCAGAGAATACAGTTGCCAGGTAATACCTGGTAGTAGTTAGTTGTCAGGAAAACTACTTGGTAATTATATGGCAATTACTGAGTAATGTTTCTGCAAGTTACCTTGTAACTACCAGGTTAAATAATGGGTAAATACTTATAACTAGCTGGAAATTACCCAGTAGTTACATGGTAGTTGTCAGGGAAAGTACCTAGTAATTACTAGAGTAACTACCTTGATGTTAACCTGTAATTGCCAGGTAATACCAGGCAACTACTGATTATTGCCAGATAATTACCTGGTAATTACTGTACCGTAAATGGAAGGGTTACCGAATCATTCTCAATATGCTATACTTACTGCAAATGCAAGTGTGCATGCATGTGTCTTAAAGGGAAATTCCACTTATTTTCAATATTTTACATTAATACACCTTAGATATGTTGTGTGGACATGGTAAAAAAAAATCACTAACATGGTGAAATACATCTTGGTGACATCATCAAGATGTGTTTCACCATGTTAATGAGTTTCCTTTTTTTCTGAGAGCGTACAAATTGGTTCACATTTGTACGCTCTCAGGAAAAAAAAAAGAAAACGGGTGGAATTCCCCTTTAAGAGGCGTCCCCCCCACTTCTAAAAGTAACACTACAACACTGGGATGACAGAGAATCCCATTGAAGTGGAGCCTAATAAAATGACAATCCTTGTGAACTCTCTCCATGTATTTGGTCGGTGTCCATCTCCCTCTCTCTCATCTGACAGAGATACTAGTATTCACTGCTGTTCATTCTCTCTGTCTGTCTCTGTCTGTCTAATTGGGTCAGTCTGTGGAACGGCAGACAGCAAAAAGAAAGGCTCCCTCTATTCCAAAATGCCTCTCTTTGTTCCTACGACGGACCATAATGACCATTAAAGTGTCCAGAGCATGAGGTTTGCCTGCCGTTTCACTGTGGCTCAGATGGATTCATGCCATGACTCAACAAACGGGTAGATGCTATCTCTCTATATTGGCACCACACACACGCGCACACACACACACATTTCTGTCCTGAACACGTTTTGGTGTTCAACGCATTATGTTACACTTCAGCTATTGAAAAATATCAGACCTACAAGTTCATATTGCGCTCATATTGGCGCAATATGAGCTTGTAGGTCTGATTTAAAAAAAAAATGTGAAAATGATGCGCAAATCTAAGAATATATTCTATTTGACACCTGATTATAGTTTCTGACACTAGGTTCTAGATTCTGTTTCTGACAGCTTCTAGTTTTTATGAAAATTCTATGTTCAGTGATGCTCAACGTATTTCATGATAAGGACCAGCAGAATTATCTATATTTGGTTACACAATCCTGTAAC
Organism: Benthosema pterotum; assembly: GCA_039105355.1. NCBI lineage: Eukaryota > Metazoa > Chordata > Actinopteri > Myctophiformes > Myctophidae > Benthosema > Benthosema pterotum. The sequence goes on from CM076982.1 coordinate 6,078,894, forward strand.
TGACAACAGACAAGGCTAGCGATGGTAAACTCAAAACAGTGATCTTAAACTTTAAAGGGTTAAGAAGGTGTTGGCTGTTATGTTTCAGATCCATGGCGTTTCATGGGAATGGCCAGATTGCACTGCAGGCTCAATACTGACATTAAGCCAAGGGCAGCGAACTGAACATGTTTGATGACCGGCATGAGCGTCAACATCAGCACGGCTCTGAACCGATTGGCTGATGGAAAACAGATGCTTTCTGGACAGAGTTAAGACTGCATGCTTCACTCTTCACGCCTTGGAGGAAGCATGAGCTCGGTTCGTGGCTCCCCCCAGGTTGGCCGAGGGAAATTGGCACCCAGTGAAAAAGTGGGTGACAAAATCAAGGAATAAAAAATAGATGAAAATGCCCAAACAATCACAAGGCAACCTTGGGCTGCAGACCCTGATCATTCACAGCAAAATTAATTAATGTCACTCTCACACCTCTAACCGATAACCCCCTGCTTCAAGGGAAGCATGTGATTGCCTTACACACCCTGCCTGTGTGGAGGTCTAAAATACCGCTTGCCCTCATTGTGAACGCATTGAGCTATATACTATGAAAACCAGGCAGAAATGTATGTGTATATGGGAAGCAAAAAGTGTTCGCTTACCAGGTCCAAGTACTGGTATTTGCTTTAGTTCACGTCAGGGCAGTCTAGGGATCACTCTTGGCAAGTTTCATGAAAGTCTAACATATCAGATATGGGGCTCCATTTTCGTTACATGCTAAACCCCTTATCCCAAACCCCTTATCCCTTTTTTACTATTTTTAAAAACTTTTGGGAATACTTAGATGTGCCAATCTATTGACACACTGTGAGCATGTAGACTGTCCATTTGAACTATTGGAAAATGTTTTTTTAATAGTTTAAAAAGGCAAAGAAGTTAAAGGATAAGGGGTATAGCGGTGACGAAAATCTAGACCATGGTGTTTGACAGATGGATGCGATGGGGCTTATCATATCACTGTCAGCATTGTATACTTAATGCAACACTAAGCTGGAAATTGACAACACAGACGACTGATTTAACCCATTGTAGACTATCCCGATTCTAAAAATGTCTTTGAAATACTAACCTAAGTGTACTGGAAAACTTCAAATTATTGTCTAACACCATCAAATTTTTGACATTTTTTGATACTGTACATTCTGTACAGAACGCATATTGGTGTTCCCGTCAACTAGGGTAAAACTACCACTAGGGGTTCAGGTATCATATGGTCCCTGTGAAACCACAGAATGGGATTGAAATCACTCAATTCAGTCTTATCTTCACATTGTTACAATAAGATGATCCCTCATGAGAATCAATGCAGCTTTAAATCCTCTAATAAGTCCCTCCTATTCCCAAAACTCGCCTCATTACTCGGTGCTTTGGCAGTCCAGACCAGACACCTACTTGGAGTACAGGAGTACAAATATTGGCCGTCTAATATTCCTTTTAAAAAACCCTCGTGGAATGTATTTTGTTTAATTGGATTCTTGAAAAACCTCCATCAGTAACTCAATGGTACAGAGAAATCTACAGAGTTCTCCCCATGGAAAGACTGATGCAAAATGAAAAATAGCGAAGATAGTTTTATGAATATTTGGCGGCCTCTTATGGATTATTTGCCCAGAGATCTATCTACACTGATTTATAAAGGAAGCGATTCATTGGGTATTAGAGCCCCACCTGTACTCTTACAGTTTACCTACTGATGTGCCTGGTGCGTGCAGTATTCTAAATAATATACCTATATGTACAGTATATATTTAAAATATGTGTTATGTATGTATTTATAAATGTGCTAATTGCCCTTTCTTTCTTTCTTTTTTTATTTTCTTTTGTTAAATATATTGTGCTTTTGATCTATACCTGTAAGATTAATAATGAAAACTAATAAAATATTATAATGATTCAAAATACCCTTGTGATTTTGAACGAATATCGACTGTTTTTAAATACGGATATACTGCATATATTTTATACCAAATATATTGCATATTAGTGCACAAAGCAAGGAATGTAAAACAATTAACACCCATATATTACTTTCTCTAATAACAACCTAAAACATGAATCTTGGTTAAAAAAAAAGAAACTAAAGTTGTCCTTTAAAACAAGGCGGCCAACCGGCCACGCTGACGGAGGATTTCCGGGTTTTCGTCTCATCAATACCACTGGCAGCCAGTAGGCTCTCAGTAGGCTCTCAGACAACATGCAGTAGGATGAGAAGTTCAACTTGATAATCAACCCACTGGGACTTATCGCTTGATAACAGTGGAAGCGGGTGGAACAAGGAAAAGGTTTCCTTGCCTCTTCATCCTCCTAATCCCCATCCCCCAGGAGATGATTCTCTGACTTACAGTACCAAATGTCCGACATGTGCTGCGGGTTAACAATAATAAGTCACCCGTGGCTCCCGACTGCAATGTGCTGCTAGGTCTAAAAAAAAAAAACAGAAAAATCACCCACACACAGAGGAAAAAAATGCTTCTCAGTTTAAGCTCAGAAACGTCTCTTGAGACACCCACATTTATTTCTCATTTTACGATCACATAAAGATCACCTATGCCTCTTTATGGCTCCTAAGATGAATACTAGGATCCATCAATGAGGCAAAGCTGAAGTCTCTCCATTGGCTGTTACAGCTGTTTTTGAAAGATAAATGAGACAATGCTGAAATCTTGCTATATGCATATACTGTATATAGCAAAACAGCCAATGGAGAGATTCAGCTTTGTCTCATTTATGGATCCTAGTATTCATCTTAGGAGCCATAAAGAGGCATAGGTGATCTTTAGGTGATTTTAAAATAAATCACCTAAAGATTTTAAGATTTTAAATTTTAAAACTGAGAAGCATTTTTTCCCCTCTGGGCAGCGTTACGGGTTCATTCTGAACTCTGACTTTTGGTATTTTTGATTAAAATCATGGAGTGCACCCCAGAGAGAGAGAGAGAGAGAGAGAGAGAGAGAGAGAGAGAGAGAGAGAGACAGAGACAGAGAGACAGAGAGAGAAACTCCATATAAGGGCGTCGGGTGTCTTCTTGTAATAATCCCTCAAAGGAGTGTGTCAGCGATTAGCCTGGTCTCTGCGCTGTGAGCAGGGGCGGATTGGCACATATTTTCCCACCAGGACAATTTTGCCTTTCCCAGGCCACCCTGGGGGTGGGGTGGGGGGGGGCAGCTGGTTAACCAGATGTAACTCTTTGAGAGCGTAAAAATGAAACCAAATGGACCCTTGCGGGTCCATTTGGTTTCATTTTTACACCCCCAAGAGTTAAAATATTCATCATGTGAATTAGCCCAACTTAGTCTACACAACTAGAGAATGTAGAAGATTAATGGTCATTTTGATCTGTATGTTCCAGGCGAGCATCTAGCGCATTCTAGTGCATTTTGGAAGTGCCATTTTGGATCTTGTCCAGGCCACTAGGTGGCGCAGGCCACCGGGAAAACTCCCTGTACTCCAGATGGCCAATCCGCCCCTGGCTGTGAGCTCAGCAGGTCACAGCTCTTGTTCATTGGAGACGCCAGTGATGAGAGACAACAGGATAGGATGATACACCCCCCCTCTCTCCCTCCTGAGTCCTTAGACATAAAACACAGAGGACACACAGAACAGGCCTGCACCAACGTACAGTCAGTGCAAGTAACACGGCCGGTATATAACAGCAGTGTTGCCAACTGCCAAAATCCAAAATGCACTAGAATGCGCTAGAGCAGTGGTTTTCAACCATTTATTCATACCAGGGCCAACTATTTATTCTGCAGTTTAGCTACGGAGGAGGACCACCATTTGATGTTGAGTTTATAGTCTCTCAGACTAATTTAGAGAGATACTGTAACTGGCCAAAATAGCAATTTTGTAATGTTGGTCAAAATAGCAATTCCTAAGCAATTTTCTAAATGTGCAGATTCTTGAAATTAGGTATTTCAGGCGTTTAAATATAATTTAACTCTTGAGAGTGTCAAATGAAACCAAATGCACAAGACAACTTGGGTCGTGACAAATCATGACTACAAACAAATCATGACTACAACAATGTTAGCATAAAATTTTACAAATGATTTGATTGTCCCAAAACATTGTGTTTGTTGCCTTGATTTGCCACCAGCCGGCTTTGGCTTTGTCTGCGGGGTAATGGTATTAAAACAATGAGGAAAATTAATGGAAAATTAATGGGAAAATCATTTCTGGGCAATGCCATGAAAGGGACGGGACTGCCCAGCTCTATAGCCTGCAGCCTGTACTGTACCCTTTCACCCTTTTTTTTAACAAAACATATATATTTTAATGCCATTTTTTGTGTGTATGTATATTTGTTTTAGATCATTTATATTTTATCAGTGACTCCAGTGACTCTGATGTCATCAAGACTACTTGAAGTACATGTTGTCTCAGTAAGACAACCCCTCCCCCTATACACAAGGAGGAGCAGTGGCAGTGCACCGACGAATTGTGGGAATTGTAGTCCAGGATTAAACAACAGCCTCACTGCTAATCTAAAACACCTAAAATTTTACTAAAAATTAAGGCCGGGACTTTAGCGCGTTAATTGAGACTAATTAATTACAGAAAATATAGCGCGTTATAAAAAATAACGCATTTATTCGCACCTTTTCTTTATCCACCATTGGAACGGAACGTTTGTCACTGATGGCCCATTCACACCATTGAAGTGGAACGTTTCTCACTGTATCACCGTTTCACACCTACCCAATATGCTAACGCACACGGAAGCGGCAGTCCACCCGGAGTCACGACATTGAGGAGTCAGAAACTGAGCGCTTGAGCGCTGTTCAAATGGCCTGAATAGGGACAAACTGCAGTTGAAGTCAATGTAGAAGAATCGCCATTGGTCTACTAGCTCTATGGAGTAAACGTAACTCAGTCTATACTCTAAAGCTCCGTCTGCCTCCTCGTCCTCTTCCCGCAGCAAAAACAAAACAAAACAACTCACAACATGAACGACAAACCAGATGAGCAAGCATTACTCGGCCCCGTTGATGGCAAATTTAGATTTAAGCAAAGAACGGATGGAAGCGTGGACAAAAAGGCAGTTTATGCAACAAAGAATGTGCATACCATCGCAGCAGTTCGAGCCTCAAATCACATCCAACATGTTGGAGCTAGTGTATTTACTGTCCCCGTTTCGTAGAAATCTATGTAGAAGAGCCACCATTGGACTAACCCCGTGAAGAGAAGGGAGCTTGGGTAAGTCTTTCTGCATTCTGGCTAGTACCAGAGCGACGTTGAGGTGTCCGACATTCAATGGCTTGAATAGGGACAAACTGGAGTTGGCGACCGGCGCTCATCAGTGCAGCTGGAGTCGAGTTCATATTGGCTGTAGCCGTGTGTGTGTGTGTGTGTGTGTGTGTGTGTGTGTGTGTGTGTGTGTGTGTGTGTGTGTGTGTGTGTGTGTGTGTGTGTGTGTGTGTGTGTGTGTGTGTGTGTGTGTGTGTGTGTGTGTGCGCAAACAAATCCTCCGTGAGCGGTTTGATCATAGTAGCCTAGTTCAGAGTAGTTCACTTCACTGTGTTTATCTGACGCTAAATTGCATGATAATAATGACTGCTAAATGTACGCAAATGTATGCTCCAGAACAATCAGCGCTGTGTGTGTGGCACTGCCTTTCTTACCAGCTAGTCTTCTAAGTACCAGTATTTTATTTATTTTGCCCCAGAGTCAATTATTGTACTGGACTGACTGAGAAATGCTAACGTTTGTACTTGAATTTGGTAAATAAGAAGAAGAAAAAAAGAAAAGAGTTAAGCTTTGGAATTGGGGAATCTTTTTGAATCGAGAATTTAAAAAAAAATCTAGAAATCTAGTTTTTGGATTGAATCGTGACCCAGAAAATTGATACTGAATTGTATCGTGGGACACCCACAGATTCACAGGCCTAGTATTCAGTTCATTGCTTCACTCATTCAGTGCATTGCTTCACTCATAATATAATAATAATAATAATAATAATAATAATAATAATAATAATAATAAATTCAGTTCAAAAATGTGCTTTCTCACTTTTCTCAGGTAAATAATAATATGCGATTAAAATGAGATTAATTGAGATTAATTAATTATTGAGCCTCTAATTAATTAGATCAAAATTTTTAATCGAGTCCCACCCCTACTAAAAATATATGTTTGTACCAAACATATATTTTTAGTGAAATAACCTTTTTAATCCCTAACCACACCTAAGCCTTGTAACTCCTTGGGCCCAAATGGTTGCAAACAGGCGCAGATGTAACATTTCCCAATTGAGGGGGCAGGTAAAAATGCTTCATCGCTCGTGTCGCTTTGTACCACGACACAGACATGGACACGCAGCATGCATAAAGCCAGGGGTGGACTGACAGTCTGGCATACAGGGCATTTTCCCGGTGGGCCGACCCCCCCGGGGGCCGTTAATGTCGTGTTTTAATTTAAAAAAAAAATCTGCACAAAACCGGCCCACGAATCAGTGCTGGCGGCCCTCTGTCCTCTTCAAATGAGACTGCCTATTGCAGGGTTTTTATAGTTAACTAAAACTAACTAACTAATTTTAGTTAGCCCGAGCCCCAGAGCCCCTTATGTCTTAAATTCTCATGGGGGCTCAGGCCCCGGAGCCCCCACAAAGATTCAGAGGGCCGCTCTGAGACAAAATTGCCCGGTACGTTTTGAGCTCCCAGTCCACCCCTGCATAAAGCTAAAGGTCTGACTCAGAGAGTTTTCTGTTTTCAATGATGAAATGCTGTTGGTTTAGTGGTGACACAACTGTAGTTGGTTGGTAGCAGTAGTAGTGTTTCAAATCATTTTAAATGATTTGAAGCACTTTAATTTGAAATATCTTGGGTTGGTTCGCATGCCATCCTGGTTGGGGGGCAGACTGGGCATTTAGGTGGGCATTGCCCACATGTCCATGCCTAGATCCGCCCTGGTTGCAAAGAGCTGAATGATGAACCTTCGGTGTAGTTATTTAAAAAAAGAATATATATAAATAATAAGTTAATATAATACGGTGTAACTAATAATACAATAAAAACGGTGAGTAGCTTATCAGCTAAAAGTGGAGTGTGCAGCGTGGGGCCTTCAGATGGCAGGTGTATGAGATGGGGGGCTGGGTGCTGGGGGTGGGGCGTTAGGTGGGGGGTGTAGAGATGAAGGGCGCAGCAGAGAGGACAGAGCCGAGCACAGAATGTACCTGCACTGTTCTGCACTGCATGTGGAACTGCTGACAGAACCTTCACACAGACACCACAGCACACCAGGGCCCAATTCAAGGTGGGCAACTCCAAAGTTGTTCATATGAAGCAGTGGTTTTCAATCTTTTTGACACCAGGGCCCACTATTTATTCAGCATTTCATCCATGGACCACCATTTGATGACATTTTATCCCCATACACCCCAAAACTGTTTTTGTCCACAATTCCAGGCTGGATTTGGAAACAAAACATTTTTACCGCTCTCAAAGAGTTACATCTGGTTAACCAACTTTCCACCATTTAACTGGGGACCACCTGGAACTCTCTCAAGGACCACTGGTGGTCCCCGGACAACTGGTTGAAAACACTGACATTACCTTTCATTGGATGGGCAGGATGCACATTTGAGTCCCATGTTTGGTTTGGACCCCTCTACGCTAGCGATACACAGCGTTGTCACATAAATAAATCTGAATAATAGTGCCGGGTTTTGGCATTTATATAGCACATTTATCCAAGGCACTTTACATACATTGTGGATCCCATTCACACATCAACGGTGACGGATCTATGCAAGGTACCGACCAGCACATCAGGAGTTACACACTCGCTTTATCGCAGGTCGTTTTCTGAGCACAAAACGTCGGCCCCATTGAAAATGAATTAGAGCGGTTGAGCAGTTTATTACTCGCCATCTGTAAGCCCCTTAATATGTGCTGGGGACAAGCCTTCTCATTTACAGAGAGTCTTTAGACTAGCTATATTTTAGCTACGCTTCTGGCTGTAGGTGGCAGCGAAAACGTTACTGATGTTCAGGATCCAGGAGCCACGGCGCAGTACAGTACACTAGCACCACTCACATGGGACGGGTCTGATTCATTTATAAATCAACATCCTTCTGGACCATGCAAGAGCATCATAGAAAAGCATTAAAAATAGCACATCTATAAGCTCAAAGCATGGCTGGCGTGAAGCGATACGCTTTGAACTCGTTGAAACGTAACCCAACCGGGGATGCGAACATGAAACAACAACAACAACAACAAGGCCTCTATGCGTTCACTATAGATTGTGTTTCATGTCAGACACACAGAGGGAGTGTGGCGACTGGCGATGGCTTTGATATGAATGGCTGAACATGTATTATTTTCGGAGTCGTAGCAAACATGAAAGCAAAGCCCCTGTCTTGGTGCCTAAACTGATTCCTAAGTGCATTGAATCTGCGCGTATATTGTACAGGCACACAAACAATTACTGCAACAGCGGGGCAAGACAACCATCCTGCTGTGAGATAAAAGCATTTGTAATATACTTTTGACGATCGCAGAGATAGAGTAAGAGAGAGAGAGAGAGAGAGAGAGAGAGAGAGAGAGAGAGAGAAAACAGGGGCGGATCTAGGCGTGGGCATGGGGGGGCAATGCCCCATCAAACACGATGGCATGCAAAACAATCCAAGATATTTGAAATTAAAGTGCTTATATTTAAAATTACTTGAAACACTACTACTGCTGCTAACTAACTACAGCTGTGTCACCACTAAACCAACAGCATTTCATCATTGAAAACAGAAAATTCTCTGAGTCAGACCTTTAGCTTTATGCATGCTGCGTGTCTGTTGCAACTTCAACAACAACTGATGTTATTATCGATGCTTTACTTGACTAATAAAAGTCCTGTAACCGAAAATGGTATGGGTACGACTTCATGCCATTTTCTCCTGCCCCCCCCCCCCCCCCCCCCCAATTGGGAAATATTACATCGGCCCCTGGAGAGAAAGAGAGAGAGAGAGAACGGTATACTTCAGCCTATCAAAGGAACAGCAGATACAAGCGTTAACCCATGGGTCGTCCATCCTTCCAAGTGTCGGGATGGACCGACTCGGAGGTTTTTGTGTGAGATAACAAGCAGGATAGAAACTAATGAGGTCTGTACTGTATATGGAATACAGTACATTCTGCTACTGCTGCTGCTGCTGCTGTGAAGGACTCATTATACCATGCCATACTGCGCTCCATAATACATGGATATACACAGACCCAGGTCAGAATATATAGCAGTGCTGATGTCGTCGACGGATACTATACACTTTACAATCTGAACCCAGGCAACACTGAGCTTCTATTCTTCCTAGCTAAGTGCTGACTATTTCCATAGGCAAACACTCTGGTTAGCGTGGGTCCCGACAGCATGGGCGGATCTAGGTCTAGGCGGATCTAGGCCCAGACTGCCCAACCAAACACGATGGCATGCAAAACAACCCAAGATATGAGACGTCCCAATGACGTCATTTATGGGTCATTTTCAACGTCCAATTTTGGTCAGTGAGGGGTCCAGAGTGAAAGTTTTTATGACGTCTTTTAGGGCTGTGTTCAAAAAATCGATCCAGCGATCCGATATCGATTCACGCTCAAAAACACGACATCGATTCAAAAATGTGTGGATCGATCTTCTCCAGGCGACTGGCACCATTTTCTTTTACGCGGAGGCGCACTATAGAAAAGACAGACACTACTAAATGCGTCGCCGCCGCTGCCAAAAAAAACACGTGCCAAAAAAAGCTCGTTTTGGACAGCATGAGGGCCCATATATTCTGTGAAATCGTGCTCGATTCCTGCCGTGATTCCTGGGGGCACAACGAAGCACCTGCAGCCCCTGGTAAGTGGCACTGCGCCACTTTGAAAACAGGCTTGGATGACTAGAGGCGAGAAATCTTTCACCAAAACCGGTCGCATGCGGAAAGCAACTTTTTCTCAAGTCTGGCAGTGGGTCCTGACTGCGTGGAAAAGTGTCAAAACATCCATCCACGATCACGAACGGGTTTCGAAAGGCTGGGCTGCTGCGCGATCAGGACGAGGCGGCGAAAAAAAAGCCTAATAAAAGTCACATTGATGTCGCCTCGTCGAGCGCATTGAGAGGATTCCTGGTGGTCGCCAGCTAAATGATAGACAGTTGGTTAACCAGATGTACGGTAACTTTGAGAGTGTAAAAGTGAAACTCCGTTCACTTCATGAAACCAAATGGACCCGCAAGCGCTCATTTGGTTTCTTGAAGTGAACGGAGTTTCCGTATCTCTGGCTACGCTCTAAGGCCAGGCCTGGATGTAATATTTTTTCAATCGGGGGGGGCAGCCGAAAATGGCAGTTGGTTTAGTGGTGCCACAATAGTAGTTAGTCAATGTTTAACTACCGCTATAAACTTTTGATTTGAAATATCTTTGAAGTTTTCGTTGTTTGCATTCCGTCATGTTTGGTGGGGCAGTCAGGGCGTTTAGAGGGCATTGCCCCCCCCCCATGTCTATGCCTAGATCCGTCCCTGGTCTATGGCTGTAGCGGTTAATTACATAGGCTACAGCACGTGCAGTTAAATGTTACACGTGTATGACTGAAACAATACAGTTCACGGCACAGTACACGTTCTGTGCACTATAGATTAAAACACTTGAATGAGTTATAGCCTACAAATGCATTTCTTTTTCTTGAAGTCGTTTAAATAATAAAAAGGATGCTTCTCAAACACCATTTCGTTGCCGATAATCTCATCTGTGCAAGAACCCTTACATATGGTAATTACCTTACTTATGGTAATTAATTAACAGTCCAGTGCGGCTTGTATATGTACACAATTGATTTTTTTCGCTAAATTTGGCTGATGCGGCCTATATTCAGGTGCGCTTTATAATCCGGAAATTACAGTAGGGCCTACTTGATACTTGACTCTTCTCTCTGTGTCCCTCTTACACATACACAGATACAATCACCAACACATGGGGCCGTCTTGTCTATTGGACAGTATTTATTTCCATTATGTCTGTAAATAGATCGATATCGAATCGGATCGAATCGTGGATCGAATCGGATCGTGACCTTGTGAATCGAAATCGAATCGATCTAGGGAATTCGGATCGATTCCCAGCCCTAACGTCTTTTTATGACGTCTTCTGAACGTCAGTTTTTTTGAACGTCGACTGATTCTGGACCTGATTCTGACGTCCCATGGACGTCCCAAAAAAGGACGCAGGAGGACGTCTTTTCCAGGACGTGTGTCAAACGTCCGATGGACATCCAAAAATGACGTGCAAAATTTGAACGTCTTATTGACGTTCAAATTGGGTCTAAGTTAGACGTCAAAATATTGGACCTTGTTTGGACGTGAAGTCCAATATTTTGACGTCTTGGTCTTGGACGGACCGACCTAATCTGCACGTCATTTGGACGTCCGCTGGACGTCCAATGTTTGCTGGGTTATAATTAAAATGATTTGAAACACTACTACTGCTACTAACTAACTACAGTTGTGTCACCACACAACACCATTCCATCATTGAAAACAGAAAACTCTCTGAGTCAGACCTTTAGCTTTATGCATGCTGCGTGTCTGTTGCAACTTCAACAACAACTGATGTTATTATTGATGCTTTACTCGACTAATAAAAGTCCTGTAACCGAAAATGGTAGGGGCCTATCGGGCGATGAATACCACTTTCTCCTGCCCCCCCAATTGGGAAAGGTTACATCCACCCCTGGTGCTGTCCTGGACAGTCAGCTCTTGTTCAAACTCAGCTGTCACCAAATTCTGTAGATTTACACTCTAGGGCTCCATTTTCGTTACCGCTATACGCCTTATCCCTTAACTTCTTTGCCTTTTTAAACTATTAAAAAAAACATTTCTCAGTAGTTCAAATGGCCAGTCTACTAGCTCACAACGTGTTAATAGATTGACATGTTGAAATAGTCCAAAAAAGTTTTTCAAAATAGTGAAAATGAAATAAGGGATATGGCATAAGGGGTTTAGCATGTAACGAAAATCTCACCCTTAGACTCTTGTGCTGCATCTTTAACCAGCCAAAATTCACACAATTCTGGGGGTGAGGAAAATATAATTCATGCAGTCAATGCCAGACCCAAGATTTTTTTCTTCACTGTGGCATTTTGCGCTGGTTTCCAGGCTAGGGAATAAATGTAGATTTAGTTAAAATCTTCTGACAGTTCTAAAGAAATGGCTTTTATCAGACAGTTTTCAGAGAAAAAGCAGCAGAGATACCGGCATATAACACATCTAACACCTCACAAGTATTGGTGACTTCGACCCGCCAGTGAAAAACTCCCAGTGAGCGTGTTGAGACACTGCTGCAGCTGCACTGCAATAATAAGCACTTCATTTTATGAAAGTGATGTCTCTGAGGTTCTGACACAGAACGCTTGTGTCGGTGAAAACAATAAATCACACTGTCCGGCCATTTATGACAGAGTATTGACATCAAAGCCGTACTCAGGCTCATGTGAACACCCCAGACAGTTTATAAGCTACTCCATTCAGTGATTAGATATTTGATGGTCATTTTAGCTGCCGGGTGCCCCGCCCCCTTCCTATACAAACACCTTATAACTTAAAGGTAGGGTAAGTGATTTGAAATTATTTGTGTAGTACCAGCCTGGTGCACTAGGGGTGCCCAAGAGTAGCTACACTATGTGAACCTGCTGCTCCATCCTGATTGGAGGAGAATTCACCCTCCACCTTGGGAACTTTTATTAGCTCTTCTGCTAATGTGGGGGAGGGGGAAACTCCATATATGGTCTGCACACCTTATAATAGAGCATTTTAACAGAAAGTTTCACAAAAGTGAAATCACTTCCCCTACCTTTAAAACTCAATTTTAACGATAATAGATTCATTGCGAAAACACCCATTCTTTTTTTCTGAGGACTGATATTGTCCTCCTAATGTGTGAGAGGGCCGTGCTTTCTCATTGACTGTTTACATTCATTTTTAAAATATTGTTTTATCTGTTTGGTCACAACCAGGGTGGGCATTGCCAAAGATGGAACCTGCTACACTTTCCAAAACAATATTTGTAAGATAAATGAAAACTGTAAATGAAATTCTACAGCCTCACGTATTAGGACAATATCAGTCACCAGAAAAAAGGATTGTGTGATTTCGAGTCATCTATAATATTGGAGTTTTAAGTTATAATGGGTTTGTATAGAAAGGGGGCGGTGCAGCTAAAAGAATCATCATATATCTAAATACTGAATGGAGTAACTTATAAACTGTCTGGGGTGTTCACGTGAGGCTGAGTAGACCATAAAATGACCAAAAAGTGAAATATCCCTTTAAACATTTAAACTTTAAAGCAGTAGTTAATCCCAGGGATAGATTAACACCAACAAAACCCCCCACCCCGGGCCAGTATTTATTTTGAGGGACCCCCATTCCTTGATCTTTTTTTAACTAAATTTAACACAATTTAACCACATACCGAGGGCTCAAACCTCGCACTGCGCAGCCCAGTTTCCCTGAAGGGCCCCTGAGAGCCAATTAAGGGGCTCTGCCTGGGCCACGCCTGGTCCCAGAGGCCCCCGGTGGCTAATTTGGCCCTGGTTCACTCAGGGGCAGAAAAAAAGGACTTATTTTCTACAAATGACACATCCCATGAGTCTTCATGGGGCATGTAGTAGGACTGTAAAGGACACACATGCAGTATAACTAGAGGACACAGTCACCCCTGAAGGTTCTTCTGTTTGGGAGCAGCGAACAGACAGACAGAGGGGGTTGATCGTTCCTAATACATTCAGGAGGCTCTGCAGCTTCAGGCTCATTCAAAACTAAATAGTGTTTAGTTGTGTAGAGTGGGATAATTCACATGATGAATATTTTAACTCTTGAGAGTGTAAACATGAAACCAAATGGAACCATACCGGTAATACCAGTAATACTGGATACCGTGACATCCCTAATGTTCGGGTCGAATAATGGCAGATTGCATTGTGTGTTACAGAGCTCCAATGCAAAGCAGACTCATGGTGAACCAAAGCAGTGGAGCTCTGGACCAAAGCTACAAGCTCACCAGTCACCACGCAACTAAATAAGTCATTGCAAACGGCATCAAGGTCCAATCAACACTACAGTATGCGGATGATCCAGTAGATCCAGATGCTTAGCTAAGCAGAAACACTGATGCAGCCTCACCCTGAGGGCTGTGGTGTGTGTGTGCGTGTGTGTGTGTGTGTGTGTGTGTGTGTGTGTGTGTGTGTGTGTGTGTGTGTGTCAGGGGCGGAGCTAGGCATGGGGGGGCTCAATGTCCCCCTAAATGCCCAGTCTGCCCCCCAAACATGATGGCATGCAAAACAACCCAAGATATTTCAAATTAAGGTGCTTATAAATGATTTGAAACACAACTACTGCTACTAACTAACTACAGCTGTGACACCACTAAACCAACAGCATTTCATCATTGAAAACAGAAAACTCTCTGAGTCAGACCTTTAGCTTTATGCATGCTGCGTATCTGTTGCAACTTCAACAACAACTGATGTTATTATTGATGCTTTACTTGACTAATAAAAGTCCTGTAACTGAAAATGGTATGGGTGCAGCTTCATCGCCCGTGGCGCGAAGCGACACGGGCGATGAAGCCGCACCCATACCATTTTCTCTTGCCCCTCCAACATGTTCTCTTGCCCCCCCAAATGGGACATGTTACATCTGCCCCTGGTGTGTGTGTGCGCGTGTGTGTGTGTGTGTGTGTGTGTGTGTGTGTGTGTGTGTGTGTGTGTGTGTGTGTGTGTGTGTGTGTGTGTGTGTGTGTGTGTGTGTGTGTGTGTGTGTGTGTGTGTGTTTCCTTTTCCCTTCTGGCATCAGTTGACTGTCTAAATAGTGAGAGTCAACCAGGTCTTTTACAGTTTTACAGTTATGTATATACTGCAGGCAAAGAGAGACAATTAACATGTGTGCACAAGGAGTGTGCGTCAAAACGTCAATATATGGAAGTGCCTGCCGGCCTGCCCATAGACCACAGCACTAATGGATGCTGGAATGTCACCTACAGCTAATTACTTGCAAACCAATTCTACAAAACGTTGATAAATGAAGGCTCTGGGTGTTTGTGTGCACTTTTCCACCTTTTCCCAAACAGAACAGTCGATCCAAGATCTGACCCTAAAATTGATGAAGCAACAATAATGAGAACCAAGGAAGAGCCTCATCTGCCTGACCTGGAAGTGAATGTCCTCCATAGCTGTATAGTCTAGTCTCAGTCCAGGTTGTGATGTGATTTTTTTAAAGATGGACTAATGCTCTTGTGGATAGATTCAATAGCTATTGTGGAAGGCGTATGGATTCATTAGCTAGCTAGATCCACAAGATATTTTGAACATTGGGTGATCAGATTGGGTTATTCTTCCAAGTGTAGTGAGCTCTTACTATGAAAGTCAGGCTCAACATGTCTATCTGTTTGTCTGTCTGTCTGTCTGTCTGTCTGTCTGTTAGTTACACACTTCATATTTCGGAATGTCTGACCCAGAACACAACCACACACATTTGTTAGGGCAATTCAGCCCGTTTCCTTTTTTTAAAAAAAATATTTTTTTTTAGCCCACGATTTTGCAACCCATTTTTTCACCCAGTGCCAATTCCTAATGTGATCCTGGGCTCTACACACCCTCCACCAACCTGGGGAGGCAGCGGACTGGCCTCATGCTTCCTTCAATGCATGAGGAGTCCAAGCTGCCTTCTTTTCACCTGACCGGGGGGAGTTTCCCTGGTTGGACGTAGCGCGTGGAAGGAACACGTTATTCCAACCAGTTCCAGTCCCCTCCATCAGGCGCCCCGGCTGGCTAGGGGGAGGCAGTTTAGAGTCCAGGATTACAGCATGTTTTTGTGAGGGTATCTACCCTAGGGGACACGGGGAGAACATGCAAACTCCACACAGAAAGGCCCTTTCACCAACCCCGCCTCGGGTATGGGCACTGATGACGTGGAGGAGCAGACACGAATTCAGCCCGTTTCCAACATCTGATGTCATTAATATACGAGAGTGTTTCCTAGAAATGGAAAAAAACAGTAACATGGTGAAACACATTGATGACATAATCAAGACGTGATTCACCATGTTAATGATTTTTATTTTCAGACCTTTTGTTCTGAAAGTGTACAAATGGAACCTTACTGTTAGGTCTGTATAAATGTGACTGTAGTACCCTGACTGTTATTCTTCCCATGAGCTCAGATCAGCTGATGATACAATCAGGATCTGATGGGACACTTTAAGATGATCTAAAGTAGGTAAGTATCCTTGCCAGGCCATGATGATGATGATGATCATGAGGGTTAGGGTATATGAGCCACTGAGGCCCATATACTGTAGGTCAGGAGTCTATCTCCTATTTATGTAGCGCAGGGGTCAACCTTTTTCATCCCAGGGCCCACAATTTATTCAGCATTTAGTGCCAAGCAGGGAGGCATTGGGTCGGGAATTGAACCCTAACCCCCCAGTCTCAGGCGGACACTCTAACCACAAGGACACTGAGCTGGTAAGTTGATCTGCTGCCAGCATATGCAAATCTGGGGAGAATCCAGAAGGCCACCAAGAACTAGAACAACTTTGAGGCTGGAGGCTAGAGACAGAGATACAGAGAGAGAAAGAGAGAGAAAAGAGGACAGCTCCCATTCTTTGCTGAATGACTGGGCAGAGCTGGCTTTGTTCTGATGTGCATCGTGTATGATTCCTACAGTCCTGTTTACAAAGGATGATTTGGCAGTTCAATGATAGAGGAGAGGAGAGGAGAGGAGAGGAGAGGAGAGGAGAGGAGAGGAGAGGAGAGGAGAGGAGAGGAGAAGAGAAGAGAAGAGAAGAGAAGAGAAGAGAAGAGAAGAGAAGAGAAGAGAAGAGAAGAGAAGAGAAGAGAAGAGAAGAGAAGAGAAGAGAAGAGAAGAGAAGAGAAGAGAAGAGAGGAGAGGAGAGGAGAGGAGAGGAGAGGAGAGGAGAGGAGAGGAGAGGAGAGGAGAGGAGAGGAGAGGAGAGGAGAGGAGAGGAGGTGTCTGATAAACAAGTTAGGCCTTTTGTTCCCTAAGGGTACTTGAGGGACTTTGGCAACCATTTGCCAAAAATGACTAATTTTTGTGAAGATGTTCATCACGATAATTATCACAGGGGTGTGTGTGTGTGTGTGTGTGTGTGTGTGTGTGTGTGTGTGTGTGTGTGTGTGTGTGTGTGTGTGTGTGTGTGTGTGTGTGTGTGTGTGCGTGCGTGTATGTGTGTGTGTGTGTGCATGCGTGCGTGCGTGCGTGCGTGCATGTGTGTGTGTTGTGAGAGAGAGAGAGAGCCTGTGTAAAGACAAAACGGTAAGCTGTGTCTGGCAAATTGAGCACAAGAAGCCACCATCTCCCAGAGGATGCAGAGGACTACTGCTACTAGGGATGCAGATGCACCCAATATTTGACCACAAAACAACAGTTTGGCCGTGCCTGGCTTCATCCCCGAATCGCCACTCCAGAAACTTTATACCTCATCCACGTACGATAACAGCATCCTAAGGGTAGCAAGGAATCTCACCTCAAACGCTAGCCATGGTCTCTATGGAGAATATAGATGGCTACCTTCAGGGAGGAGATACAGTATGTGTATGTCCCAGCATGCAATAAGGTCAGACCAAAGAGGTCGTTTGTCCACCAGTCGACTTTGAGTCTTAATAAGGTGTCGTAGCCACAGGGTGATCTAAGCCGGGGGGTGGAGACCTTCTGCAAACAAAGGTCTATATTATCGTCACCGTTAAGCCCCTCATCCCTTAACTTCTTTGCCCTTTTAAACAATAAAAAAAAAAAACATTTTTTCTAAGGGTGGGACTTTAGCGCGTTAATTGAGACTAATTAATTACAGAAAATATAACGCGTTATAAAAAATAACGCATTTATTCGCACCTTTTCTTTATCCACCATTGGAACGGAACGTTTGTCACTGATGGCCCATTCACACCATTGAAGTGGAACGTTTCTCACTGTATCACCGTTTCACACCTACCCAATATGCTAACGCACACGGAAGCGGCAGTCCACCCGGAGTCACGACATTGAGGAGTCAGAAACTGAGCGCTTGAGCGCTGTTCAAATGGCCTGAATAGGGACAAACTGCAGTTGAAGTCAATGTAGAAGAATCGCCATTGGTCTACTAGCTCTATGGAGTAAACGTAACTCAGTCTATACTCTAAAGCTCCGTCCGCCTCCTCGCCCTCTTCCCCCGCAGCAAAAACAAAACAAAACAACTCACAACATGAACGACAAACCAGATGAGCAAGCATTACTCGGCCCGTTGATGGCAAATTTAGATTTAAGCAAAGAACGGATGGAAGCGTGGACAAAAAGGCAGTTTATGCAACAAAGAATGTGCATACCATCGCAGCAGTTCGAGCCTCAAATCACATCCAACATGTTGGAGCTAGTGTTACTGTCCCCGTTTCGTAGAAATCTATGTAGAAGAGCCGCCATTGGACTAACCCCGTGAAGAGAAGGGAGCTTGGGTAAGTCTTTCTGCATTCTGGCTAGTACCAGAGCGACGTTGAGGTGTCCGACATTCCATGGCTTGAATAGGGACAAACTGGAGTTGGCGACCGGCGCTCATCAGTGCAGCTGGAGTCGAGTTCATATTGGCAGTAGCCGTGTGTGTGTGTGTGTGTGTGTGTGTGTGTGTGTGTGTGTGTGTGTGTGTGTGTGTGTGTGTGTGTGTGTGTGTGTGTGTTTTGTGTGTGTGTGTGTGTGTTTTGTGTGTGTGTGTGTGTGTGTGTGTGTGTGTGTGTGTGTGCGCTCAGATGATCAACTGACGTGGGCTTTGGGCAAACAAATCCTCCGTGAACGGTTTGATCATAGTAGCCTAGTTCAGAGTAGTTCACTTCACTGTGTTTATCTGACGCTAAATTGCATGATAATAATGACTGCTAAATGTACGCAAATGTATGCTCCAGAACAATCAGCGCTGTGTGTGTGGCACTGCCTTTCTTACCAGCTAGTCTTCCAAGTACCAGTATCTTATTTATTTTGCCCCAGAGTCAATTATTGTACTGGACTGACTGAGAAATGCTAACGTTTGTACTTGAATTTGGTAAATAAGAAGAAAAAAAGAAAATAGGAAAGCTTTGGAATTGGGGAATCTTTTTGAATCGAGAATTTTAAAAAAATCTAGAAATCTAGTTTTTGGATCGAATCGTGACCCAGAAAATTGATACTGAATTGTATCGTGGGACACCCACAGATTCACAGGCCTAGTATTCAGTTCATTACTTCACTCATTCAGTTCATTGCTTCACTCGTAATATCAAATTCAGTTCAAAAATGTGCTTTCTCACTTTTCTCAGGTAAATAATAATATGCGATTAAAATGAGATTAATTGAGATTAATTAATTATTGAGCCTCTAATTAATTAGATCAAAAATTTTAATCGAGTCCCACCCCTAATTTTTTCATATTATACTTATAAAATGGTCAGTCTACAAGCTCACAACATGTCAATAGATTGGCATGTTGAACTATTACAAAACACTTTTCAAAATAGTAAACTATATAACTAATAGTAAGCTATATTTTCGTTTTCCTTATAGAACGTGTACAAATACAAAACAGATCATAATCTCTTTCTTCTTCTGGGCTGTTTTCTTTCACATCAGGACCGTGTAATCATTAGGAAAATGACACCTGTCTCCCCAGTCAGAGTTCAGTTTGAATTAATGTAGAATTGCGTGCCGGATTTGCATGAATTTGAAAGAGCCTAATTTTTTATCATTCCAAAGGGAAAAAAAACACCTCTGTCATAGGTATGCCAGTGTGCCTTATGTGCTTCATGCCAGCATGCCAGTATGCCAGTGATCACCATTCACTGTGCCAATGTTGGCACCCATGCCTAAGGTTTCCTACCCTTGAGCTAAGCGATCGACATTGCGACAAGTCAAATGTGTGTAAATGTGTTTCTGCATACAATGTCTGTTGGGTCGCAAGACAAATTTCAGTGGGAACCGACAATAAAGTACTATGTCATATCATACCATTATTTGCCATTATTACATGGCTTCAATGAATGCTCCAATCAGAACCCAGCCTTCTGGTCATGTGAGCAGTTAGATATGTTGTTGTTATGTCACAACAACGGAACGCTCACTCAACAACAGACCTCCTTGCGCAGACGAACGCAGCCTAAACAACTGCAGATAAATACTGTTGAAAGCAGCCTTTTTGTGTAGCATTTCGGTCAATTATTAGTTTTTTTTATGTATTAAGCCATGTCATAAGCTGCGCCTCAGTCAGGTGTTAGGAAATCAGTCCCAGGTTTGTTGGTGGTTATCTCTTACTTATATTACTTGTACATCTTTTTTTCTTCATCATGAAGACGTGTGCAAATCTTTGAATATGTATACCTACAATCTTTGCTTTTGTGTATTTTACATGCAATTCAATAGTTTGAGAATCAAACTGACAGAAACATGGGGTTTTAGAAAACATTTGGTAGAATCTGATCTCACCTGTCTTCATGGGTTACATACTGTATATAGCAGAAAATAACTGCAATGCATTATTCACAGAGGGACTGTGTCTGTGATGCCTGGAGGAGGAGGCAGACAACAAGGAGCATGACTCCCAGAGCAGCAGCGCTTCATTGGAATGCAGCCATGAATAGTGGAGTGTCACAGTTATACAGGGGAAGGCCTGTCAACTCCACTCCTACATCATCTCTGAGTGTCTCTCTGTCCATATGCCAGGCAGAGGGTATACACTGGCCTAAACTACACTATGTGACACTCCAGGGCAGGGGCTTTCAACTATTTTAATCAGGAGTTTTCAACCTTTTTTCACACCAAAGAATTCTTTTGATTTTGTCCACAATTCCAGGCTGTATTTTTGCCAACAAAACAGTGTAAACTTCTTAATTGAGTGGTGCTAATTCAGATGATGAATATTTTAACTCTTGAGAGTGTAAAAATGAAACCATCATTTTTACATTCTCAAGAGTTACATCTGGTTAACCAACTTTCCATCATTTAGCCTGGGGACCACCTGGAACCTTCTCAGGGACCACTGGTGGTCCCCGGACCACCTGTTGAAAACCCCTGATTTAAATAGCAGGGCCCACTATTTATTGTGCATTTTAGCCACAGATCACCATTTGATGTTGAGTTTAGACTTTTTAGACCATACCTGGGCATTATGCGGCCCGGGGGCCAAATGCGGCCCTTTGGCTGACTCTGACCGGCCCGGGGACCACCAGTGGTTCTTAAATATGGAAAGTTGGTTAACCAGATGTAACTCTTTGAGAGTGTATAAATGAAACCAAATGGACCCTTGCGGGTCCATTTGGTTTCATTTTTACACCCTCAAGAGTTAAAATATACACATTCAATCAGAAAATGTAAAAGAATGGTCATTTTTGTTATCCTGTTTTGTTTCCCAAATCCAGCCTGGAATTGTGGACAAAAACAAAAGAAATCTTGAAGAAAGTTTTGGGATCTGTGAGGCTAAAATGTCATCAGTGTCATCAGGCTCAAATACTGAATAAATAGTGGGCCCTGGTGTCAAAATGGTTGGTCTTACTCTTACTTTTATCTTGAAATTAAATTAATATCACACAGACTTTACTTCAGCCTTTAGTCTTGGCCCTCCACAATATTTTATGTATCTCATTTGGCCCCTTGGGAAAAAATAATTGCCCACCGCTGCTTTAGACCCAAAACCACAGATTTTCAAGTTTGTGTCTGTCCACAATTTAGCACAGATAACTGGCCAAACGTTCAAAATAACAGTTCTTCTACATTTTCTAATTGTGTAGATTCTTGAAAATTAAGTCATTTAGATTTTTTAAAAAATAGTTTAACTCTTGAGAGCGTAAACGTTACAGAAGGGTTACCAAGTTACCAACTGTCCATCATTTAGCTGGGGACCTGGGCACCTCAAATCCTCTCAGGGACCATTGGTGGTCCCCGGGCCACTGGCTGAAAACCACTGCACTAAGACATTAACTAAATATTCGACTATTCAATTATACGACTGGCAAAACACTATTCGACATTATTACTTCATATTTGATATTCTTTGTAATATATTTATTTTTTTCTACAGCAGAAATAATGTTTGTGTGCTGTGGTCTTGGTAGTGAATAGTGATTGTTGTTGATTGCTTATTTTTCATGTCATGATGTAACTGAGTTACAGTAGTGCAAAAGAAATGCACTGACTGTGTGACTGGGAAGCCAGGGAATCGCACGTTTTTATTGGATAAAAATGGTAAATGGTGCTTTTGTATAGCACCTTAATGCAAGGTGCTTTACATAGATATAAGATCCCATTCATCCATTCACACACCAATGACAGCAGAAACCATGCAATCGGGAGCAATTGGGGCTCAGTGTCTTGCTCAGGGACACATCAACACTAACTCTGGAGGAGGAACCCGGGTTTGAACCAGCAACACACACACACACACACACACACACACACACACACACACACACACACACACACACACACACACACACACACACACACACACACACACACACACACACACACACACACACACACACACACACCTACAGCAATATTTGTCCATGATATTCCAGCCAGGCCTACAGATTTGTACTTTGGCCAGAACTATAGTATGCGACTCCCACACTAATACATGCACGCACGCAGGCACGCACACACACGCACACGTGTGAAGTATTTCTGCCAAGACAAAGGAGATGCATACAAGGACACACATATCATAGTTGCGGAGGAGGGTTACATTTACAAAACATGTCACTCAGTGCTCTTTATATGCGCATAACTAACAGCCATAAGCCGTATTATGATGGCTGCCAATTATAGCAGACTGAGACACAGAGACACCACAGTACTTTGACAGCCAGGGGCGGATCTAGGCATGGGCACGGGGGGCAATGCCCCCCTAAATGCCCAGACTGCCCCACCAAACACGATGCCATGCAAAACAACCCAACAACAACATATTTCAAATTAAAGTGCTTGTATTTAAAATGATTTGATTTGAACACTACTACTGCTACTAACTAACTACAGCTGTGTCACCACTAAACCAACAGCATTTCATCATTGAAAACAGAAAACTCTCCGGAGTCAGACCTTTAGCTTTATGCCTGCATCGATGCATCGATGCTTAATAGACCTGCGCAGTGACGTCAACGCCCCTGTTCCAGAAATGGATTCCCCATTCATTTTTCTCATAGACTTTTCGAAAATAATGTATATAAAGACGATTACGCCGCGGACAAAGCCAACTCGAGTCGTGACGAATCACGATGACACACACAAACTTTTAGGACAATCAAATAATTTCTAAGATAAAAAACGAAACAAAAAGTCTTGTATCATGCCGTTTTCTACTTCTTCCTAATTATATATTACATGACGATATTGTGTTTGTTGTCATGATTTGTCACGACCCGAGTTGGCTTTGGCTGCGGCGCAATCGTGTTTTTATTAACTATTTTCGAAAAGTCTATGAGGAAAATGAATGAGGAATCCACTAGTAGTGGAACAGGGCTGGTGACGTCACTGCGCAGGTCTATTGCCTAATAAAAGTCCTGTAACTGAAAATGGTATGGGTGCATCGCCCGTGTCGCTTCGCGCCACGGGCGATGAAGCCACCCCCAAACCATTTTCTCCTGCCCCCCCCTCAACCCCCATTGGGAAATGGTACATCCGCCCCTGTTGACAGCCCGTCTCAAGCCTCCTCTCAAGGTTAGAGGGCATCCAGTCAGAGATGAATTATTAGAGCTTGTGCCAAGTGTGCTCTTGGCTCAGGGCAGGGGTCCTCAGGGCAGGGGTCCTGATTCCAACAGGGGCTCTTTGGATCCAGGATGTTCTCAAAGTCACGCCTCCGGCAATCTTTGAACCGAGCATATTTGGAACTTTCCGTTCCAGAAATAAAACATGACCAAAACACCTTGAACACAGGCGATTTTTTTTTTTTTTTTTTTTTTTGAGTTTCAGACATTAATTACACCACGTTTTTCACTGTCGTAGAGAGTCAGATTTGTAGTTTTCAATAAAAATGGTGCTATGGTCCGCTTGTCTCTGAATCTCCTCGACTACGATAATAGTGCAACTGGATGAGCAACTCTATTAGGGTAAACGAGGAAATTTCAAGACAAAACACCACGTTTTATTCACTGTTACTTGGTGAACAGTGACCGGACAATTACATGGAACTCCATGCTTGTAGCAGGTGAACTTAGACTCTCGTAGAGTGATTCCGTCGGAATCGACAAATGCCTCTCTACCTGAGTCTAAATATCGGATTAGTATTTCTTTAATAACATTGGATCAAGTGACAAAGCAGATCAGCAGAGTGCAGACTTGTGTGCTGTGCACAAGTATCGGCCATGTCCTACGTGCAATGCTCTCGACAACACTTTTAAAGATCTCTGAATTACATCACCAATTACACCATCATCCATCACCTAAACCAGCCGATCTGGGTACTACGAGGGATGACCGACGGCCGACAACCGAGAACCGGTCGCTTAACGTGCACTTGGCTCCACTGACAAGTAACTAGATAGATAGCCGTGATTTTGTGCACATGGCCCTTTTTCACTTCCACCTCTGCATCCAGTTATTGGAACATGAACAGGCTGGCAGTACCATATAATTTACAATTTGTCCACATTGTTTTATACAGTATATAATATACACCTACATTTCAAGTGCACAGCACTAGTTCATTTTCACTATTTGCCTATAGACAGACATATAGACATATAGACATAGGCTAACTGGGAAACTGGAAAGCCTGGTTTGACTTTGGCTAAATACATACAGGCAGCTGATGCTAGAGGGGGAACCATGCAACGTGACACACACACACACACACACACACACACACACACACACACACACACACACACACACACACACACACACACACACACACACACACACACACACACACACACACACAACTAGCTTAATTCCTGTTTAAATGCATCTCAACATGACAAAGAGTTGCCAAAAGAAAAAAAAAAACAACTATTGTCAACAGCCATGAAAACAGGCTAATAAAGGGAAAATCGTCCCTAAGAACTCCTTCACTAAGATGCACTTCATCATGTTAACGATTTTTTCCCAGTTCTCACACACAGAAGGGGCACACGACAACTACGGTCCTAGGGCACGAAAGTGGGTGGAAATCCCTTTTAAATGGCAGTGTAGTCCGTGGAACTGAGCTGTACAGTACAATAAGGCTTGCTTGCTATCCATATACTGAATATCCTTCCATGATCTGGAGGGCAAACAGTAAATTATACATGGACTAGTAATTATATCTCACATCAGAATCACATAATATCCATCATAGTGTTAAGCCTATCTGTGCTGACCAGACCAGCCAGCTCTATGTTGTATCGCAGATATAGATGTAGATCTGCAGAAATCATCCCCAAAGCTGAGACCAGGCTGTCTCACATCCACTCACTGTATTGTGCTTAAAGGGGAATTCCACCTATTTAAAAAAGGGGTCTGAAAGAAAAAATCATTAACATGGTGAAACACATCTTGATGATGTCATCAGATGTATTTCACCTTTCAGACCTCCATTTTTAGGAAGTACAGAATTGGGGGAACTTTTTTTTATCATGTCCACACAACATCTCTATAAAAGGTATAATAATGACATTAAAATGTTGAAAATGGGTGGAGTTCCCCTTTAATAGAAGCCATAGACATAGAGCCACAAAGACAAAGGATCACAGCAAGCGTCACACTGAGCTACTGTACTGTTGTACTGACAGACTGGGAGAATTACTGATAAAAGCCGGCGTTTGCCTAAATACATCATAATAACGGCCAAGGGAAGGCATGGGGGTGACACCAGCAACATGCAAACGCTCCCATGACTCTGCTACTGTGCAGAATGATGAAATGATTTTAATATAAAAGTAGATCCTAGGTTGTAGAGGCTATTATCAGTGACATGCATTAACACTCACCTCCAGAAATATCCAAAACAGCAGGGCTACGCCGGCTTGTAGGCGATTCTTCATCTCTGATCCGCTTTTGTGGCAATAATTAGGACGAAAATACATGAATGATATTTAAAATAAGAAAATATATGTGTTAAGATATAGGAAATCCTCTCGGAGATGCATCATCATGGATGAGGACAAGGAGGAGGATGAGGAGGAGGAGTGGTGCTGCTGCTAGTAGTGTACAGTCGTTGTCCCTGTCCCTGCTGCTGCTGCCTCCCTCCGGGGCCAGGAGGAGGCAGAGAGGCTGTCATGGCAGCAGCGGCAGCCCGGAGGCAGAGCGCCTAGGAGCGGACACCCAGCCTGCTGACAGCCCGCCGCGCCGCGGGGAGAGAGAGGAGGAGCGGTGCTTTCTTCAGCCTCAGGCAACAGCAACAACCGACTCCCTCACTCACTCTGTCTGTGTCCCTGCCTGGCTGTTCCTGTCAGTCCGTAGGACAGTCCGGGGTTAGGTAGCAGAGAAGGTGTTCCTTCCTCCTCCTTTTTTGGAGGTCACTAAACTAGACTTCTTCTTGTTCTTCAGACTGCAGACAGACACTAGTCGGCAGACGCTGAGCGACTTCTCCGGCACGACCCAGAGTCATCTAGTGTCGCGAGAGTTGCGACATTGAGGGGGTCAGGAACCGCAGCGCTCGAGCTGCTGTTCGAGCAGCCTGAATAATAGGGACAAACTGGAGTTGGAAAGCCATTGTTTTTCAACTAGGGCGGCGCAAATAATAGCTTTAGAACAAGTGTGCCAACATGTCAACTGTTTCTTTTTTATGTTCTATAGCAAACACCCAACGTATCTGTAATGTCTATTACAAATGACTTAAAATAAAGGGATTTAGTCAGATCATTAAAGCCGACTGGCTGTTGCCTGACTTCAATGCATTTCTGCCACCTTCCGGTTCAGGGCGTGTCCCTATTGGTCGTCTCCACTCTCTGTAGAAGTCAATGTAGAAGAGCCTCCATTGGACTGACCCCATGAAGTGAACGGAGTTTGCGTAACACTGTCTATAGTACATCCAGCACGACGCACGCAGAACTAGAGAGGGGGGAAATGACAGGAGGGGGTTGTTTTGGTTGTTTGCATGTTGTCGTCTATGTAGTATGTAGTGAATAATAGTGGTGAATCTCATACTGGACGACAGAGCCTTGGAGTATAGAGTAGACAGAGTCGCGTAAACTCCGTTCACTTCATAGGGTCAGTCCAATGGCGGCTTTCCTATGCATTGGACTTGTGCAACAGCCCAGCTTTAATGTCCTTCTTAAGCCCTCTTACTTTAGTTTAGATCGTTTCGTAATAACAAACATTACAGAAGGTTTAACTGTTGCTGTACAATACGTCCTCGTTGAAAACAATGCATTTGCAACAAACAAACAATGCATCCGGGCTGGATGAGAACAGCAGCTCGAGCGCTCAGTTTCTGATCCCCTCAATGTCGCAACTCTGACGCCAGCTGGCTCAGGTGGAGGAAAAGCCGCAGCAGAATCAGCATCACACACTGACTCAACACAGCCTGTGATGCTGTTGCCACATGCCACGCCCCTTTGAGGTGTGCGCACACACACGCACGCACGCACGCACACACACACACACACACACACACACACACACACACACACACACACACACACACACACACACACACACACACACACACACAAAATATGTTTAGATGTATTGCCATGTTTTCTTTTGTTCATGCTTGTGTAAATTGCTCTGGATTAAGAGTGTCTGCTAAATCTCTAAATTATAAACATCTGGCGAGACTCCAATGGATTGGATTGACTAGGATTAGACTCCTGTTATTGAACAGACTTTATAGCAATTATTACTAACTAAACACATCGCATTTCACGATTCTATACACTTGATGAATGATGAGTACTGTTGTTTTTTGTTTTGTCTGTTCTGTATTTGGTCTATTTAAGTTTTCATAATCATTCTAATGTTTAATAATAAAATTTAACAGTTGAGACTGCACATGAAATGTAAACCAAATGGGCCCATATAGGCCTAGGTCATTTTACACAGGGCTGTAATGGAGGGGGGACACGAGGGGACGGTATCCCCCCACTTCTCACATCTAAAATACCTAACATCTATCCCTAACCCAAAAGTAGGCCTATGTTTTTTGTCTTGTCTTTTACTTTTATGGATACAATTAGGCATTGTAAACAATCTTTCTCAATATGCTATAGGCCTACTTGCTTTAATAGCTGTGTCTGTGTGTGTTGCGCAGGCGCTCGCAAATGCAAGTGCCTTAAAGGGGAATTCCACTCATTTTCAATATTTTACTATGTCATTAATATACCTTAGAGATGTTGTGTGGACATGGTAAAAAAAAAAAAAAAAGTTCCCCCATTCTGTGTTTCCTAGAAATGGATGTCTGAAAAAATCCTTAATACAGTGCATTACGTTAATGAGTTTCCTTTTTTCTGAGAGTGTACAAATGGAACCAAATGGACCCACTAGGGTCCATTTGGTTCACATTCACACTACTGGCATCTTGGGGAAGGCCAGATCACAGACAGAACACATTAGGTGGTCAGTTGTCCATTCCAGGCTCCCTAGCTGGTAGTGTTAGGTTGGTGCCACGGGTTAGACTGAGTCAGGGGCGGATGTAACATTTCCCAATTGGGGGGACAGGAGAAAACGGTATGGCCATACGATTTTCCGTTACAGGACTTATATTAGGCAAGTAAAGCATCAATAATAACATCAGTTGTTGTTGAAGTTGCAACAGACACGCACCATGCATAAAGCTAAAGGTCTGACTCAGAGAGTTTTCTATTTTCAATGATGAAATGCTGTCGGTTTAGTGGTGACACAGCTGTAGTTAGTTAGTAGCAGTAGTAGTGTTTCAAATCATTTTAAATATAAGCACTTTAATTTGAAATATCTTGGGTTGTTTTGCATGCCATCATGTTTGTCGCAGTCTGGGCATTTAGGGGGGCATTGCCCCCCCATGCCCATGCCTAGATCCGCCACTGTGCCACAGGTTTTACTGAGTCCTGACAGCCTTTAGACAAAGTGCATGGAGCAGATTAAATTGAAATGCAGGTGAAAATGTTTGAGTTTACAAAGAAATACAACATAATATGGGTCTTATTAACTTTATTCTTTTATATGAAAGGTGCCACTTACAAATCTTTTCCATATGGGTTTACTGTTAGCAAAGAATATAGGAAGGAATATGTGTATTTTACATTTTAAAATTTCTGGCTTTCGTGCACAGATTTACATGTTTAAGTAGTTTCTTTCCATGATTCTCTTGGCTCCAGGTTAAGTTGGTTAACCAGATGAAAAGTTGGTTAGCCGGATGTAATATTAATATTCATCATCTAAATTAGCACCAAATAATTAAGAAGCCTAGACAATTAGAGAATGTATAAGATTAATGGTCATTTTGATCTGTGTGTTTACCCGTTTTGTTTGCGGAAATCTATCCTGGAATTGTGGACAAAACCAAAGAAATCTTTAGTTTTGGGTCTGTGGGATGAAAATACTGTATTGTCAAATGGTGTGGCTCAAATGCTGAATAAATAATGGGCTCTGGCATCATAAACGTTGAAAACCACTGCTTTAGATATGGAACAGTGCGCACATCAGAAAACAACTCATAAGGCTAGGGCAACTATACATCCAAACTGTTTATTTGTGGGACAAGTCGACTGCAGGGGGAACGGGACAAAAATATTAATATCTTGATGTCAATATACTGCCAAAAAAATCAGGATTTCAATTCAAATATAGCAAAAAAATAGCTGATCTACAATTTAAAAAAATGCTACTCCGAGTCCTAAGTGAGTGTGGAAATATAGCGGCACCATGGGGGGAGAATACTTCTCTGATTATTTTAATAACACATCCATAGCAGGAAAAGAGACAGATATTAATATTAGGGTACTACAAAGTATTAGGGTATTCCGAACACTGCTGCCTGCCCAGCCTGTCACAAAGTGGGACAGACAGGGTCTCAATTTGTGGGATGCTTGAAAAGTCTTGGAAATGAGGGACTGTCCCACGCAAAGAAGAACATCTGGTCACCCTACAGAAGACATGTGAATATCATATTAGATCAGGTATGTACCGTATGTTAACCAGTGTAGAGCACATGCCATGGGTATCGTTACTTTATAAACTAACGACGTTAGGTTATTGGACTACTGCCCCTAAAACTAATCTCGTTAAGTTACAAGTTACTTTCTATAAAAAGTAACGTAATAGATTATTTTCCGTTATTTTCCGTTCCTGATCACAATTAAAATACTCCTTTTCTCTTTGTTTTTAATGTATGCACAATTTAGTTGCATTGTATTACCAGTGCATCAGTCGCACTCCATGTTGCACACATGAAAACCATCATCACCAACAACAACAACGACAACAACAGTGACACCATGTCACCCACTATGAACTAGGTTGCTACAAAGTAGGCTATGTCAGATCCACAGTAGGCGCACAGACAATATTATGCTGTACGCGGTACAACCAGTCAGATAGCATGATGATGCCCTCTCCATGCTGCACGGCGGTGTTACAGTTCGTCGTCAGACCGAGTTATTTCCAGACGGCGTCAGTCGTCACCGTAGAGACGGTGTGGGTACCAAATGTGCTCGGGTGGGAAAATGTGCTCGGGGGCCTCCGCGCAGCCGACTGACGTCATCACATACAGCTGTTGCCATTACAGCACGTTACAGGTAATCTTACATTATTTTATGCAACGTAATGACTAAAGAGATTATAATGTTGTATTTTATATACTCTTTATGTGTTCTCCATATGAAACAAATAGGACCTAGCCAAACCGAGCTAACTTGTTAGCTATGCTTGTTTACACCTTGTTCAAGGAGCTGTGCTGAATAATCGTTTCAGAAATGTAACATCACAATGCTATGTTTGATGCTCTCATATGATATTAATGTGTTAATAGTCAGCACAATGGATTCATGTTTAAGAATAATATGGGGTGTGAAATCTGAGCGGACAATAGTGACTTTACTTGCACACACCCACAGATACAAAATGTTGCTCTCTTTCATCACAGTATAGATAAACTTCCATGCTTAAAGGACCACTTCACCACTTTTCAACCTGGCCACAAATCTTCACTAATGTACATAATAAAATGCCATCATTTTTTCCTACTCTGTTTAGACATCATGCACATCATCG
The DNA here is from genome assembly GCA_039105355.1 of Benthosema pterotum. Lineage (NCBI taxonomy): Eukaryota > Metazoa > Chordata > Actinopteri > Myctophiformes > Myctophidae > Benthosema > Benthosema pterotum. The sequence continues at coordinate 6,110,067 of CM076982.1, forward strand.
ATGGGGAATTAATTCCCAAAATCCCACCCTTTGGTCACTGTCCAATGCCAATCTAAATAGTAAAGCAACTGTTGCTATGCAGGTCTAAATTAATACTTATATTATAGCCTACATCATAGTAGCACACCACTAGCACATTATGACCACCAGTATATGTTTATTCTTTGGTGAGTTATTTAGTCATTGTGTACTGTACAATCATCAAAGCAATGATTCATTTATTATCCATTTATTACATTGCTTGGACATGGACAAGGAGTGTATAGTTCCTGGAACGTCGCTGACTATGAAGTCTTTGGAGAGGGTTTGTGTGGTCTTCATCGAGCAGATGGACATTCACCTCAGAGTCTGAGAAATGGGAGAGGGGGCGAGAATAAGAGGTTTTAATTGTTTGATCCAGTTTAGTGGTGTGAATGTAGGATTTATGGTGTTGATAAAACCCCTTTGTGGACCTTTAAAGGTTCCACATTCATAATATATCTAAAGCCACATATTACACATATTAAAAAACAGTAATGTGTTCTAAATCTTTTAAATGTTATCGACATACATGTACATTAATTTTGCAAAAAGGTGAAGTGTCCCTTTAAGGCTAGTGCTGTATGTGCTGTATGAAGAGTCCAATATGACTTCTTGAACATGATACAATACAATGTAAGATGAATGACAAACTGATATGCAGTAGGACTAAGGTGACAGTTTAATCCTACACACATATCATATAGACTATGAAATTAGCAGACATACAAGCTCACAGTGAGCTGCTGATCTGCTGTAATAAATAGTTCTGGTGATAAGGTCACCGCATATTATTCTTTTTTAATCTATTAACACATTGATATCAGAGCATCAAACATAGCATTGTGATGTTACATTTCTGAAACGATTATTCAGCACAGGTCCTTGAACAAGCATAGCTAACAAGTTAGCTCTGTTTGGCTAGGTCCTATTTGTTTCATATGGAGAACACATAAAGAGTATATAAAATACATTATAATCTGTTTAGTCATTACGTTGCATAAAATAATGTAAGATTACCTGTAACGTGCTGTAATGGCAACAGCTGAGACCTCTGTGATACAAACTGGTGTTTCAATAAAGTTTGGATATGTGACAGTGTTGCCAACTGCCAAAATCCAAAATGCACTAGTGGCACTTCCAAAATGCACTAGAATGCGCTAGATGCTCGCCTGGAAGGGTATATGACCATTAAATGACCATTAATCTTCTACATTCTCTAGTTGTGTAGACTTGGGATAATTCACAATCACATGATGAATATTTTAACTCTTGAGAGTGTAAAAATGAAACCAAATGGACCCGCAAGGGTCCATTTGGTTTCATTTTTACGCTCTCAAAGAGTTACATCTGGTTAACCAGCTGTCCATCATTTAGCCTGGGGACCACTGGTTGAAAACCACTGTCATAGGAGGAGAAATGGTGAGAAATGAGGGTTTTATCTCTGGCGCCTGTCAATCAATTTCACCCCAACTCACCAGCCAAAAAGCACTAGATTTTCCGCCAGGAGTTTTTCACTAATTTTGGCGCTAGGGGCGTCTGAAAAAACGCTAAATATAGCGACAAATGCGCCAAGTTGGCAACACTGATATGTGATGACGTCAGTCGGCTGCGCCGGGGCCCCCGAGCACATTTCCCCACCCGAGCACATTTGGTACCCACAACGGCAGTTCACACTTCAAGCCCCATATAGCGTAGTCGTCCGCGACAGTGCCTTTTTCATTTACCCTCTTTTTTCGATCAAAATCCTAAACACTTTGCCGTTCATTACCGATGCGATTCCTGTCTGAAGCGTTGGGCAGGCCTTGTGTGGACCTAATAGCTACTCGTGTTGTTGTTGTTGTGGACTGAGAAACAGGAAGAGCTAGACCAGAGACAGACAACCCTAATTCCTCTCTCTCTTAAAATAATCACATCACCTGTAAGAATAAAGACAACTATTCACCATTTGGCATATGAGCGTGTCACGTGACCATGTAACCCTGCATGCATTGCATGAAAATAAACGCACCGATGAACGAACTAATAAATAAATAAATAAATAAATCTCCGTCGGGATTCGAACACTGCCCAAAGGATAAGCCCACAGGTCTACAGCGTAGACCGCTGCGCCATCGAAGGCGCAATATCGTTGCCTCGTAATCACTTCATACAGTACATAGAACCTGACAACCGATTTTTTTTTGGTCAGGTTAGATCAAGTTCAGACGGTCAGACCTCATTCACCACATTGCTTTGCTTAAATATAGCCGTTTAATCCCGGTTTGTTACTAAATCAACTCTCACCATCATGACCTAAAGTCACTCAGAGTCATGGTATACAGGCTACTCAGAAATTGGAAATATATGAAACAGATGATACCTCACAGATACAACACAATAAAGAAGACGAGTTAATCAGCCAACAGATACAACACAATAAAGAAGACGAGTTAATCAGCCAACCACATTATTTAAAACCAAGTTATTTTATTTGGCACACAGCATACATAGTACACAAAAATAACATGTTTGCCTTACCCACTGTTCTTTATTCTACAGTGTGTAACAAATGACCACATAGCCTAGGCTACTGTACGTCAAAAGTGCACACACTGATCATTTCAGGACAGCAGTTGCAATCATACAACTGTACACTGCAGTTTGCTCCTCTATAGCCTATTGGTTTCTAACCTTTCCTGTCCATGTTGACAGCTGTCAATGCAGGTGACACAGTAGACATGCACCCTAACAGATTTTGGCAGGGTTAAATTTATAAATTAGACATTTTGCAATAAAACAGCATTCATGAATGCAGAGAGACAAACATTTCCTCAGTCTAGGATGACCTTGCATACTTCTACAAACGTTAGGGGTTCACTCATTCCATATTTTAATGTGTAGATTATTTTGTCATCCTGATTTACTAAGTCAAGAGCAACAAGACACCATCTTTTTATTATTTTATCCTACAGCACCTTTTACACCCAGTGCCAATCGCTTACGCTATAATCCTCGGCGCTATGCTCCCTCTGCCAACCTATAAGAGCCCTGAACTGAGTTCATGCTTCCTTCAATGTATGAGGAGTGAGCATTCCTTTTTTTTAATTAAATAAATCAAATAAAGACCGTGGCTGAGCTCATGCTTCAGTGCATGAAGATAAGCCCCAAACTGAGGAGCACTCTTCTTAGACAAATAATCCCCAAACTGAAAAGAAGTTCCTTAAAAAAAAAAAAAAAAAAAAAGGAAAGTCCACAAAGGAACATGTTTTTACATAACAAAACATATGGCCCGAATTTAGGAGCAGCCAGTTTTGGCCCCAAAGCCTGACATACATGAATCCATCCATTCACCCATTTTGACCCCAATGGTGTAGAGCTACTGTTTTATTATTATTATTAATAGTAGTAGTAGTAGTAGTAGTAGTAGTAGTAGTAGTAGTAGTAGTAGTAGTAGTGTGTTTGTTGTTGCTTGATGCACTCCCAGTTGGTGAGAGAGAGAGAGATTCATCTCACATCTCCAGTCCAATAAAAGTCTGTAATTTATAACTTCTGTAGGACATTTAACATACAGTATTGATTACAAAATGGGGCTGAGTGCTTCCCTTTCATGATATGAATATGAACAGCAAATGAACATGATTAAAAGCTTATGCGACCTGCTATATTGCGGACTAAGATTTGCACTATATCAGTTCGATGGAAGCACAGCACTGTCATGTCCAGCACTGTCATGTCTGCCCTGGAAAGTTCTGATTCTTTTTCAGACACTATATCACTATATAGAAAACTCAGTATCTCTGTGACCTTAATGGGCCCAGCTACAGTGCACACTCAAGTAATGGTGTGAGCTTTAAAGGTCTAATTTATCTCACAGTACAGACACAGACATGGGAGAAGTTGGCACTGCTCTGAAATAAAGAAAAGAAGTGTAGGCCTACTCTACATACTGTGCATATCAATCAATCAATATTGACCGATCAATTGCTCAACCAATGAATCATTCAATTTATTAATGCATTTAGTTCATTTGTTATGGATTAATTTGGGTTGGTGTGTTTGGTGTATGTGGTTTTACATTATTTTTTATCTATGATATATTGAGGCCAGGTTATCAACGAACTGTTTATCTACATATAATGCTTCATATACTTCCAATTTCTGAGTAGCCTGTATACCATGACTCTGAGTGGTCCAGTTTGTCCCTCTTTCAGGCTGAACAGCCTTCCTGCGCACAGTTTCTGACCCCTCAATGTCGCAACATTTCGGTTGGTCCGACTTCGCGGCGGGCCGACTTCTCCGGTCCCCCTCTGGGTCACTTTAGGTCATGATGGTGAGAGTTGATTTAGTAACAAACCGGGATTAAACGGCTATATTTAAGCAAAGCAATGTGGTGAATGAGGTCTGACCGTCTGAACTTGATCTAACCTGACCAAAAAAAAATCGGTTGTCAGGTTCTATGTACTGTATGAAGTGATTACGAGGCAACGATATTGCGCCTTCGATGGCGCAGCGGTCTACGCTGTAGACCTGTGGGCTTATCCTTTGGGCAGTGTTCGAATCCCGACGGAGATTTATTTATTTATTTATTTATTAGTTCGTTCATCGGTGCGTTTATTTTCATGCAATGCATGCAGGGTTACATGGTCACGTGACACGCTCATATGCCAAATGGTGAATAGTTGTCTTTATTCTTACAGGTGATGTGATTATTTTAAGAGAGAGAGGAATTAGGGTTGTCTGTCTCTGGTCTAGCTCTTCCTGTTTCTCAGTCCACAACAACAACAACACGAGTAGCTATTAGGTCCACACAAGGCCTGCCCAACGCTTCAGACAGGAATCGCATCGGTAATGAACGGCAAAGTGTTTAGGATTTTGATCGAAAAAAGAGGGTAAATGAAAAAGGCACTGTCGCGGACGACTACGCTATATGGGGCTTGAAGCAACATCTGCCGTCTCTACGGTGACGACTGACGCCGTCTGGAAATAACTCGGTCTGACGACGAACTGTAACAGCGGCAGCAACAACAACTCCTGCAGGCTTATCAACTGACCATCGTAACCCAGCCTAAGACAAGGCACGGCGGCCAAACAATGAATTAAACATTACTCACCTAATAACGCAGCCAGAGTTTATAGCCGATTCCCAATCGAGAGTGCGCGTGTTAATCCAAAAGTTAATCCAACAGTGTACAGCGTCATTGTTTACAAGACTTTCAGCAAGTCGCGCCTACAGTAGCTGCTCACTACGCAAGCAGCCAGCGGACTTCCTCTTTCTTCCTTTTCAAAATAAAAGATTCATACTAGAGTATAACTACACACCAGCTAGACAGTAGGTTTACTATTATTTCGGCGGATTTACAGGATGTGCAGACAGAAAATGTAAACTACGCACATCACTCACAGAAGGATGAAGCCACAACGTGCAGTCGGCTTATTCTACCATAACAGAAGGAGGAATATACGCTACAACACCGGGCAGTCTCAAGAAAATGAATTGCGATGAACTATAGTAACGAGTTACTTTTTTGGAAATGTAACTAAGTAACTAACTACTAAATTGCAAAAATAACTCGTTAGGTTACTCCGTTACTAATAAAACTAATCTGATTACGTAACGAAGTTATCAATAACGGCGTTATCCCCATCACTGATGTTAACCACATGTAGAGCACATGCCATGGACACCCGCACACACCACAGCCTCTACAGTATATCACTGTGCAGCATTTACATGCATGCATGTATGCATGAGGTACATGTCTACATCATATATGTATGACTATAGATGTAGGAGCCTTGCAGCTCTGGTCACGTGACCCACACTCTAGATGGACAAACTGGAGCTTTAAATGCGTTGGTTTCAACGAGACCCTTTTGCACTGGTTGGTTCCCAACAAGAACGGCAGGGCTTGACACTAACGCTTGCCCGCTTGCCCGGGGCAAGTAAAAAAAAAATGGTTGGGCAAGTGAAGACTGCTATCTGGTTGCCCTGATCGGGCAAGTGTGTGACTTAGTGCGCTATAACACAACACGAGATATACAGTATTTGTCTTGAAGTTGGTCATTGCGATCTGCATCTTTCCCTGCTTTCTAGTTAACTTTCCAATCTCTCTCCCAAGTCCATTTGGTTAGAAACTATCATTTTTCTGGGGTCACAGACCCCTGAGTCTGTGATCACTATAGAAACCACTGTGGGAACTACTGATTTGCACTGGTTTACCAGTTGAATATTTGCTGTACATGATTGTGACTTACACAAAACAGTCTCTGACTGTGAAAGGAAATGTTTAAAGCCCCCAAGTAGAAAGTAAACTTAATTGCAAAATTTACGTTATATTTTGAGGGGCAAGTGACCATGACCTGAGGGCAAGTAGAACCTGACTTGGACTTGCCCGATGAGCAAGTGCCTCAGGGATCTTAGTGTCAACCACTGAACGGCCTCTGCCCTTTTAAAGAAAAAGTTTTTTTTTATTATTATTATTATTATTATTATTATTATTATTATTATTATTATTTTTCAACCAATGTTCATGTTTTAGTTTGGTATTAGTAAAGTAAATGGGTGTTTATTGTATTATTCTTTGCTTTCTTAGTTTTAGGGATTTTAGGTATGGGCCTGGCCAGAAAATCTCCTGGGGTTTATTCCGACTGTATTAGATAAATAATAGTAGATAAATAATAAAAAGGAATCACTTCAATATTTTGTAAACAAATATGTATTTAGGACCATGTTTGAATGCCCCCTTCCCATAGCGAAGATCCCTAAAACTAAAGAAAGCAAGGAATGTAAAACAATTAACACCCATCTTTTATTTTCTTTAATAACTGTACTGCACAGTACTGTATTGTTTTAGGAAAGGTATAAAATAATAAATGAACAAATAAAGCAAGGTACAGAGCACATTACTAAATGTAATTTTTAAGTTTATTTTGTTTTTCAGTGAGTTGGTGTGACATGAACGATAACCAACAGGCATGAAATAATTCAGTTGTTCAAATTTATGCCTATGCATTTTTTTTTAAATCTATGTCTTTCAATAGAACTCAGTGTGAGCAGCTGTTAAACAAAAGGCTGTATGAATGTAATTCAGTGAATATAATTCAGTGTGTATGAATGTATGAATGAATGTAATTCAGTGTGTGGACAGCACACTATAGGTAGAATATACAGTATAGCACAATTTAGGATAATGTGCTCATGGCAATGATGGCATGATGTGTGTTATGATGATTTCTTCAGCAAACTGAAAAGTCAAAACATTGCATTTTGTTTTGGTGTTAAGTTTTAAATCATGTAGCAGTGTCTCATCAGCAACGTTAGTTTTTGATAAATGTTTTCATTGACTATTGGAAATGTATAAATGTCTAAATTATGTTCTGGACTCTTATATCAGTGGTTCCCAAAGTGAGGGAGAGGGCCCCGAGGGGTCCTTGAGCCTTGGGGGTCAATTTGGTTACATGTGTACGCTCTGACAGTTAATTGATTATTAATTTTCAATATTAATTGAGGGCCCCAGAGATAGAAGTAACATTAAATGGGGAGTGTGTAGACTAATGCCCCTCTAACTGGGGTTCTTGAAATTAAACAAGTTGAGTACCAATGCTAAAGTCGTAAAGATCTTCTCTCGGGGTCCCTCTCATATCTTTTCAAATGGGGGGTCTGCAGGGCTAATTAGTGTCAATTTGGGGGTCCTTGACATGAAAAGGTTTTGGGAGCCACTGGCTTAGTTACTACAGAGGGAACGGGACCCTCATGGTGTCCTCAGAGTCAGAGCAGGGCTTGACACTAACACTTGCCCGGGGCAAGTAAAAAAAATGGTGGGGCAAGTGAAGACTGCTACCTGGTTGCCCGATCGGGCAAGTGTGCAACTTAGTGCACTATAACAAAACACAAGAAATTTGTCTTGAAGGCAGTCATTGCACTCTGTCTCTGTGTTTTTCCCTGCTTTCTAGCTATCTCTACCTATGTCTCTCCCAGGTTCATTTGGTTCCAAACTATCATTTTGTTGGGGTCAGGGACCACTGGGTCTGTGACCACTATGGGCTAATTAAGATGATGAATGAATGAAAACTCTTGAGAGTGTAAAAATTAAACCAAATGGACCCGCAAGGGTCCATTTGGTTTCATTTTTACGTTCTCAAGAGTTATATCTGGTTAACCAACTTAGCTGGGGACAACCTGGAACCCTCTCAGGGACCACTGGTGGTCCCCGGACCACATGTTGATAACCCCTGGTTTAAAGCACCCAAGTAGGAAGTAAACTTAAATGCAAAATTTACAATATATTTTTGGGGGCAAGTGACCATGACCTGAGGGCAAGTAGAACCTGACTTGCACTTGCCCCGAAGACCTTAGTGTCAACCCCTGCAGAGTAGGGAGGAATACAGCACAGCCACCATTTACTTCATGTATGTGTGTGAGTTCTCATGTGTCTTTTTAGGTCACCTTTTTGACTACAGCCTTTGCCACAGACTGTACAGGTAAATGGTTTTTCTCCAGTATGAGTCCTCATATGTCTTATTAGATGGTGCTTTCGAATAAAACCTTTGCCACAAATAGCACAAGTAACAGGTTTTTCGCCCGTGTGAGTCATCATGTGCCTTTTTACTTCGTGCTTTCGACTGAAGCCTTTGCCACAAACATTACAAGTAAAGGGCTTCTCGCCTGTATGGGTCATCATATGTACTTTTAAACTATGCTTCGAAATAAAGCTGTTGCCACATACTGTACAAAGGAATGTTTTTTCCCCGGTATGAGTTTGCATGTGTTTTTTTAAAGTAGCACGCTGACTAAAGCCTTTGCCACACACTGTACAAATAAAGGGCTCTTTATCAGTGTGCATCGCCATGTGTCTTTTTAGAGCATGCCTATGCCTAAAGTCTTTGTGACAAACTCTACATGTAAAAGGTTTTTCCTTTGTATGGCTCCTCATGTGTCGTTTTAGATCAGAACTTGAACTAAAGCCTTTGCTACACACTGTACAAAGGAATGGTTTTTCCCCAGTATGAGTTCTTTCATGTTCTTTTAGAGTACCAATCTGACAAAAGCCTTTGCTACAAACTGTACAAATGAAGGGTTTTTCCCCTGTATGGATCCTCATATGCGTTTTTAGAACAGCCTTTAAACTAAAGCTTTTGCCACACACTGTACAGTTGAAGGGTCTTTCCACTGTATGAATCATTCTATGTTTATCCAGATCACACTTTAAAGTAAACACTTTCTTCTCTGTGTGACTCCTTGTGGAGGTAGCTTTCAGGTCTTGAGATGTGTTGCCGTCTCCTTCCACATTTTGTGCCTTGTCTGATTCCAATGAGTTTAGATCCATCTGACCTTCCCTTGTCTTTTTATCTGTATGAATCGCCATGTGTCTTTTAAGACCAAACCCATGTGCAAAACGTTTGAAACACACTCTACAAGTAAAGGGCTTTTCATTTGTATGACTCCTCGTGTGCCTCTTTAAGTCCGACTTTGAAGTAAAGCCTTTGCCACACATTGTGCAGCTAAAGGGTTTTTCCCCAGTATGAGTTCGTATGTGTTCTTTTAGAGTTCCACTGTGAGAAAAGCCTTTGCCACAGACAGTACAAAACGTTTTTTTCCCTGTATGAGTCCTCATGTGCGTTTTTAGATGAACCATAAGCCTAAAGCCTTTGCCACATATTGCACAGATGAAGGGTCTTTCCTCAGTATGAATTAGTGTGTGTCTATTCAGATCAGACTTTCGAGTAAATGTTTTGCTACAGTATGAACATATATAGGATTGCTCCCTGGTGGGACTCGCCGTGATGGCAGCCTTCGGGTCTTGAGGCGGCCTGTCGTGTCCTCCCACATGTTGTGTCTTGGCTGATTCAAGTGAGTCACAGCTGGCCTCAGCGTCAGATTCAGAACAGTCTGATTTCAGTGATTGTAAAGCTGACTGACCTTCCCTTGTCTCCGCCCAGTCATCACTGCTTTCAGCATCAGATTCGGAACAGTGTGAAGAGAGTAGCTGGTCATCAATAGCAGTCTCTGAGGGTACGCAGCCTACACTATAAGCTTGTGTTTTCATGTGTTCAGTTGAGGTGCCGGCTACAGTCCCCGTCTGTATGTTTTCATCATCACGACCACTTTTCTTCTCGGTGTCAGATCCAGGGAGAACGTCGTCACTACGATTTGGTTGTGATGTTCCACAGTCCTCTACATCAGCCTCTGTTTTCATGTGTTCAGTTGAGCTGACGGCTACAGGCTCTGTCTCTCTGATGTCATCACCATAGACACTCTTTACTTCTATTATTGGCTCCTCTTTAATGGGTGGAGGTTGTGGTTCCTCCTGGTCCAGAATGGAGCTGATCTCCTGATGTTCAGCAGGAACCTCCTCTGTGGAGTACAACAAGTCTAAAGGGGGAAAGGGAAGATTGTCTTTTTCAATTTACATTCTCTGTCTCTTTCGTCCACTGGGTTGACATAGACTTAAAACATGAAAACATCACTGAAGTGCCATACCAGCGAAAGCAATCCTAATCAACATCAACCTTAGAGCCCGACCGATGCCATATTTCTGGAACCAATGGAAAAAACCTACACCAATGTTGCTGATGTTTAGTAATCTATTCAAATAATTAAAAAATACATTTGAAAACGTTTTTCTTGTTCAAGTTCAACAATAGAATACGTCATTAAAAACATTTAAATAAGAATGTACATGTGACTTCATCATTCACTTTTGTGGAATAATTCCACACATTGATTTTCTTTCTTTCTTTTCTGGCCAGGCATCTATGACAAACTGGTGCTGGCTATTTGCTGATAGCTATGATGGCGATTTGCCAATATATCCGCCGATATTGGCCGGTACAACGGCCTACTGTTGATACTGATGTATCAGTACGGATATCACCAATCTCAATATATATCAGTACGACCAATATACCAAAATATATATATGCCCCATCTTTATTAATACTCAGACTTTGCGTGGCTTTGTTTGTATGTAATTGCGATGATGCTTTAACCGGCCACGTCTGAACGCACCCTAACAGTTATACAACAGTTCCCAACAAAACAAAACAAAACAAAACAGATAAAATGTATTCATATTGTGCGACATCAAAATAAAATTAATGCCTTGGTATTCTTATCTTCCTTTCCCTGTAAACAGAAAAGTTAATGTGACGGAGACATTAACTAGTCCCTGTTGATTCAGGTAGCAGCGCTCTGTTACAACAACAGATCAATCAACAGAGATCAGGTCAAAGCAAAGGGTGGAATTTTTTGATATTTCAATACTCTTAGCAGAGATTGAATTGAACAGTGCTTTGCTTTCCTCAAATTCTGTTTAAAATTCAATCAATAAAATCAATCAATAAATTAGACAGAAGTTTGTAAGGAAGATTTTTTGTCTTTCACATAAATGTTTTTCTTTCTCACCTGTCTTCTTTCCTTTGGCGCTTTTCTTTATTTCGCTACCTTTTTCACCAATCCCACCACCTGCATTTACAAAATAATAATAATAATAATAATGATAATAAAATAAAACATTTGATGCAAACTTGAAATTGTCCACTTGGGGTAGTGTAACATTAAACCAAACTGAGCCTCATGGGTATTGAATATTTTCTCATGTACTTGTACTTTTATGCAATTATGTATTTATAAAAGTAACTTCTTGTGACCAAGGCATTGTGAGCAAGTCAAATAAACCTGCCGCACAAAAGTTTGGAAACATAACTCTGGGAATGATTTTTCTCTGCCTTAATAAAACTGGCAGGGGTTGACACTAAGGCCTCTGAGGCACTTGCCCATAGGGCAAGTGCAAGTCAGGTTCTACTTGCCCTCGGTCATGGTCACTTGCCCCCAAAATATATTGTAAATTTTGCATTTAAGTTTATACTTGGGTGCTTTAAAACATTTTTCACAGTCGAGGACTATGTTCTGTTTAAGTCACAATCAGCTACAGTAAATATTCAACTTAGTAAATCAGTGGTTCCCATAGTACTCAGGGATCAGTGACGCCAGCAAAATGATAGTTTGGAACCAAATGGACTTGGGAGAGAGATGGGAGAGGTTGTTAGAAAGCAGGGAAAGACGTAGAGGCAGAGCACAATGACCACCTTCAAGACAAATATATATTGTGTTGTGTTATAGCGAACAAAGTCGTACACTTGTCCGATCGGGCAACCAGGTAGCAGTCTTCACTTGCCCGACCATTTGCCCCGGGCAAGCGGGCAAGTGTTAGTGTCGAGCCCTGAACTGGTATTCTATCTTTAGCATTTTAATCACACTCATTCCAGGAATGGCTGATCTCTACACACCATACCTTGTTGTAAAGGCTAATCAATGATACAGCATAAAATGTAATAACACTAGATATTATTAAGGTGTAGACTTGCATTCCACTTGATATACTGTAAGACTGTAATGATATAAGATATAATAGCAATTGCTATTATTAAGTTGGAGAAAACAAAAAACATATTCCCTAAAAACAGTGGCTGGTTCTGGGGACCACCAGCGTGCCTTTAAGTTTGGGTTAATAAAGCGACAACAGCAATATCAGCCAGTTTAACTAATTGGACCTTGGGGCTTTACAAATAGCTGATTCACAAGCTCAATATGACATGTTGTGAGCTTGTAGATCTGCATACTATTCAATTCAATTCAATTCAATTGGCTTTATTGGCATGAGAAAACATAAGTTTACATTACCAAAGCAAGAACATACATGTATACTTAGTGCCTGGCATGAACATGTATGACAAATTAAGCACGGCTTAACACACACACGCACACGCACACGCACACGCACGAACACACACACACACACACACACACACACACACACACACACACACACACACACACACACACACACACACACACACACACACACACACACACACACACACACAGTACCTTCAGCAGTGTTCAGTGTCTCCATCTCTCTCTGGAAAAGGCTGCACATAAACTCCGCCGCTGCACTGAGTCGCTCCAACACGAACACTCTGAGCTGAACAACATCACCGTTTATTGTCAGTTCCTCCAAAACACACATTATCTGCTCTCCCACCGACAACATGTGTTCGTTTATCTCCAGCCGTACAGACTCCATTTGTCCTTTAAAATACACTTTGCCTCCTCTAGGAGACGTTTTAACTCCTTTAGGAGACATTTGAGCTCTTTGTTGTCAAACCCTGTTCGTTTTTAGAGTCAACAAGAAAAACTACAACACGACCTTTTACATCCTGGCCAACGTGTGTTATGATCATGCGCAACACAGGATCCAGGGCACTGTTGCCCTGATGCCTATCGCCCCCTGGAGGAGGAGGTGTGTAACTGTTCATGTATTATACACTGACACCGCGTGGTGTCATCAAACGTTGGCTCCGCCCCCGTAGGGTAAAGAAAATGTTGCTCTCGTTGACTGCAGTGTTATGCACGGCGATTTCAAAATGGAATATTTCACACAATATGATGTTTTAAACTGTTTACGATGTCTTATCTTGATCCACTACTGCTCGTGGACATGGCACAATATCTTAACAAGTTAAACAACATCGGAATAGATAGCTGTCCGTATGTTATTAAAGGGGAAGACCACTGATTTTCAACACTGAACTATGTTGTTAATATGTGTTAAGGACTGGACTGGACATTTATCTGGTCGAGTTGCCTGGTGAGAAACAACTTTAGGCTAAATTTTCTATATCTATGATGAATTAAAGTTACCATAATGTTAAACACCAAGGGCCAGTACTGACTTAGTTTTGTTCATAGAACTCATCTTTAATAAATTACAAGCACCATGTTCTACACACTATATGAACACTGTTGGTATTTTAATGTAGAGTATTTTTTTTACCCACATGGCTTTGTTTATTGGTGTCATTATCTTATTATACTATAGTCTACTGTTTTGTGGCCATGTGTACCTGTGTCACCACCTCAATTGGTAGTTACTAACACCTAGAACACGTTTTTAATTACAGTAGACTGCTGGAAGATCATAATATGCCCAGAAATGGGTTGTTGTTTGTCATATGCAATTTATGCTCATCTCTTTCTATATACTTTTTAACTGCAATAATGAGCATGCACAACTAAGTTTCTCCACCTACCTTAATTGTACTGTGATGTGACGATATACTGCTGAATAAAAGGGTTAGAATTATGAATATGTGCCATATTATCATGCAGGTGTCTATTCAAAAGGCACTATGAAGAACTGGAGGTCCCTGGATGACGGAGGTCCCTGGATGACGATGAGTGGATATGTGGGGGTTGAATACCCACCTCGCAGACTCCATCTCAGCCCATAGCACTTGTAATACATATCAACCCACAGTACTTGCAGCAGTGACTTATATACAAAGTCTAATGTATTAACCATGTTTTAGTGCTTACATTGTACAGTATATTGTAAATTCTGCTTAAATTGTAAACTTTTGTTGTTTTCCATAAACTAACACCAGGCACTGAAAACGTTTTAATGCATTGTAAAGTCAAACCATCATGGAGAACCACTAGAAGCCCCCACTGCACCTGGGTTTCTGGCTTGCTGTGCATACTTACAGTACATTGTGACCGCAAGACGGGATGAACTTGGATGCAGTTAATACAGAGATCATGTTTTATGAAATAAAAAACATTATAAAATAGTATGATTATATATTTAGTGATATGAAAATGTATCTCTATTGTATAATGACATACTCAACATAGGAAGGTCAGGCTGACAGTGGTTAAAATAGTCAAAACTATGAAACCACATATCTCAATAATGAATACAATACGCATTGTTGCATTATGCATTTGATGATTTGTGTTTTTAAAAACGTTGGTGAATCATGCTCCCATGCAGCTGCGGTACTATGCAAAGTAGAGGCTTGTATTAGACTGGATCTCCTCATGAAGCTGTTTCAACAACGTCTCAATATTACACCATCTTGAAGACTGACTGGGGCTAATTCTTCAGGTTGTGCTTGATGCTCTGGAGAAGGCGCCGGTGTTGCTTCCTGGGCTACTGGAGTGACAGCTTTAGGCTGAGATTGTTGAGACTGCTGTGTCTTCTTGTGGTTCACCCTTAAACATTTGATGCAGCTGATGATTGTGATTTTGGGAGATTTTTCAGGAAACATGAGGGGTATGTAGTCTGGATGTGTTTCGTCCTCATGTTCAACCCTACAGAAAGACATGGTGGTAATTAATACTTCTATACTACTACACAAGCTAAATTTAAACACATCTCAAATCCAAATTATTTTACATTTAAACGTGCTTGAGAAAGAAATGCCATTATTAGTTCCAAAATGTTCTTAGTATTAAAAAGCTTTTTGACTTCCTGTGTGAATAATATAACAAAATTATATGACTTGACATTTGGTCTGAGTCCATTTGGTCCCATTTGTACACCCTCTGATTGGCACCGATTTTACAGTATAACTTGCTGGTCCCAGGGTTCACTTAAATAGACTAATGCATGTCAGGCTGGGGGTCCTTGTTGTGAAAAAAGTTTGGGGACCACTGATTTAAGCCATTGTTAAAGGGGAAACCCCATTTTCAACATTGTATTGTCATTAATATACATTACAGATGTTGTGTGGACATGATAAAGAAAAAGTTCCCCCAATTCTAAAAATGGAGGTCTGAAAGAAATCATTAACATGGTGAAATACATCTGATGACATCCATCATCAAGATGTATTTCATCATGTTAATGATTTTTTCCCCGAGAGGGTGCAAATGGTACACATTTGTATCCTCTCAGGAAACTTTTGAAAATGTGTAGAATTCCCCTTTAAGTCCTCTGTTGAAGACGATATGTTGCGTTGTGGGTAAAGCTGAGCTAAATATAAACAAACGGATCTATGTATTAATTAATAAGATCTATGTATTAATAATCACAAGATCAATAACGCTATATTTTCCACATTGTTATACAGTTACAACAACTTGGTAACCTTCAATATTTGCGTTCACTAACTTACCAGTAACAAAGTGGAGACTGCAGATGTAAACAGGCTTTGTAGTAGGGCTCCACAGCCTTCCGAATTCATCCTCTCGGGCGGATGGTTTGAAGCTATTTTGTCCTTCTAACTGTATGTTACTTTTGATGGCAAATGTATAAATATTAATTCGGGATTTTTTTTGTTATTGGTTTTGCAAAAAGTAAAACAGCAGTCGGCATTGCACTATCTGCATCATCGCGCCTTGATATCTAATGGAGACGAAGCCAAAGTTTACCCCACGCCAGAAACCGGAAGTGCGTTCCTGCCTTAAGCGGTGTCGATGTATAGCTGCATCTACTGTATATCCAAGGACCTGAGTCAGGGGCAGTGTTGGGAATATTACTTTACCTTGTTAATATATTACTTATTAATTATTACCTTAATTTCAAAGCAATATATTATATTACAATATTACTGTCTGAGCAAGTGTAATATATTAATATTACTATTACATATTACTTAAAAAAAACTTTTTACAAAATATATAATTAAATATTTAGTGTCACTATTAGTGGCATACCTACAATAAAGCAAACTCACTTGGCTATCTTGCCAAATCCATATGAAATCAACTTGAAAAAACGTCACTCCCGACTAAATAATTTGATGACAAATTATAGGAAATAAGTCATTATTTAACTACTACAATTGTCAAGATAATTACACAAGAACATTTTCAACAAAACAGATTGACAGAAAGTAATATTGAAAGTAATGCAGCAATGCAGAAAGAAAGGTATAATATATTAGATTGTTTTTGTTAAGTAATATATACAAGTTACTGCATTTTGGTAGTATATTATGTAATATATTAAGTTACGTAGTGCATATGTCCCAACACTGGTCAGGGGTGTAGTGTAGTGGAGGGGGGACGCGAGGGGGAACATTTGCTTTTATTATGGATACAATTAGGCATTGTAAACAATCTTTCTCAATATGCTATAGGCCTACTTGTTTTAATAGCGTGTCTGTGTGTGTTGCACAGGTTCACGCAAATGCGTATGCAAATGCAAGTGTGCATGCACGTGTTTTGAAGGGGAATTCAACTCATTTTCAATAGTTTACTATGTCATTAATATACCTGTCCTTAGAGATGTTGTTGTGTGGACATGGTAAAAAAAAAAAATCCCCATTTTGTGTTTCCTAGGAATGGAGGTCTGAAAAAAATCATTAAAGCATGCAGTGAAATATGTCTGATGAGTGTCTGAGAGTGTACAAATGGAACCAAATGGACCCGCTAGGGTCCATTTGGTTCACATTTGTACACTCTCAGGGGAAAAAAATGAAAATGGGTGGAATTCCCCTTTAAAGAGGCGTCCCCCCCACTTCTAAAAATCCCACTACAACACTGTCCAAGGTGCTTTTAAATAGATTGCATGTGCACACACATTCTCCACCTCATTCATACACCAATGACGGAGGAAGCCATATAAGGTACTAGGGCTGCATCTATGAATCAATTAATCGTAATCGATAATTTAATTAGTTCCCATGGGATTAGTTAATTTATATAATCCCATATGTAAAAAACGTTATATGCGTACCCTCGAAAGTGGCGCCTTTCATACAATCTTCATACAAGAGAATAAATTAAGATCCATAGTATTTCTTTGTAAAGTGATACTGTATATAAAACATGTAACATGTTGTGATTTGTAAGAATTATAGACCTATATGACATTCAAAAAAGATATAAGATCCATAGTATTTTTGTAAAGTGAAACATATATAATTTTGTAATTTATAAGAATAAAATAAGATGCATAGAATTTTTCTTGTAAGGTGGCTTATATCATATGAAAGGTGCCATTTTCAAGAGTTCGCATATAAAGTTTTTTTTGGCTCAAATTCTGAATAAATAATGGGCCTTGGTGGTATCAAGAAAAAGGTGGAAAACCACTGCTTTAGACACGCGTGTAGCTATCTTTTAATCAAATGTAACAGTATGCAAAGGGTTAACAGCTACAGCACAGGGAGGAGTTCCTGACAGTGAGCACATTCTACTGAAACGAAACTAACAGACTCACTGTAGTCCACAGAACCTTCTGTCAACACCACGTTTTACACAACTCTGACAACTGAAACACGGGTGAGGAACTTATTGTTCATTAAAAGTAATAATACATGATCCAGGCTAGAAAGATCAGATTCAGTAATGTTCAAATTCAATTCCCCAGTTCAACCTGTGGTATACTGTATATAGGCCTACAACATACTGTATACGACTTACCAGGAAGTAGGATTACAGGAGCGAGTCGAGCGACCATGGGGGCGACCATGAGGCGAGGGGGGTGACCACCAAACATGCTTTAAAAGGATCACAGGCTAATAACCCTCATATGGATAGAGTATACATCAGTCCTCTATAACTAGAATTGAACATTTAAAACATATAATATGTTCTTTAGTTTAAAAGATTTTCCCTGGAGGGGGGTACGGGTCCATTTGGTAAGGGGGGCTCCAGGGAAAATCTTGCCTAGGGTTCCAAATTGCTTAGAAATGCCAGGTCTCAGTCACGACTTCAGAGACCAGAGATAGATTCATATAGTGTAGGCATGAAGGGTGTCTCTTTATGTCAGTCCAGGGCCGGATTTAGCCAGCCCTACTAGGGTGGGCTGTAGGAATGGCAGGGTGGGCAACTCCAAAGTTTTTTAAATGAAGCAGGGGTTTACAACCTTTTTGACACCAGGACCCACTATTTATTCAGCATTTGAGCCACAGACCCCAAAACCCTAAAGATTTCTTTTGCTTTTGTCCACAATACCAGGCTGGATTTGGGGTAAAAACTGTCAAACATACAGATCAAAATAATATTTTACATTCTCTAGTTGTGTAGACTTGGTCTAATTCATATGATGAACCATTTTAACTCTTGAGAGTGTAAAAATGAAACCAAATGGACCCGCAAGGGTTGCGGGTCCATTTGGTTTCATTTTTACGCTCTCAAAGAGTTACATATCTGGTTAACCAACTTTCCACCATTTAGCTGGGGACCACGTGGAACTCTCTCAAGCACCACTGGTGTGTCCCCAGAATGCTGGTTGAAAACCACTGATAATACCTTTCATTGGGTGGGCAGGATGCACGTTTGGGTGGGCTCTGCTCACCCCTGCCCCTTCTAGATCCGGCCCTTTGTCAGTCCATATGGAAAAAAAGATTATAGGCATATGCAAACTCTTGAAAGTAGAACCTTTCCAATATCCTTATTTAACCCTTAGTGTGACTGAACGCGTTTTGGTGTTCTAAGCATTATGTTTTAACTATTGAAAAATAGCAGATCTACAAGCTCATCGCGCGACACTCGGTGACGCGCGATGAGCTTGTAGATCTGCTATTTTTGAAAAATCGTGAATATTATGCTATTCAGAAACTAGAAATCTAGACAGGACACAATGGGGTAAGAGAATTATGTTAATATAAGATCCATAGTATTTTTTTTTTGTAAAATTAAACAACATTTTTGTACATTTGTGTATAAGAATTATATATGACATACTAAACAGATATAAGATCCATATATTTTTTGTAAACTGTAACCTATATCATTTTGTAATATATAAGAATTATATATGACATACTAAACAGATATAAGATCCATAGTATTTTTTGTAAAGTATGAAAGTTTTTTTTTTTCCACATGGGAGGAAGACATGGGCTGGGCCTATAAACAGAGTTGTCAGGAGCCAAGGAAGGAGTCTTTGTGTACGTTTATGAATAGAAGATTATTAGATAGAGATGAGATTATTACTCCATTTTTACGAGAGTCTCTCTCTTTCAGTTATATCAATTATACATTTATTCAAACACAATGACCAAACACAAATGCCAAAACATCCGAACAAGGGCTCTGGGAAGGTAGTGTATTGCAAAGTGCAAGGGGGTCTGGTTGTCAACACTGATCACCACATAATTCATGATGTTTATTGCCATATCGATACAGCAGCCTCTCGATCGGTATATCTATCACCCAGGTGTTTGATCGATATATTGCGATATTGCATACACCACTACGCCTCACAGACACAGCAAGGAGAAAGCATAAGAAGTGAATTAAACTAAACATATCCTTCACTTTTATTCTCAGCGTGAAGAAATGGCATCTGCCAGCTGTCTCCTGTCTGAAGAGCAGTTCCTGTGTTCTATCTGCCTAGATGTGTTCACTGATCCAGTCAGCACTCCATGTGGACACAACTACTGCAAGTCCTGCATCACCGACTACTGGGACAGTAGTGATGTGTGCCACTGCCCACTGTGTCAAGAAACCTTCGATAAGAGGCCAAAATTATCTGTTAATAAAGTTGTTGCAGAGGTGGCTGATCAGTTGAGGAAGTCAAAACAGCAGAGACAAACCTCCAGCACAAACCCAGAACCTGCTGAAGCAGATGAAGTCTCCTGTGACGTCTGTACTGAGACCAAGGTGAAAGCTCTGAAGACCTGCCTGGTCTGTCAGATCTCCTACTGTGAGACTCACCTGGAGCCTCACCTGAGAATCTCAGCGTTAAAACGACACAAACTGATCGACCCTGTGAAGAACCTGGAAGACGTTCTGTGTATGAAACATGACAGACCTCTGGAGCTGTTCTGTAAGACTGATCTCATGTGTGTTTGTCAGTTCTGCACTCAGTTAGACCACAAGTTACATCAGATTGTATCTCTGAAAGAGGCATATGAAGGAAAGAAGGCTGAGCTGGGAAAGACAGAGGCTGAAGTTCAGCAGATGATCCAGGAGAGACGAGTGAAGATCCAGGAGGTCCAACACTCATTAGAGCTCAGCAGGAAAGACGCAGACAGAGAGATAGCAGACAGTGTGCAGGTATTCACCGCTCTGATAAGATGTATTGAGAGAAGCCAGGCTGAGCTCATTGGTGTGATCGAAGAGAAGCAGAAAGCAACAAAGAAACAGGCTGAAGACTTCATCAAAGATCTGCAACAGGAAATCACAGAGTTAGAGAAGAGAAGCTCTGAGCTGCAGCAGCTCTCACACACTAAAGACCACCTCCAGCTCCTCCAGAACCTCCCATCCATCAACATCCCTCTTCCACCCACCAAGGACTGGACAAAGGTCCATGTCCATCAGTCTACATATGTGGGGACATTGAGGACAGCTGTGGCTCAGCTGGAGAAGACACTCAGTCAGGAGATGGAGAAGCTGTGTGATGCTGAGCTGAGGAGAATCCAGAGATATGCTGTGGATGTGACTCTGGACCCTGATACAGCACATCCAGACCTCATCTTGTCTGAGGATGGAAAACAAGTGAGCGATGGAGATGTAAAGAAGAATGTCCCAGACAACCCAGAGAGATTCTCAGATTGTGCCAGTGTCTTAGGAAAACAAGGCTTCTCCTCAGGAAGGTTTTACTACGAGGTTCAGGTTGGAGGGAAGACTAGCTGGGATGTAGGAGTGGCCAAAGAGTCCATTAATAGGAAGGGAGAGATCACAGTGAGTCCTGATGATGGTTACTGGACTATAGGGTTTGATGAAAATGAGTGTGAGGCTAACACTGACCCTACTGTCCTCCTTCCTGTAAGAGGTGAGCTCCAGAAAGTAGGAGTGTTTGTGGACTATGAGGAGGGTCTGGTCTGCTTTTATGATGTGGAGACCAGAGTTCACCTCTATTCTTTCACTGGCTGCTCCTTCTCTGAGAGACTCTATCCGTACTTCAGTCCATGTAGTGATCCTGAGGGTAAAAACTCTGCTCCTCTGATCCTCTCACATGCCAGTAACACAACTTAGACAAATTCTCACACTTAAGTCACATTGATCAATGTTTTACAAGGTTTTACAATAAATATGGGATCATTATCCAGTGTGCACTGCAGACTCTATTCATGTCTTTCATGTTAGATATAACATGCTAGATATAACTAGATGCTTGAAGCATGTCCTTAAAGGGATAGTTACGATTTTTTTTTTTAAAGTTAAGTTGTATGAAATACTTGCCATTAATATAGTGGTGTCAACTGTAGTGATGTCCAGAGTCCCGTGGTGGGAGTTCTGTTCTGGTTTTGGACAATATTAAGTAGTCCTGGTCATTTTGTGGAGGTCACTGGGGCCACACAGTGAAAGTAAATTATTCTCAAAAGACAGCATAATTTGTATTGTTATTAATTATTTCTAAAATATTACCACATCCTTCGTTCATTTTTGACCCCTCTATCACAAAGAACTACTTTTTGGGCGTAGCAATATGGACACAATGACCTGCTACTATTTTAGAAATGGGTCAACAATACAAGTTAGTTAAGTTTGTTTTTTGGATTCATTTTACTGCATGGACCCAGTGACCTCTACAAAATGACCGGAACTACTTTCAACAAAACCTAAGCAGAACTCCCACCACAGAACATCACTTACAGTTGACACCACTATATTAATGGCAAGTATTTCATACAACTTAAAGAGGTTTAAGTCTTTAAGCAGGTTTTCTGTTTAAAGACAGAAGTTATGGCTCCAGGTTACACTTTTTGAATGTAGTTAATGTTCAGAAACTACACACTAAAGAATACAATGAAAATTGAGCTTCAGTTGTGCAAAACCGAGAATGATTGTTTTGAAGAGGAGAAAACAAACATGTTGCTTAAACATGTAATCAAAGTTGTGAAGTTGTGTTGAGAGGATAAGAGCGCCCCGCAATTCACACAGGCATGATTTTTCTCTTCAGAAAAAAAAATGAAAACAAGTTTCAGTTGTTTTCAAAGATTTTCTCTCACATCATACCGCAATAATGATTATTAGAATGAATGTAGAATGTGCAGTATATAATTTACATACAAGTGTGGGGGACCTACATTTATTTCTTTCACTGTTTAATAGTACCGTAACTCCGGACCAGCTAAATTTGGGGCAAAATGCTGATTTTTCCTTGTATAAGCTGTCTGACAGTAAGCCGCACCAGGCAATAGACTTCATGTTAGAGCAGTGGTTTTCAACCTTATTGATACCAGGGCCCACTATTTATTCAGCATTTGAGCTACATTTGACAACATCTTCACCCACAGAACCCAAAACTAAAGATTTCTTTTGGTTTTGTCCACAATTCCAGGATGGATTTTCGCAAACAAAATAGGCAAAACCTAGAGATCAAAATGACCATGACTTATTAAGTGGTGCTAATTTAGATGGTGAATATCATAACTCTTGAGAGTGTAAACATGAAACACTCAACGCTCTCAAAGAGTTACATCTGGTTAACCAACTTTCCATTATTTAGTCTGGAGGGCCCACCTGGAACCCTCTCACACCTGTTGAAAACCCCTGTAAACAGCTGTAAAAATCCATAGATTCGGCGCACCGTTGTATAAGCCGCAGGGTCAAAAGCATGTGAAAAAAGTAACGGCTTATAGTCCGGAAATTACGGTATATTTAAAACCAAACCTCTCTCTCATGCCATTGTGCCTGTGTTCACCCTCCTTTGTGCCAAAGGTTGACTCTCCCTGCTGTAAAACATTTGTAAACATTAAATGGTGTCTTAAGATAAACCCATAAGGGTTTATTTGCACTTTGTGGGCAAGACACACACAGATATTAAATGTGTTAACACAGCATAGTATTAAAAAATGTATTCATTTAAAAGCTCAGGTATTTATAATGTTAAGCATTTTATTCATTTAATTGCTCAGTTATTCAGAATGTAAAGCACTTTCTGTGAAGTGAGGGGAACTCTTATTGTAAATGATGATGGCATAATATAGGCAATACGACCTTTTTTCCAGATACTGTGAATGGGAATTTAATGACCGATCTATAGTAGGGCCATCATTATGAGCTTCATATAGTATTGGGTAAGTACAGTGATTCTCAACCGGTGGGCCGGGGCCCACTAGTTGATCATAAAGTACTACAAGTGGGCCCTCAAATAATTGTCAAAACACTAAGCTAGCATATAACAAGGAAAATATGTTAAATTTCTGTTCCAACTTGCATGAGCATTTCCTCAAGACACATAAAAATGGGCACAGGACCCAAAGATGGCGCCTATGATGTGTGCAGACTCATTGAGGTCACATAAGTTCACAGTGCGTACATGACATTTTACTGTGCAAACCACATGACTATGTGCTATAACACAATATCTGGCGTTGATTATGGTTAAAGGGGAAGTCCACCCATTTTCAACATTCTAATATGTCATGAGTATACCCTAGAGGAAGAAAACCACTAACATTCTCACCATGTTAATGGATTTCACCGGGTTCATTTGGTTGCATTTGTACACTCTCAGAAAATATCTTGAAAATGGGTGTAATTCCCGTTTAATGATTGTCTTGACATTGAAAAAAAGAAATCAATGATTTGATTTGCATACAAATGTTAAAAAATCTTGTGGAAAACAATAAGTAAGTAAAATAATGTTCTGTAATGCTTGGAATGGATTGCAGAATCATGAAAAAACCCTAGTTTAACATGTCACATGACTTGAAACAAAAACACAATTGATTGCTTATTGATAACCAAAGACAGCATTTGTCAGCCAGCGACTTGAAAATCTTTAGCAGACGAGAAATCTCCTGCGATTGTGTGCAGTGTGCAGAGTGCTTTTTAGACTACAAGCACCCATTTAATAGCATTTCTATTTCTAGGATTGCTAATTTATACTGAAAACAATAATAATTGAACTAGAAATAAAACGCTTGTGTATTTTTGGATTCTTCCTGAACATTGAAATCCTTTGAGGGGGGGGGGGGGGGGGGGGGGGGGGGGACACTTCATATCTCGTCATCAGATTTTAGATCCAGCTTTATTGTCAAAGTGGTTCCATCATTTACAGTTGATAAAAAAGATTAAATGATAGAGAATGAAAGAAATAAGCAAATGGGTTACATTTGTATCAAGTTCCATCATTTACACTTTACTAAAAATGTTTAAAAAGAGAGAAAGAAAGAAAACAGGTAAACCAAGTCAGAGTCAAAACATCAGCACATGTAATCATGTAAGAATTCACATCAACTGACTGATAGAAATGCTTTAGTACCTATGACTTGTCATTGTTATCCTGGATTGAGTGAGTATACATTTTTCATGTGTCAACTCAGATGGCTTCTTTAAAAATAAAAGTAGAGCTATTCATTACTGTTCTCTACTAAAAAAATGACAATAAAAAAATCACCCCCAACAGGAAATGGATAATGGATTGTTCTCTTAAAGGAGAATTCCACACTAAAACACATTGGGCATCTATCCTTGATCCCTGTGACATGATATATATTGGACTTGATTTTTGTCATAGATGGGGAATCTATGACAAAAATCAAGTCCAAAAAATCAAGTCCAATATATATGCTCTACAATTCCCCCTTGAGGTCCCCCTCCCCTCTCACAGTTTGCATTGCCGCAGGTTGTCTTTATTCTAAAGCGAGTATTTTAGTAGCTCCAAAGTTTTTTTTCCCCCCACACACATTATATTTCAATAGTTTACTGATACTTATGCAGGTGTTTTATGCCACTCCGGGGCAGACTTTACTTGTAATCCCAGAGGTGATCTATTCCTCCTCTTCTCCCCCCCCTTCTGCCTCTCCAGGCACCCAGAACAATACGCTTCATGGTGGTGGTGCTGCCCGGGCTTTTTAAAGTCATATAGTGTGTGTGCTGTAATGTGTGGTTTGAAGTGATGTGTGGGGGAAAAAAAGGTTGGAGCTACTAGAATACCCACATTATAATAGACTACCTCTGCCCATGCAAACTGTATTGGGGAGGGGGATCTCAGGGTGAAATGTAGAGCAAGGGGAATCTATGACAAACATCGAGGACAGTATGACAACACAGGGATCAAGGTAGTGTTTTGATGTGGAATTATCCTTTAAAGGCAAGGACATGTTGCGTCATTGTTTTCATTACTGTGACGCCAAAACCACATTTGCATAATGTAACAGGAAGAAGAGGTGTTTTATGTATTTAGACTGTCGCACAAGTTAGCACTTTTACGATGTAATATCCCTTACGCAATGCTAGTGCCTCCGAGGCAAGGCCCTAGGCGTTTTCTGCCCCTTTATGAGTTCTAATGTGTCTCTTTAGATCTCCCTCTTGACTACAGCCTTTGCCACAAACTGTGCAAGTATACGGCTTTTCCCCTGTATGAGTCCTCATGTGTATGATTAGTTTGGCCTTTCGAATAAAGGCCTTGCCACAATCACTACAAACATACGGCTTTTCACCTGTATGAGTCCTCATGTGTATTTTTGCATCGTCTGATCGACTAAAGGCTTTGCCACAAACTTCACAACTAAAGGGCTTTTCACCTGTATGAATCATCATGTGTTTTTTAAGAAAAGATGTTGAACTAGAGCGCCTGCCACAAACCGTACAGGCAAAGGGCCTTTCCCCTGTATGAGTTCTCATGTGGGTTTTTAAAGTACTACTCTGTCTAAAGGACTTGCCACACACTGTACAAATACATGGTTTTTCTCCTGTATGAGTTCTCGAGTGTACTTTTAAATTTTGACTGGACTTAAAGACTTTTCCGCATACATTACATGTATACGCCCTTTCCCCTTTCTCAGTCATGTGTGATTTTCGGTTACGCTTAGGAGTATTGGTCTTTCCACAATTGTTTTTTGCGTGTCTTTTGAGATGATACATTTGAATAAAATTACTGCCACAAACTGTACATGTAAAGGGTCTTTCCCCTGTATGAGTCATTATGTGTCTCTTCAGACATGAGTTTCCATTAAACATTTTGCCACAAATTGAACAAAGCAAGCTTTTGTTCTCAGTTTTATTCTCTGTGGAACTGCTTGTAGAGGTTGTTTTCACTGGGTCTTCACTGGGCTTCCACCCTGGATGAAGCCTCATGTGTCTTTTTAGATGATAATTTCGATTAAAGCCTTTGCCGCACACTGTGCATTTACAGGGTTTTTCCTCTGCATGAATTGCTTTATGTATGTTCAGACATCTCTTTAGATTAAATGATTTGCCACAATATGAACAAAGAAAGGTTTTCTTCCCTTTCAAACTCTTCTTTTGGGTTGTTTTCAGGTTTGGACCGGGTTTTTTACCTGTGTGAATTTTCTTCCCTGTGGAACTCCTAGCCGGTGTTGTTTCTAGGTCTGGACCAGGTTTTTTATCTATATCATTTTTCTTCCCCGTGGAACCCTTTGTCGGGGTTGTTTTCTGATCTGGACTGGGTTTTGTACCCGTATGAATCAGCATGTGTCTTTTCAAATGATACGGGCGAATGAACTTTTTCCCACAAACTGTACACGTACAGGGTCGTTCCCCTGTGTGAGTCATCATGTGCCTTTTTAGATTTTCCTTTAGACTAAAGCCTTTGCCACACACTGTACATTTACAGGGTTTTTCTCCAGTATCAGTTGCTGTCGGGTTTTGAGACACATTGTTTTCTTCCGCATGTTGAGTCTCCTCTGACTTCAGTGAGTTTAAATCTGCCTGCCCTTCCCCAGTTGCCTCCCAATCCTCACTATTGTCAGCATCAGTTTCAGAACCGTCTGACTTCAGTGAGTTTAAAGTTGACCGACCTTCCCTGGTGTTTGTC
Source organism: Benthosema pterotum (assembly GCA_039105355.1). Taxonomy (NCBI): domain Eukaryota; kingdom Metazoa; phylum Chordata; class Actinopteri; order Myctophiformes; family Myctophidae; genus Benthosema; species Benthosema pterotum. Next base: position 6,137,537 of record CM076982.1, read on the forward strand.
CAGTCATCACTGTCACACTCCATCTCACCTTCACTTTTCTCGTCGGTGTCAGATCCAGAACTAGTCGGTTGTGATCGCACCCAGCCTGCTATGTAAGCCTGTGTTTTCATGTGTTCGGTTGCACTGCCGGCTGTGGTCCCCGTCTCTCTGGTTTCATCTTCACCTCCACTCTTGTCTTCCGTGTCAGATTCAGACCAGCGTGAAGAAGCGTCAATGTCATCACGAGTCGATTGTGATGCTCCGCGGTCCTTTGCAGCAGTGTTTGTTTTGCGGTATCCGGTTGAGGTGCTGGCTACAGGCTCTGACTCGGCTCCCTCCTGGACTTCAGCACGGCCCTCCTCTGTAGAGGCAAAGAAGTCTAAGGGGGGGACAAAGCGGAGTTGTTTTATTGACATTTTCTGTCTCTCTTCTGGTCAGTTGCCAGTGGAGGCAGGTGTGAGGTAAGGCTGTTTGTTTGAGAATATTTTGACTTAGTCTTAGTCTTAGTCTTTTGAGTAAGTCTTTTAGTCCCATTTAGTCTTCTGAAATTCATTTTTTTAGTCTTAGTCTAGTCGACGAAATATCAACATTGATTTAGTCTTAGTCTCAGTCTTAGTCTTTTTTTAGTCTTAGTCTCTCAGTCTTAGTCTTAGTAGTTTAGTCTTACATACACATGCATTGTAGGTTTATATATGTTATACAGATTTATAGTTTTTAGTATGAAAGATGTCTCGTTTTATTTCTTTGTAAAATTACTGCATTAGTAATAAGTCCCTTTCCTGAAAACGTATGCAATCTATACTGCAGATATGTTCACAAGAACAAAAAAAAAAAGTTAAAAATGTTTCCTATTTCCATTAGTCTTAGGTTATGATTTAGTCTTCGTCTTAGTCTTAGTCTTTTGAAAACACACATCTTTTAGTCCCAATTAGTCTTTTGAAATTCATTTTTGTTAGTCTAGTCTTAGTCGACTAAATATCAAAAACCTTAGTCGACTTAGTCTTTAGTCTTAGTCGACAAAAACAACACTGGTGTGAGGTAAGGCTGTACCCTAGCCCTTACCTCACTCCAGCCCTTATCTCACACCTCGGCAGTAATTTCCGAACGTTTGTTTCTAATTAACCCACCAAACATCTACTCCTATGTGCCATCTACGGAGGGTAGGCAGAACACGTAAATTAATTGTTTCCATTCTTTAATCGATGTTTTGTTGCATTTCATTTGAGACAAAAAGGGCGTGGCCATTTTGGAAAAAGAAATTCTGCCCCCGCATGCCATTCTATGCCATGCATTCGTGTTGCTGTTCTCAGTAAACTACGGGAGGATTGGATACGGGAGCAGAATGGTCAAACAGCAGAAACACGATGATGTCATCATCACACATCCGGTTTCAGGGATCTGGCGCTTAAAAATAAGGGTTTTGACCGAGAAAGCCGTGGCCAGAGCCGTGGCCTAGACACAGAATAGTAGCTATGTGTTCAGTGCGTAGGGAGTTACGTAAAAAACATGCTACTACTAGGCTAATATGGATCACAGCTGGGTAACTATGCACGCACACACACAAAAAGTTTCGGCGGAGCTCCTCAACAAAATAAATAAAATCCTGCAGGTGCATTACCAAACGAAGGTGGATTTGTACAGTAAACGTAACGTAAATGTTATTAACTAATTCTTATTTTGGGTTTGCAGCGTGATTTGTCCGTGACCAGGTGTCCCCTTCATAGGCAACTTTTCTCAAGTGTCTCACATACCGAGTTATTTTTTTACATAACAATATCGCTGAGACAGTTTATTTTTCTGATGCCTCTAAATAAGGTTTTTGACTGTGAAAGCCATGAGAAGGACACCCCCTATGTGTTAAGTATACAGCGCATTTTGGGTTTAGAATGAACTGTTTTAAGAAAAACAAAAGAAAAAAAAAAACACAATATTTGCATACAGGCATAATACAGATACTAATGTTTTTCTCTCTCACCTCTCTTCTTCTTTCCTTTGGATCTTTTCGCAGTTTCTTTTGCCTTCTTCCTTTTTTCACCAATTCCCCCACCTGCATTCACCAAAACAAAAACAAAAGAATAAACATGATGCAATGTAAAGTTATTGATCCCTAGCACACATACGGACTATAGTCCATTTGAGAATGTCGAATGAAACCAAATGGGCCTTTCAATTAGATACTTCTAAGACCTCCTTTACTACAAATAATAAAAATATTATTCTAGGTTATGGGCTAATTTTCATCCATAAACTACTTTGCCTATTTATGAGTTTGAAAGGCATTCAAATAGACAATCTGTGGCTGTTTGAACTATGAAAATCAATATTTTGAAAGTAATAAAGAAAAACAAAAGCAATAAAAAGGCAAAATAGTTTAGGAATAAGGTTGTGAAAAGGTTTGAGAGTTTTTTATTCTATATATAAAAATAATATAATAATAATTACAATAGCCAAATTTTACATTTGTTCAAACTGGCTGGGGAGGGAGTCTCTAGGGGCTCCATTTTCTTCACAGCTAAACTTTCTCTCTGGCTAAAATAAGCCGATTCAAAATGTGATGCGTTTAAGTTTTGAGCTCGTAGATCTGCCACTTTCTAAAATAATTTACATTTTCAGTAGGCAAAAAAACAACAACAACAGAATCCTTCTTCACAGAATTATTGGATCAAGGGTTCAACTGGAGGACCACTGTTTTTAACCGGAATGTCTTTGACTTGCGTGGTCCCTCTCCATCCCTGTATTGCGTAAAACTGAGGCAAACAAACGTACCACTTTGATCCAAACATGCGCCTTCTCCTTACACCCGCAATCCAAAGTAATCCTCCCCACAAGATATTGAGATAGTTCCAGGTAACTGTACAAAACCCCAAAGACCTGTGATGCCGCTAAGTATTTTTAATCATTTTCCCCGATTTTCTTTTCCTAGATTCTCATGCTGTCTGTAAACAACAGCAGATCTCTCGACAGATGGGATGTCTCGCCCCCCTGTCTGTGACTGGATATCAGAAGCAGCAACATCGGCGTTGCTCCTTCTGATATCCAGTCGTTGACCAGCCCTGGACGGAGGGGTGGGACGCGGTGATAGGTCGAGGATGGGACACAACATGAGAATCTAGGAAAAGAAAATCAAGGAAAATTATTAAAAATACTTAGCGGCATCACAGGTCTTTGGGGTTTTGTACAGTTACGTGGAACTATCTCAATATCTTGTGGGGAGGATTACTTTGGATCGCGGATGTAAGGAGGACGCGCGTGTTTGGATCAAAGTGGTAACTTTGTTTGCATCAGCAGTACGTGATACGGGGATGGAGAGGGACCACACAAGTCAAAGACATTCCCGTTAAAAACAGTGGTCCTGGAATGGGCTAGGGGTCAACCTGTAAGATATGATTGTTGAACCTATCATGGTAAAAAATGGAGGTACCGGTATAATGGGTTCGCATAGGAAGGGAGAAGGGCAGCTAAAATTAATATCAAATATCTACTTATGGAATCGAAGAACTTATAAAAGGTCTGGTGTGGATTTTTTTTAAGCGAAGCATCCCCTAATTAAAATCTTTAATCACTACTATAGCAACCTTTTTCATCCCAGGGCCCACCATTTATTCAGCATTTGAGCCACGGACCACCAATTGAGGATATTTTTAGACCCACAGACCCCAACTAAACTAAGGATTTCTTTTGTTCCTGTCCATGACCATAATGGCATTAATCTTCTAGTTGTCTAGACTTGGACTAATTCGCATGATGGATATTTTAACTCTTGAGAGTGTAAAAATGAAACCAAATGGACCCGCCAGGGTCCATTTGGTTTCATGTTTACGTTCTCAAGAGTTACATTTGGTTAAAACAACTTAGTTGGGGGACCACATGGAACCCTCTCAAGGACCACTGGTGGTGGTCCCCGGATCACCTGTTGAAAACCCCTGTTATAGCAGATAATGCGTCTGGACGCGCGCCGCACACTCACATGCACACGCACCGAAAATAAATCAATAAACCAAAGACCTACCTGCAGCGTTTGCTTGGGTGTTGTGCAGTGTCTCCATCTCTCTCTGCAAAAGGCTGCACATAAACTCCGCCACCGCACTGAGGCGCTCCAACACAAACACTCTGAGCTGAACAACATCACCGTTTATTGTCAGTTCACCCAAAACATCCATTATCTGCTCTCCCACCGACGACATGTGTTCGCTTATCTCCAGCCGCACAGACTCCATTTGGCTCTTTTTACCTCCTCTAAAAGACACTTTGCCTCCTTTAGGAGACGTTTTAGCTCCTTTGGGAGACATTTTGGCTGCTTTAAGAGACATTCCAATGGCTTTAATCAGACATCCGAGCTCCTTTGTTGTGAGTCTGTCTTTGTTTTAAAAAAAAGACGTAGCGCCAACAGGAAGAACCGGACCTTCTACTTCCTGGTCAACCGTGTGTCGAGCAGTGTTGCCACATAGTGTGAGCCAGAGCCATCTAGTAGAAGAGTTGCGACATTGAGGGGTCAGAAAGCAGCCTGGTCACGTGGTTCATGTACTCGCGCGAGCCCATAGACTCCAATGCATTCAGTAACTTCTGGCTGTCACTATTCATGTCACTATCCAACAGAAGTCTATGTAGAGGGACTGGCTCCATGAAGTGAACGGAGTTGGCGTAACTCTGTCTATTTCCAAGGCTCTGGTGTGCACACCAGTTCATTGGGGGGCGGCTGTCTGACTATGACAGGGGTTTTCAACCTATGGACTATGACTATGCCATTTGTAAATAACAGACCTACAATAACCTCACAAGCCCCCCCCAGAAATGCAACTCGCAACTACAAATATTTATAAGCAGCATTACAGAAAAAAACAGGGCCCAAGTCGCTTGTAATACGCCGACTTGGCAACAGCGGCGGGGTCAAGCCAGGGGCGGAATTATCATTTCCCAATTGGGGGGGGCAAGAGAAAAGGTATGGGGGCCAACTTCATCACCCTTGTCGCTTCGCGCCACGGGCGATGAAGCCGCACCCATACCATTTTCGGTTACAGGACTTTTATTATAAGTAAAAGCATCAATAATAATATTGTTGTTGTAACAAGTTGTTGTTGAAGTTGCAACAGACACGCAGCTTGCATAAAGCTAAAGGTCTGACTCAGAGAGTTTGGAATATAAGCACTTTAATTTGAAATATCTTGGGTTGTTTTGCTTGCCTTCATGTTTAGTGGGGCAGACTGGGCATTTAGGGGGCATTACCCCCCATGCCTATGCCTAGATCCGCCCCTGGGTCAAGCCAAAGAGAGCACAAACAAAAATGGTCTATGTATAAAGATGGGCGAACTTGTATTGACACCCCTAGAGGCGAAATGGACTACAACAAAAAAGCCTAATGGTCTCCCAAAGTGGCATGCTTCACTCCTTTTCTCGTTCCCCAGCCCACTTTGCTAATTGTCTGTTGCACTGTAGCCTCGATCTCCAGGCTCTCATCCGCGCTGCGGGTTGCACTGCAGTCATCTAGTGTCAGAATTGCGACAATGAGGTGTCGGAAACTGAGGCCTCGAGCGGCTGTTCATAGACTGGAGTTTGAAATACATTGTTTTCAACGATGGCGGCGCAAATAAGAGCTACTTTAAGCACGTGTCGTGTGCAGGAGTCATGACGAACTGTTTTAAAGTATTCGACACTAACGATTACAGTTTTGCGACTACAGTTTTGCGACAGGACACCGTCCTGTACCAAGACGGTGTCCCCGTTCTCAATGGAAGCCTGTGTATAAAGGCCGCTATTAGACCGGATCCATGGAAGTGAACAGAGTTTGTGTAACTCTGCTGTTGCCTTGATGGGATATTTCACTTCCAATCTACTCAGTCTCAAGTGAACACCTCAGACAGTTTATAAGTTACTCCATTCAGTATTTAGATATTTGAAGTTAATTTTAGCTCCCCCACTCCCTTGACCCTTCCTATACAAACCCAGTATGCCTTAAAACTCCATGATAGATTCACCAAAATAAGTTCTGGTTCTGGATAATATTTTCCTAATACATGAGAGGGCCGTGCTTTGTCATTTACCGTTTTCATTCATTTGAAAAAATATTGAAAAAATAAATAATAATAATAATAAAAAATAAAAATAATAATAATGAAAACTGTAAATGAAATTCCAAGGCACAAAAAAAAAAAAAAGATTGTGTGTTTTAGATTAATCTGTTATGGTTAAAGTTTTAAGTTATAATGGGTTTGTATAGGAAGGGGTGAGGCAGCTAAAAGGATCAAATACTGAAGGGAGTAACTGTCTGGGGTTTTCACATGAGACTGAGTAGACATAAAAACATTTATGACCAAAAGTTTTTTTGAAAGTGAAATATCCCATTCCCTTTAATGCCTTTCGCCCCCTGGTGGAGGAGGTGTGTATCATGTTAGATTTAGATCAGTGGTTTTCAACCAGGTTTATTTTTTATGCTCCTAGCTGAGTTAATAAATTGCTAAACATCTGCATTACCTAATGTTCAATAACTTTACGCATAAGTCACATTATTTTTTTTATCAATGTTTGTTTAGCTCCTATGCAAAAAACGTCATGACATTTTTGACTCAATATTATCCTATTAGTCTTATGATTTATAATTTGATGATACAGTCAGTATAGACACTATCCAGCATCAGGGTAATGACTAATTCAGGATGAGTGATCCACTTCACCCCATTTTAAAACTCATCATCATATAACTGTTGTACGTACAAATGCTCTGTCTTACACGGCAGTAGACACATTTCTTTTTTTTTTCTAACCCAATTTTAAATGTGTATTAATGCAAGAACAATGACTTCCATAATAGCATAAAGGTGGGGATAGAAATCCTGACACTTGGATCCTCTCACCGTCGATGATGTCACTGGTAGGTAGATCAATGAACTGTCCATCAGCCCTTCTCTAAGACACACCCCTACCATATTATCAAGAGCCTTAGTGATCATATCAATATCATATCATACCTGGGCACTGTGTGGCCCTTTGGCTGACTCTGACCGGCCTGTGAAAGGGTAGCATGGTTAAATATGGAAAGTTGGTTAACCAGATGTAACTCTTAAAAAAGATGGCGTAAAAAAGATGCAACTCTTTGAGAGTGTAAAAATGAAACCGAAGGGAACCTTGCGGGTCCATTTGGTTTCATTTTTACGCTCTCAAGTTAAAATATTAATAATCTGAATTTGCCCAAGGCTACACAAGTAGAATGCGGAAGATTAATGGTGATTTTGTATGTTTGACTGTTTTGTTTCCTAAATCCAGCCTGGAATTGTGGACAAAAACAAAATAAATCTTTAGTTTTGGGGTCTGTGGGGCTAAAATGCCCTCAAATGGTGGTCCTCTGTGGCTGAAATTCTGAATAGAGGGCCCTGGTGTCAAAATGGTTGGTCTTACGCTTACTTTTATCTTTAACTTTTATCGTTAAATTATTACGCAGACCTTAGTTCAGCCTTTAGTCTTGGCCCTCCACAATATTTTATGCATCTCATTTGGCCCCTTGGGAGAAATAATTGCCCAAATGAAGACTAGATCCGGTCTGGCACAGGTCTCCACCAGCTCAGGTCACGTCACCCTCACAGTGACGTAACAGTCACCGGTCACTGGTAAGTGGTGGTGACTATGTTTTACCCCTGCCGGGTGACGTAACAGTTGCACAGACAAACGTACGCACCGTCAGAGCCGGTGAAACATAGTCACCACCTTACGGTGGAGACAATAAGATATAGGGCTCAATTTTCGTTACCATCCAAACCCCCTTTTTGTTACTATTTTGAAAAACTTTTTGGAATAGTTCAACATGCCAATCTATTGACATATTGTGAGCTTGTAGACTGGCCATTTAAACTTTTTTTTTTCTTTAATAGTTTAAAAAGAAGTTAAGGGATAAGGGGTTTAGCGGTGACGAAAATGGAGCCCATAATATTAGAGCATAAGGGAGGACCACTTGAACAACGATGGGCTGAAAATGGGTTCATTATGCTTAGGAATCGTCCATGTGAGTGATTCATCAATTGGAACCAAAAGGACCCTTAGAGTGTCTTGTAGCTGCCAAACAGGGCTCATATTTATAGGCATATAACATTTATATATAGCAATATTTGGTCCACTGAAAAGGAAGTATAATCATAATAAACGTTATGAGCATTTGTTTGGATATGAATAATGTTATTGTGAGTCATGAGTTTCTTTTAGCTGTCAGCTGAATCCTTTATTGGGAGTTAACAGGCACTACAGATTTGTTACAATGAGTACAAACGGAATCACAACTTGTACAAAAAAATCTAATAAAAAGGATAAAACAAACATTTGATATTGCATCATCATATTCAACTTTATTGACAGAGTAGGTAAAATGTTCATAGTGAAGAAAGAAAGAAAGAAAGAAAGAAAGAAAGAAAGAAAGAAAGAAAGAAAGAAAGAAAGAAAGAAGACGCTGTAAGAAATTGGAACATTTTCATTTTTTGTATATTCATATCAACAGTCCATAAAAATCTAATTTTAATTACTTCTTGAAAACAAAAACCTGCTGTGTGATGACGTCCCTACTATCACAACAATAAAGGCCAGTAAAATCGTGCTCACCAGTTTGATTCCCAATGGTGCAGTTTGTCCTAAAGATGTTTTCACACCGGCACTGTTAGATTTGTTTAAAATGAACCCATGTGAGCGTTCATTCGAACATGTGGAAGAAATGTCCTTTTGATTGGGAATACCTACAGTATAAGTCTCGGGTGTATTGCATGCAGCAATAAGCACATATTGTCTGCTCTTAATTATCTTATGAAATAATTATTAAGAATGAATTCAGTTAATGCAATAGCTATACCATATACCAAGTCCAGTGTGAACACAAAACGAACCTAAATCAAAATGGAACTATTCAAATATTTGGTCCTTGATCTGGACCTTGAGAAAATGCCCAAAGAAGGCACCTACAAGACACCCAGTTGTATGTAACTCGGTTAAAACAAAATATGCATATAGGTTGTGTGTAGTTAAGAAGGAAAAATTGGTGTACTTGTTAGTGGAGAATGTATTAACATTACAGTAATTTTACTAGAAACTAGTTTATTTCAAAGACGCGACACCACACCTATGCATCATGTAATGGGTAGTGGAGGTGTTTTAGGGATTTAGGCATTTTACGAGTGAATGCCTCTTAAGTAATGCTGAATCAGAAAAAAATATGTATTTACATCATTTGTAAATTATGTATTTAGTGGCTCTGTGGTTCTCCCCCTTCATGGGTGCTCGTGTCTTTTCATGTGTCTTTTCAGATCGCCTGATTGACTACAGGATTTGCCACAAACTGTGCAAGTATATGGCTTTTCTCCTGTATGAGTCCTCATGTGTCTTATTAGTCTGCTATTTCGAATAAAGCCTTTACCACAAACACTACAAGTGGCGGTCTTTTCACCAGTATGAATCATCATGTGTCTTTTTGCATCATCTGTTCGACTGAAGGCTTTGCCACAAACTTCACAAGTATAGGGCTTTTCACCTGTATGAGTCCTGATGTGTTTGCTTAGATTACACTTTGAAATATAGCGTTTGTCACAAATGTGACAGGCAAAGGGCCTTTCCCCTGTATGAGTTCTCATGTGCATAGTTAAACTACCACTCTGTGTAAAGGATTTGCCACACAGTGTACAAACACAGGGTTTTTCTCCTGTATGAATTCTCATGTGTACATTTAAATTTAACCTGGTCCTAAAGACTTTGCCACACACTGTACAAATAACATTTTTTTCAGGCACTTTTTTTTCCCCTTGTGTTTTACGGTTAGTCTTACGAATTCTGCCCTTTCCACAAATGTTTTTTGAGTGTCTTCTGAGGTGATACATTTGGGTAAAGCTTACACCACATATTTCACACATATAGGATTTTTCCCTTGTATGAACGGTCATGTGTCTTTTCAGATGATACCCTCGATTAAAGACTTTGCCGCACACTGCGCATTCACAGACTTTTTCCACTGCATGAATCGATTTATGTATGTTCAGACTTCTCCTTAGATGAAACGATTTGCCACAATATGAACAATTAAAGGTTTGCTTCGCTTTCAAGCCTGCCTTTTGGGTCATTTTTAGGTTTGAGCCGGGTTTTCTACCCCTTTTCTTCCCTGTGGAACTTGCCACCGGGGTTTTCTCTCCCGTGGAACCTTCCGTTGGTGTTGTTTTCGGATCTGGATCGGATTCTGTACCCGCATGAATCAGCATGTGTCGTTTCAGATGATACGGGCGAACAAAACTTTTCCCACAAACTGTACACGTACAGGGTCTTTCCCCTGTGTGAGTCATCATGTGCCTTTTTAGATGTTTCTTTTGACTAAAGTCCTTGCCACACACTGTACATTTACAGGGGTTTTCTCCTGTCGTAATGCCAGCCGCGTTCAGGTCTTGAGATGCATTGTTTTCACCTGCCTGACCTCCCGCAGTTGCCTCCCAATCATCAGTCCAGTCATCATCGTTACTAGCTAGTTCCATCTCACCTTCACTTTTCTCATCAGGGTTGGATTCAGGACTAGTCGGTTGCGATTGCACCCAGCCTGCTATGTAAGCCTGTGTTCTCATGTCTTCGGCTGTGCTGCCGGCTGTGGTCCCCGCCTCTCTGTTTTCATCTTCACCTCCACTCTTGTCTTCATTGTCAGATTCAGACCAGCGTGTAGAGGTGCTGGCTACAGGCTCTGTGCGAGAAAACAAAGAGACACACACACACACACACACACACACACACACACAAAACCCGAATGGTTCAGTTGGAAATGCGTTTGGCCTGCCGACCTTAACGATCGGATGGTTCGAAGCTCAAACTTCGGAGGGCAGCCTTAGTGTGAAGACATACGTTTTCTCCCGGTAGCGTGAGCCTCGATTAAAGTCTGCATGCTTCCCTGTTCCTAGCCTGGTCCATAGCTCTAACGCCACACAGAACATGTACCAACCCAAACACTGAGTAGTGAGGGCTCCTGGCTGCCAGAGGGCTCACATCACCACCACCCTCAAAAGCACGGGTGGGCAATCATTTTCCCCAAGGGACACCGGGGCCCTCTATTTATTCAGTATTTGAGCCACGGAGGACTACCATTTGATGAAATTTTAGACCCACAGACGCCAAAACTAAAGATTTCTTTTGTTTTTGTTCACAATACCAGGCTGGATTTGGGAAACAAAACAGGCAAGCATAGATCAAAAATGACTTTTTTACATTATCTGACTGTGTAGATTTTAGGTGATTCAGATGATGAATATTTTAACTCTTGAGAGTGTAAACATGAAACCAAATGGACCCGCAAGGGTCCATTTGGTTTCATGTTTACATTACTAAAGAGTTACATCTGGTTAACCAACTCTCCATATTTAACTGGAACTCTCTCGAGGACCACTGGTGGTCCCCGGGCCGGACAGAGTCAGCCAAAGGGTGAATTTGTCCCCGGGCCGCATAATGCCCAGGTATGCTCAAAAGGCTTCACTGGCTCCCAGTTAAGTTTCGCATCAATTACAAACTCCTACTTCTCACCTACGAATCCCTCCATGCTCTCGCCCCACAATACCTGACGGACCTCCTCAATTACACCACTGAGCGGAACCTGAGGTCTTCAGACATGGAGCTCCTCACCATCCGTTACGCAAAAAAGCAAATCCTTGGCGGTCAAGCTTTCTACCCTGATGCCCTCTGGAACTCACTCCCTTTGGAGAGTCGCCATTCTCTGACCCTGGACTCATTCAAATCTGCACTGAAGAGACATTTGTTTGCTCTGGCTTTTGGTAATTAGTTTCTTATTTTTTTTCTGTATTGCAAAGAGTCTTGAGTTTCTCAAAAGTCGCTAAATAAATCCAAGTTATATTATTATTATTATTATTATCATCATCATCATCATCATCAGGAGGAGGTAGACCTGTTTGATTAAACATATAAATCATCCATGAAAAGTAGCTTCCAATAGCTTGTAATTTTGACAAATGATTTCTCCCTCCCATGGTGAGTGAAACCCTGGTGTTTGTCTCCCTCATGTGGCGGCTGCCTGCAGGTGCAGTTCAATACATGCAGCCTGTTTTAATGCACATTCGTTTGGGGTCTTTTGGTCAATATACTGGCCTCCTCTAACCCTAAACATAACCGCAAGCACGTTACGATGCTGACACAGGGCTCAAAACAAGGCAGCCAACCGGCCACGCTGATCGAGGAATTCCCGTTTTCATTTTATCAATCGTGTCGGTCTGCTCCCAGACAACATAAGGATAAGATCTGCAAAATAAGCAGCATGACATTTTTTTTTCTCTAAAATGTAAAAAAAATAATAATGTCAATAAATAAATTCAAAAAGATAAGGAATTAATTAGGGTAATAGTAATGTTGATATTATTAATCCCTACATTTCAGGATGGACTACATTACAGGATGGACTGCAATTAATTTTTAACAACAATATCGCTGAGACAGTTTGTTTATTTTTCTGATGCTTCGAAATGAGGGTTTCGGTTGTGAAAGCCATGTAAATGACACCCCATGTGTTAAGTATACATCGCGTTTTGGGTTAAGAATGAATTGTTTTATTTAAGAAAAACAAAACAAGACAAACCACAATATTTACACACAGGCATAATAAGGATACCATTTTTTTCTTTCTCACCTCTCTTCTTTCCTTCAGACCTTTTCATTGGTTCTTTTGCCTTCCTTTTTCCACCATTTCCTCCACCTGCAATCACCAAAACAAAAACAAAATAATAAACTTGATGTGATGTAAGAAACGTTATTGATTCTCAGAAATCATGACTATAGTCCGCTTGAGTGTTAAATAAAACCAAATGGACGCTTCAACTACAGACTTATAAGACCTCATTTATTGCTAAATATGCAACTTATACGAACTCCAGAAAATTAAGAGTGAGGGCAAGAATTGTGGACAAAATGATATTCTAGGTTAAAGGCTCCATTTTTCAACTGCACCCCTTATCCATAAACTACTTTGCCTTTTTTTACGAGTTTGAAAAGCATTATTGAATAGTTAAAAAAAAAGACAATAAAGAAAATCAAAAACAACAAAACAGACAAAGTAATTTAGGAATAAAGGATTAAGAATGGAAGAATGAAAAATATTGCCTTATTGAAAATAAATACACCAAATGGACCGGTTTCATTTTAAATGTTAAAATTTAATGTGAATTAACCCAAGTCTACACAACTAGAGTGTTCTGTTCCGTCTGTTTTGTTTCCCAAATCCAGTCTGGAATTGTGGACAAAAAAAACTTTAGTTTTGGGATCTGTGGGGCTAAAATGTCATCAAATGGTGGTTCAATGGTGGGCCCTGGTGTCAAAAACTTGAAAACCACTGCTTCACATGAAAAACTTGGGAGTTGCCCACCCTTATTCTTCCAGCCCACCCTAGTAGGGCTGGCTAAATCCGGCCCTGGGCTAAACCATTAACATGGTGAAACACAACTTGATGATGTCATCAGGTTGTGATTGACGATGTTAATGGTGGTTTTCAGACCTCCATTTCTAGGAAACAAAGAACGGGGTGAACTTTTCTTTTTTTCATGTCCACACAACATCTCGAAGGTATATTAATGACATAGTAAAAATGTTGAAATGGAATTGGGGAATTCCACCCATTTTCAAAATTTTCCTGAGAGGATACAAATGTGAACCAAATGGACCATAGCGGGTCCATTTGGTTCCATTTGTAGCCTCTCAGGAAAAGGGGTCTGAAAGAAAAATGTCACCAGATGTATTTCACCATGTTAATGATTTTTCTTTCACACCTCCATGGGGGAACTTTTTATCATGTCCACACAACATCTCTAAGGTAAATAATGACATATCAAATTGTTGAAAATGGGTGGAGTTTCCTAATTCCATTTTGTAAAAAAAAAAAAAAAAAAACTTCAATCACAACAGATGTGCGTCCGGGCGCGCGCCGCGCCCACGCACACTCACATGCAGTGTTGTAGTGGTACTTTTAAAAGTGGGGGGACGCCTCTGAAAGGGGAATTCCCCCCCATTGTATTTTTTTTTTCTGAGAGTGTACAAATGGAACCAAATGGACCCGCTAGGGTCCATCTTCTACACTCATTAACATAGTGAAACACATCTTGATGTCATCAAGATGTATTTCACCGTGCTAATGATTTTTTTCAGACCCAAAAATATGTTAGATGTGAGAAGTGGAGGGGCGCCGTCCCCCCGCGTCCCGTTCCACTACAGCCCTGTATATCAGGGGTTTTCAACAGGTGGTCCGGGGACCACCAGTGGTCCCTGAGAGGGTTCTAACTTCTAGGTGGTCCCCAGCTAAATCGGTTAACCAGATGTAACTCTTGAGAACGTAAAAATGAAACCAAATGGACCCTTGCGGGTCCATTTGGTTTCATTTTTACACTCTCAAGAGTTAAAATATTCATCATCTGAATTAGCCATTTTGGAATGTATGTTTTGCTTGTTTTGTTCAGCCTGGAATTGTGAACAAAAGCAAAATAAAATCTTTAGATTAGGGGTCTGTGGGGCTAAAATATCCTCGAATGGTGGTCCGTGGCTCAAATCCTGAATAAATGGTGGTCCCTGGGATGAAAAAGGTTGAAAACCCCTGCTGTATAGTATAAAATATTTTAGATGTGAGAAGTGGAGGGACGCCGCCCCCCGCGTCCCCCCTACGCTACACCCCTGCTGCTCACATGCACACGTACCCCAAAAATAAACATATTCATAAATCAAAGACCTACCTGCAGTGTGCAGTGTCTCCATCTCTCTCTGGAAAAGGCCGCACATGAACTCTGCGGCCACACTGAGGCGCTCCAACACGTACAATTTGAGCTGAGAAACATCTGCGTTTATTAAGAGTTCCTCCAAAACATCCATTATCTGCTCTCCCACCGACAACATGTGTTCGTTTATCTCCAGCCGCACGGTCTCCATTTGAATCCCTTTACCTCCTTTAAAAGACACTTTGCTTCCTTTGGGAGACGATTTGAGTCCTTTGGGAACCATTTTGGCTGCTTTAAGAGACATTTTAACGGTTTTTAATCAGATATCTGAGCTACTCCTTTGTTCTGCGACCGAAAAAAAAAGACGAAGCGCCAACAGGAAGAACTCGACCTTCTACTTCCTTCCTACTGTGCCTCGAGCAGTGTTGCCACATTGTGTGAGCGAAACAAGCAACTAGTTCAATAGGGGGGGGGGGATAACAGATCTACAGGCTCACAAGTGAACATAAAAACAAGACAGGTTGGGACAGAACAAAACACATTACAGACAGCACAACAACAAAGACAAAGCCCAACAAAGACTAACCCTAACCATAGACAAAGCACATACATTAACCATCACATATATCTAGATGTAGAATCCTTAGTTGGACACATACATTAATTTGGAAGTCCTTGTGTGAGAATCACTGATCGTTAGAAAACAAGCAGAAAAAGAGAAGCAACCCCCTCAAAATGCAACTCGCAACTACAAATATTTATAATCAGCTTTATGGAAAAACAGGGCCAAAGTCGCTTGTAATGAGCCGACTTGGCAACAGCGTCGGGGCCAAGCCAAAGAGGCAGAGCCTTGAAAATAGACAGAGTTACGCCAACTCCGTTCATTTCATGGGGCCAGTCAATCTACATAGACTTCTGTTGGATAGTGACAATGAATAGTGACAGCCGAAAGTTACTGAACGCATTGGAGCCGATGGGCTTGAGCGAGTACATGAACCACGTGACCAGGCTGTTTTTCTGACCCCTCAATGTCGCAACTCTTCTACTAGATGGCTCTACCAAAGAGGGACATTGGCGTGAGGACGAACAAAGATGGCCCATGTATGAAGATGGGCCAACTTGCATTGGCACCACTAGAGGCGAAATGGTCTACAAAGCCTACGCTACAAAAGTCTCCTAACCTAAAGACAAGAGGCATGATTTTCTCTAGCCTTGCATCGTCACGAGCGTCATACATTAACTTAAAGAGGAATTCCACCAATTTTCAACATTTTACCATGTCATCGCTGTACCTTCGAGTTCGAGGTGTTGGGTAAACATGATTAAAAGATGTTCCTAAGAAATGGAGTTCTGAAGAAAACCACTAACATGGTGAAACATCTTGATGATATCATCAAGATGTATTTTCACCACGTTAAAATGGATTTCTTCTTTTTTTCTGAGAGTGTACAAATGGAACACTCACAAAACACTCTCAGAAAATTGAAAGTGGGTGGAATTCCCCTTTAATGCAGTTTTACGCGGATCACTACATTTACATTCAAAACGTGTAATAAACAAACCGATTTCGAATATAAAGCACCCCCACATGTTTCTACGTTTCTAAATTAGGATTGCAGTGTGCCGCGTTGTAAAAAAAAAAAAAAAAAAAAAAAAAAAACATTTTTATCTGGTCGGGTTTGGGCAGAGTTTGAGAACTCTGACAATACAGAATGGAAAAAGATAATAGATTTATATAGTTCATATCAGAGCAATGGTGCTGGTTCATATAAATGAACTATGACACGGTGGTGAATTTTCACCCCGGCCCTTTCCCACTCTCACAGGAAAAACTGTCCTGTCGTGTCCGCATTTATACATATATACATATATACATATATATATATATATATATATATATATATATATATATATATATATATATATATATATATATATATATTTTTTTTTTTTTTTTTTTATCCCACGATTTTGTAACCCATTTTTTCACCCAGTGCCAATTCCTAATGTGATCCTGGACTTTTCACACCCTCCACCAACCTGGGGAGGAAGCGGACTGGCCTCATGCTTCCTTCAATGCATGAGGAGTCCAACCTGCCTTCTTTTCACCTGACAGGGGGGAGTTTCCCTGTTTGCACGTAGAAGGAACACGTTATTCCAACCAGTTCCTGTTACCCTCCATCAGGCAGTTTAGAGTCCAGGATTACTGTATGTTTTTGTGAGGGTATCTACCCTAGGGGACACGGGGACAACATGCAAACTCCACACAGAAAGGCCCTTTCGCCAACCCTGCTTCGGGTATGGGCACTGATGACGAGGAGGAGCAGACACGCCGCCAGCACCCACAGCAGCGTCCCTAGGGGGAATCAAACCCAGGATCTTCTAGCTGTGAGGCGACAGCACTAACCACTGTTCCACCGTGCCCCCATATTCATTTTTAATCAATATTTTCTCTCACCCTTTTCACTAGGCAAACTGGCAATAATAATGTCATGACTCTTATTCGCCCATATGTGGTGTTCAATATTATTTATTATTAGGCTATATAATTTATAATTTGGCGATACAGCCAGTATAGACACCTGTAAAGAATTTCAAATTTGTCAAGAACAATGGTAGCCTCCTGACTCAGGCCTGAATCAGCACCTTAAAAAATACTACCGTACTCCGTAGCTTATTTTTTCCCTGTGATTCAAGGACTGGCTTCCCTGCCTTTGGGGCTGTTTTTGGCCAACAGCCCTGTCACTGGTAGGTAGATCTATGGACTGTCTGTCAGCCCTTCTCTGTGGCACACACCTATCATATTATGATGAGCCTTAGTGAGCAGTTATATGAAGATAAAATATATTATAATGGGTATTAGGTAGGGGTGGGATGATTCACTTACCTCACGATACGATACAATATCAATATTTAGGATTCTGATTTGATTTATATTGCGATTCCTAAATAGTAATTACGCTGTGATTCGATTCAATATACTGTATATCACATTTTTGGCTCAAATGTGCTTTTATTATACAAGAACATTTTAAAGCGTTCTGAGGGTTTGTACACCCTCAGAAAAAGGTTCCTAAAAGAAAATTACACAAACACAACTTGATGATGTCATCAAGTTGTGTTTCACCATGTAAATGATTTCTTTCAGACCTCCATTTTAGGGAACATAGGAAACATATCTTGCCAACATCTCTAAGGTACACTAAAATGTTGAACATGGGTGTAATTCCCATTTAAAATAATTCTAAACAATATGGTCCATGTCAAGATCAAGTAGAACATTTTAAAGCAATCTTGAATAATAACCATAACAGAAAGTTCAATCATACATATCAATGCAGCCTGATGAGGTCAGTCAGTCTTTCTGACATAAACATACGGCATATCGTTTTTTTTTTTTTTTTTTTGCACACCCCTAGTATTAGGGAGGACCAATCATATGATGATAGGTTGAAAATGGCAGGTTTCTTAAAGTGATCCTTTAGGGTTCATTATTTGGTTCTCCCAGGGAACCCTCAGGTAAATGATTCATCATTGGGAATCAAATGGACCCTTACGGGTTTGTAAATCTGAGTGTACATATACATGGGTCTGTATCTCTGAGAGGATAACAAATGGAACAATACTGACCCTAAATCAGTCTTGTAGCAGCCAAACATGATCCACTGAAAAGCAAGTAAATCACATTGTAAACGTTATTAAAAAAAACACAAAACACAACACAAAAACCTAATAAAAGGATAAAACAAGCATTTGATATCGCATCATCACATTCAACTTTATTGTCAGAGTAGGTGAAAGAAAGAAAGAAAGAAAGAAAGAAAGAAAGAAAGAAAGAAAGAAAGAAAGAAAGAAAGAAAGAAAGAAAGAAAGAAAGAAAGAAAGAAAGAAAGAAAGAAAGAAAGAAAGAGGATGCCCAAAGAAATTGGAACATTTTCATATCAACAGTCCATAAAATCAAGTTTTAAATACTTCTTGAAAAGGAAAACATGCTGCGTGATGACGTCCCTACTATCACAGCAATAAAGGCCAGTAAAAATCGTGCTCACCAGTTTGATTCCCAATGGTGCAGTTTGTCCTAAAGATGTTTTCACACCGGCACTGTTAGATTTGTTTAAAATGAACCATGGTCGGACTCAGCTTACCCCTTTGGTTCAGATGGTGTGAACATTTATTCGAACATGTGGAAGAAACATAATTTGTCCAAATACAATAAGCTGCTCTCATTTGGCTCATGAAATAATTGTGAATAAATTCAGTTAAAAAGCAATACCATTTGTTTTAAACCACTCCACAGCCTGGAGGTCTTTAACCACCCCATAGCCTGGAGGACATAGCCTGGTGGACTCACAAGCCTGCATTTCAGGTGGAATTCATAATAAAATGCCCACCATTTTTGTTTCACTGCACCTGTAATGATCATACATTAGCCACAGGTGGCATCTCGACTATGTAAACACAATGATCAGAGTCTCACAGTATAGCCCCTGGCAAATTGCCAGACACACTGTAGAAAGGTAATTTGTAGAGAAATGTCCCACAATATGAACACAGTGCTTTCTTATTTACTTTAAATGTAGCTATTACTGTAGGTAAACGTGCTTCACTTTACTTGTAGTCCTAACAAACGACATGGCGACTGGAATACTGTATGTCCTTTTTAGGCATGCATCTCTCCGTCTATATGAATACTCACAGGACATCTTCAGGTATCAGGACTCAGTCTTCTGATGTGGATGCGCATTTGCTACAAAGTTAAACTAATTGTTTTTTCCTGCTGCATGAGTTTTCAAGTGTTTCTTTAGATCGCTCTTTTGACTACAGCTTTTGCCACACACTGTACAAGTAAAGGGTTTTTCCCCCGTATGGGTTATCATGTGTCTTTTTACGTGCTTTTGACTACTAAGAACTTTGCCACAGATATCACAGGCAACGGACTGTTCCCCTGTATGAGTCCTCATGTGACATTTTAGATCAGACGATGTAATATAGCCTTTGCCACACACTGCACAAGTAAAGGGCCTTTCTCCTGTATGAGTTATCGTGTGAGCTTTTAAACTACCACTCTGGCTAAATCCTTTTCCACAAACACTACAGGTAAAGGGCTTTTCACCTGTATGAATCCTCATGTGTCTTTTTAGATCAGACGATGTATTACAGCCTTTGCCACACATTGAACACGTAAAGGGCATTTCCCCCGTATGAGTTATCATGTGAGATTTTAAAGTACCACTCTGACGAAAGCCTTTGCCACACACCGTACAAATACAAGGTTTTTCTCCTGTATGAATCCTCATGTGTGTTTTAAGAGTACACATTTTACAAAATACTTTGCCACAAATTTTACAAGTTAGGGACTCTTGTCTTGACTCTTCTAGTGGTTTTTGATCACACTTTTGAGAATTGTGTCTTTTTAGGTTAGACATTGTAACAAAGCCTTTGCCACAGACTGCACATGAAAAGGGCTTTTCCCCTTTGTGCACCATTATATGTTTTTTTAGAATGTTCATTTGACTAAAGCCTCTGCCGCACAGCCTACAGGTGAAGGGTTTTCCTGCTATATGAATCATTTCATGCTTTTTAAGAAGATGCATTTTAACAAAGTTTTTGCCGCAAACTGTACAGCTAAAGGGTTTTTCCCCTGTATGACTCATTGCGTGTATTTTCATAAGGCCCTTTTGTTTGAACGTTTCGCCACAATCGTTACAACTAAAGCTCTTCTTTCCTGTGCTTATGGAGGTAGCTTTTGATGAGTTTAAAGCCGACTGACCTTCTTCTTCATCACTGTCTTCAGAATTATATTCTGCACAGTCTGAAGAGAGGACCTGGCCATCACGCGTTGGTTGTGATGTTCCACGGTCCTCTGCAACAGCTTCTGTTTTCACGTATCCGGTTGAGGTACCAGCTATGGGCTCTGTCTCTCTGTTCTCATCATCAAGTACACTCTTTGCTGCAAGTAATGGCAATGCCGAACCATCAGCCTCCTCTGTTTTTTGAAGCAGCAGCTTCTTAGGCGGTGAGGGATCTGGTTCCTCCTGGTCTTGTTGTGGAGGTTGTGGTTCGTCTTGGTCCAGATCGGGTTTCCTCCCCTGCTGTTCAGCATAAACATCCTCTGTACACACAGCAGGAACGTCCTCTGCACACACAGCGAGGAAGTCTAGGAAAATGAATAAATAAATAAATAAATAAAATAAAATGAGAATGGAACTGACTGTTTTACCAGGGCTAAAACGATTAAAGGTAGGGTAAGTGATTTGAAATTCATTGTGTAGTACCAGCCTGGTGCACTAGAGGCGCCCAAGAGTAGCTACACTGCTCAATCCTGATTGGAGGAGAATTCACCCTCCACCTGGGGAACTTTTATTAGCTCCTCTGCTAACGTGGGGGAGGAGGAAACTCCATATATGGTCTGCACACCTTATAATAGAGCATTTTAACAGAAAATATATATTTTTGGGTGATATCTGACAAAAGTGAAATCACTTCCCTACCTTTAATCAATGAATTGCAATCAAATCGATAAGAATTGATAATATTAGTTGTCAACTAATTTAGTAATCGATGAATCAGTTCATCAACTACTGGAGTTTTTTTTTTTTTTTGCAATTTATCATGGTGTTTTCCCACTATCATATTTTTTTCCAGTGTTAAGTGTAACTAAACTAAACAGCAGTGATCCATCTCTGTTCTCTTACAACCTGATGATAGTTACACATGCACAGTTGCATCACTATAGTTTCAAGAACGAAAATCCAACCTTAACGGCCCCGTCGTGATTGGTGGAAACAGGTAAAGCTGGCCAATAGGGCAATGGTAAAACTTGAGCCAATCACCCGTCGAGTGGAGATTAATATGATTACAGAAACATTGATTGACACTGTTCCTTTTAGACTGACGTGTAGATATTATTTAAAGGATCCCTGCCTAATTAGACGAATATGCCTTAAAACACTATACTTGCATTCTATAACTAAAAAATACAGATAAAACTGTATTGTTAGCATATGCATTCCATATATTCCATAGGGCTAAACGACACATGGTCATGTGACATTATCAAACTGCGACAGCAGCACTCCCTGTTGAGTGAAAGTTTCTATATTTATGGAAGAACCAAGATAGTGACAGTGTTTTTATTTGTTTATTTTAGTTATATATGGCAAGTATAATGTTTTTAGGCATATTTGTCTAATTAGCCAGGGATCCTTTTAATTGTATATATTCTCATTGACAAAGGACATGCCTTTTATACTACACTACTAATGAACCAACGATCGCTACCATCACCACAAACATTGTCTGTTGTAGAAAAATTTAAAATAGATATTAAATGAATATTAGCGAATAATCAATCATGAATTAATAGTTTTGAATGGTGTTTGTGACTAGCCGCTAGTCAATAATCTAATATTTAATAATAATAATAGTTAATGCCCTAGGGCTAGGCCTAGGGCATAGCTTCGATTCACATACATGTACTGTATAATACAGATATTAATGTTTGTTTGTCTTTTCTCACCTGTACTCTTCTTTCCTTTGGACCTTTTCTTTACTTCCTTTTCCTTCATTTCTCCAATACCTACATTCACTAAAACAAAAGGAAAATAAATAAATAACTTGATTTAATGTAAATATAATGTTCGGTTGTGGGGGCCTCGCTCTCCGGAACATTATCAGTGACTTTCATCTGCGATACTGAGACGCTCCAAAGGCCAGTGGGGTCGATGTAGTTTCCTCCATCTGGTCCTTGGTCTGCCCCGGCGTCTCCTCTCAGTGGGACGTCCCTCAAGCACCCCGCTATTATAGGGAGACCCTCAAGAGGCATCTTAACCAGATTAACCCAAACCAACTAAGCTGGCTCCTTTACATGCAAAGGAGCAGCGTCCTTTATCCATTAACATCCAAATCCATTAACATGGCGAAATACATCTTGATGTTAGTGGTTTTCTTCAGACCTCCATTTCTTGGGAACACAGAATGGGTGAACTTTATCATGTCCACCCAGCACCTCTAAGGTATACTAATAACATATTAGAATGTTGAAAAAGGGGTGGAATTCCCCTTTAACATTGTAAATACAATACCACTGTAAACCACCACAGTTGGGAGTTGCCAAGTGGCTGAGGGGGCCTTGAACAGCATAACCAGTTTAGACAACTTACATGTACACTTTGCTGAAAAGTGCATATCCAAGTTGTCTAACCCCCTCCAACTCCAAAAGTAGCCATTCATTCCCCAGTCACATTTTCCTTGAACCGTCGCTGGCTACCTGCAGTGTGTAGTTCGGTGTTGTGCAGTGTCTGTGTCTCCATCTCCCTCTGGAAAAGACCGCACATGAACTCTGCGGCCACACTGAGGCGCTCTAACACGAACATTCTGAGCTGACAAACATCACCGCTGATTGTGTGTCTCTCAAAAAAACACAAGATCTGCTCTCCCACCGACAACATGTGTCCGTTTATCTCCAGCCGTATAGACTCCATTTGACTCGTTTTATCTCCTGTAAAATACACTTTACCTCCTTTAGGATGCGCTTTAACTCCTTTATGGGGCATTCTAACCGCTTTAAGAGACATGTTTAACTGTTTTTATCAGATATTTAAGCTGCTTTGTGGCGAGAGACCGCTTGGTTTCGCGTCGAACAGGAAGAACTACAACAAGACCCACTACTACTTCCTGGTCAACGTGTGTCATGCCTGTGCAGCCATAGATATATACAGAGCCTTGGAAATGAACAGAGTTACGCCAACTCCGTTCACTTCATGGGGCCAGTCCATCTACATAGACTTCTGTTGGATAGTGACATGAATAGTGACAGACAACTGAATGCATTGGAATCTATGGGCTCGCGCGAGTACATGAACCACGTGACCAGGCTGCGTTCTGACCCCTCAATGGCGCAACTCTTCTACTAGATGGCTCTGGATATATATAAGAAAGGTAAATGGCTCGCCCGTGCTGCTGGCCAATAGGGAGTGACGTCGTTACGTGGCGGCCATCTTGTGAGAGGATAGCATAACATTGTGTCTATGGGCATATACGTTTAAATGACAGTGATAACTCGCTTATTTTTCAGCCGATTTTTCAAACGGATTGGTTTGTTGTAAACATTAGAGACGTCCGCATCATATACAGTATATTACATGATGTTTTTAGAAAAAAAAAATAGCAAAAAATATATAGCCACGTTGATAACTCTCATATTCATAATAATGCAATCCGTTTGTAAATCCGTCAAGTTTTGAGCGAGTTATAGCTGTCTTTGTTTGGGCTGCCATAGAGCATAGTGTATTGAGTCCTCTCACAAGATGGCCGCCGTGAACGACGTCAGAGGCTCCGCCTCAAGCCATCTAGCTTTCTTATATATATCTATGTGTGCAGCACGGAACCCAGGGCCCTGTAGCCTTGATGCCTATCGCCCCCTGGTGGAAGAGGAGGTGTGTAACTGTATGCCGCTGACTCTAACAACCAATTAATACATAGTAACCACTATATCATACCTGGGCATTATGTGGCCCGGGGGCCAAATGCGGCCCTTTGGCTGACTCTGACCCACCCCTGAAAGGGTACCATGGTTTTAAGCCAGTGGTCCTTGAGAGAGTTCCAGTTAAATTTGGAAAGTTGGTTAACCAGATGTAACTCTTTGAGAGCGTAAACATGAGACCAAATGGACCCTTGCGGGTCCATTTGGTTTCATCTTTACGCTCTCCAGAGTTAAAATATTCATCATCTGAAGAAGAGAATGTAAAAGAATGGTCTTTTTTTTATCTATGTTTGCCTGTTTTGCTTGTGAAATCCAGCCTGGAATTGTGGACAAAACCATAAGTAATCTTTAGTTCTGGGGTCTGAGTGAGGGGGGCTAAAATGTCATCAAACGGGGGTCCTCCGTGGCTCAAATACTGAATAAATTGAGTGCCCTGATGTCAAAATGGCTGGTTTTACGCTTACTTTTATCTTGAAATTAAATTAATATCACGCAGACTTAAGTTCAGCCTTTAGTCTTGGCCCTCCAGCCTTTAGTCTTGTGTCTCATTTGGCCCCTTTGGAAAAATAATTGCCCACCTCTGCACTATATTAACGGCAAGTGGCAGCCTATTTCATACAGCTTAAAAATCTGAACTATCCATTTAACATTTTAATGGCTGTAGAGAGAATGTAAACTTAAATAAAGCTGTCAATGGAAACATTTTGCATTTATATGATGTTGTCGGATGTAAACCGGGCTGGTATGTGCCAAACTATTCCTTTTCTACATGTACCAATGTAGGCTGTTGTGAGGGGTTGGGAAATACTAGTACTAATTTGAAACACGGAGATACAAGGATTACAAAACAAAAATAATGGCTGGTAATCTCATTTTTTGAGCATGACCATTGGGAAAATGTGGGATTCCCTTCTTGTGCACCAGTGGTTGATAACCTCCTCTCTAACAGACCCCCAGGTGTTGTTTTTTTTTTTTGTGTGTGACCATATATGGACATTACATTACTCAGGTCTGCAGGTCTTTTTAACCGGTTCCAGAAAATGTGATCATATATTACACACATTCTAGCATAGCATCCCTCCACTGGTTACCTGTTGAATTTCGAATAGAATTTAAAATATTAGCCTACTCACCGCCTGTAAAGCCAGTCTAGGTCTCACTCCATCATACATCTCGGACTTACTGGCCCCTTACATACCAACTTGTAGCTCATACCTGGGCATTATGCGGTCCTTTGGTTGACTCTGACCGGCCCGTGAAAGGGTACCATATGGTTTTCAACCAGTGGTCCGGGGACCACCAGTGGTCCTTGAGAGAGTTCCAGTTAAATATCGAAAGTTGGTTAACCAGATGTAACTGAGAGCGTAAGAATGAAACCAAATGGACCCTTGCCGGTCCATTTGGTTTCATGTTTACATTCTCAAGAGTTAAATATATATATATATCATCAATTAGCCCAAGTTTACACAATTAGAGAATGTAAAATAATGGTCATTTTTGATAAATGTTAGTTTTGTTTCTGCTACCCCCCTGGCTTTGTGAACAAAAGTAATATAAATCTTTTTGGGTTTGGGTTTTGGGTCTGGGGGGCTAAAATGTCATCAAATGGTGGTCCTCTAATGGTGTCGTGTGTGGCTCAATTACTGAATAAATAGACGGTGTGTCAAAATTGTATCAAAATGGTTGGTCTTACTCCTACTTTTATCTTGAAATTAAATTAATATTACGCAGACTTTAGTTGAGCCTTTAGTCTTGGCCCTCAACACTATTTTATACATCTCATTTGGCCCCTTTAGAAAAATAATCGCCCACCCCTGTCATAGCTTAAGATTTGCAAAGCAAGCACTCATTGCGATACAGAATGGACCCACAGACAACACGGACAAAACTGGACAGTTTTGTCTTCAGCTTCAAATGGCTGCTGAAGACCCACTTTTTTAGATTAGCCTTCAGGGCTGGATCTGGAGTGGGGCAGGGTTGGGCAGAGCCCACCCAAACGTGCATCCTGCCCACCCAATCAAAGGTAATACTAGTGGTTTTCAACCAGTGGTCCTTGAGAGAGTTCGAGCTGGTCCTCAGCTAAATGGTGGAAAGTTGGTTAACCAGATGTAACTCTTGAGAGTGTAAAAATAAAACCAAATGGACACGCTAATTCATCTAATGGACCCGTTAATTCATTCATCTGAATTAGCCCAAGTCTACACAACTAAGAATGTGGAAGATTAGGCTACTGGTTATTTTAATCTGTATGTTTGACTCTTGTCCCCCCCATCCCAGCCAGGAATTGTGGACAAAATTGTGGACAAAATTGTGGTAGCCTGGCTCATCCCTGAATCAGCACCTTAAAAATAGTAGCTTATTTTTTCCCTGTGAATAATGAAGTGAAATGAAATGACAATTCAGACTGAGGTCAGGCTAGGTCTGTGGTGCTAAAATGTCATCAAGCGGTGGTCCGTGGCTCCCAATACCGAATAAATAGTGGGCCCTGGTGTCAAAAAGGTTGAAAACCACTGCTTCATATAAATACTCCGGAGTTGCCCACCCTGCTATTCTTCCAGCCCACCCTAGTAGGGCTGGCTAAATCCGGCCCTGTTAGCCTTTACCAATATCTCTCGTAACTGTATTTATCTCTTACTTTCTCTTTCCTTTGAATGTTGTATATTAATTGCTTTTTGTTATTTTGTGTTGTTGTAAATGTTCCTACCTGTTGTATTGTCTTATTTTATTGTCCACTTTGTAAAGCACTTTGTAACACAGTTTTGAAAGGTGGTATAGAAATAAAGTTGTATTATTAGTTATATTATATTCAAATATGTATTCCTTGTGAAAGCTGAAAGCATTTCAGCAAAAAAGGCCCATCAGGAAATACCACTAACCTAAGAGTTGCATGTAAAAAAAAATGCCATCATCAGATTTAAATTCAACTTTATTTGTAGCCTACAATTTCCACCATCATTTCAGTTTACAGAAAAGATAAAAATATAGAAAGAATGAAATAAACAAGGTACAGTAGTGTTCGAAATAATAGCAGTCTGTTCAAAAAACTGAATAAAGCCCAAAATCCTTATAGTGGTTTTATTTCCGTGCATTGGGAACACTGCACATCATATTTTAAATCAAAACATGAAGAAAAAAGCAGAAATTATTTAATTACTTTACAGAAAATGAAGAAAAATGAACTTTGGGCTTTTCAAAAAAATAGCAGTGTCTGCACTTTACTTTACAAACTCAAATATTTACTGTATTAACTGAAAAATATCTAGGATTCAGCATTCCTGTGAATCACTAAACTAATATTTTGTTGTATAGCCACTGTTTTTGAGAACCACTTCACATCTGTGTTGCATGGAGTCGACCAACTTCTGGCATCTGTGAACAGGTATTCCAGATTTGACAACGTTCCATAATTCCTCTGCATTTCTTGGTTTTGCCTCAGAAACAGCATTTTTAATGTCACCCCACAAGTTTTCTATCAGATTAAGGTCCGGGAATTGGGCTGGCCACTCCATGACTTTAATTTTGTTGGTCTGGAACCAAGAAGCTGCTCGCTTCATGGTGTGTTTGGGGTCGTTGTCTTGTTCAAACACCCATTTCAAGGGCATTTCCTCTTCAGCATAAGGCAACATGACCTCTTCAAGTATTTTGATGTATCCAAACTGATCCATGATCCCTGGTATGCGATATATAGGCCCGGCACCATAGTAAGCGAAACATCCCCATAGTAAAGCATTGTGGTGCAAGCATCCTGATACTCTTACTATGGTGCCGGGCCTATTTATCGCATACCAGGGATCATGGATGAGTTTGGATACATCAAAATACTTGAAGAGGTCATGATGCCTTATGCTGAAGAGGAAATGCCCTTGAAATGGGTGTTTAAGCAAGACAACGACCCCAAACACACCAATAAGCGAGCAGCTTCTTGGTTCCAGACCAACAAAATTAAAGTCATGGAGTGGCCAGCCCAATCCCCGGACCTTAATCTGATAGAAAACTTGTGGGGTGACATTAAAAATGCTGTTTCTGAGGCAAAACCAAGAAATGCAGAGGAATTATGGAACGTTGTCAAATCTGGAATACCTGTTCACAGATGCCAGAAGTTGGTCGACTCCATGCAACACAGATGTGAAGCGGTTCTCAAAAACAGTGGCTATACAACTAAATATTAGTTTAGTGATTCACAGGAATGCTGAATCCTGGATATTTTTCAGTTAATACAGTAAATATTTGAGTTTGTAAAGTAAAGTGCAGACACTGCTATTTTTTTGAAAAGCCCAAAGTTCATTTTTCTTCATTTTCTGTAAAGTAATTAAATAATTTCTGCTTTTTTTCTTCATGTTTTGATTTAAAATATGATGTGCAGTGTTCCCAATGCACGGAAATAAAACCACTATAAGGATTTTGGGCTTTATTCAGTTTTTTGAACAGACTGCTATTATTTCGAACACTAAGGTAAGTAAAGAACCAAAACATAAGCATATTAAATCATGTATGAATTCACATTGATTGACTTAAAGGAGGCCTCCAGACCAAAACACCCGACCTCATTACTCCCCTATCACCATAGGCAAACCATTTAGAGGAAGAGTTGGGTCAGTGATGGGGTAAGCAACAGCGCGGTCACGTGACTTACAGTATGGGCAGCCTAGAGAGTATAACTCAAAATACCTTACTTTACTTGTTACTTACTGGGCAAAGTATTAATATTACAGTAATATATTACTAGAAACTAGTAATATATTACTAGTACTAGTTATTTGAAAGACGTGACACCCCACACCTATTCATCATGTAAATGGTAGCGGTGGTGTTTTAGGGATTTAGACTAGACGGCAGAAGAAAGGCATTTTACGAGGGAATGCCTCTTACGTAACGCTTAATCAGAAAAAAATATGTATTGACATAATCTGTAAATTACGTGTTTAGTGGCTCTGTGTTTTCTCCCCCTTCATGAGTGCTCACGTGTCTTCTCATGTGCCTTTTTAGATCGCCTTTTTGACTACAGGCTTTGCCACAAACTGTGCAAGCATAAGGCTTTTCCCCTGTATGAGTCCTCATGTGTAATACTAAATGTTCCCTTCGAGAAAAGCCCTTGCCACAAACACTACAAGTAACAGACTTTTCACCTGTATGAATCATCATATGTCTTTTCACATCATCTGTTCGACCGAAGGCCTTGCCACAAACCGTACAACTGAAAGACTTTTCACCTGTATGAGTTCTCAGGTGTTTGTTTAGGTTAGCCATTGAAATACAGCATCTGCCACAAACACTACAGACAAAGGGCCTCTCACCTGTATGAGTTCTCATGTGTATAGTTAAACTAAGACTGTGTGTGAAGGATTTGCCACACACTTCACAGGTGCAGGGTTTTTCCCCTGTATGAATTCTCATGTGCATGTTTAAAGTTTCCCTGGACTTAAAGGCTTTGCCACACACTGTACAAATAACATTTTCTTCACTCACATGTGTTTTTTGGTTAGTCTTACGAGTAGGCCTACTACTCTTTCCACAAATGTTTTTTGAGTGTCTCTTGAGATGATAGAGTGTGGTAAAGCTTACACCACATACTCCACATGTAAAGGATTTTTCCTTTGTATGAACAATCATGTGTCTTTTTAGACTATACTTTCGATTAAAGACCTTGCCGCACACTGTGCATTTGCCGCACACTGTGAGTTTTTCCTCTGCATGAATCACTTTATGCATGTTCAGACGACTCTTGTCATTGAACGATTTGCCACAATATGTACAAAGAAAACTTTCCTTCCCTGTGGAAACCCTCACTGTCGTCATGCACGTGGCATCCAGGTCTTGGGGGAATTTGTTCTCTTCCACATTTTGTGTTTCATCTGATTTCAGTGAGTTTATATCTGACTGAACTTCCATGGTCGTCTCCCAGTCATCACTGGTGTCGGCGTCTGTTTCAGAACTGTCAGACTTTAAAGCTGACTGACCTTCCCTGGTCTCTGTCCAGTCGTCAATGTCTTCAGCCTCAGCTTCAGAATAGTCTGAGACACTAGACAGAGGTGCCAAGTTTTCATCATCGCCTTCACCTTTCTCTTGGGTGTCTGATTCAGAACAGCGTGAAGGGAGAACCTGGTCACCACGAGTTGGTTGTGATCTTCCACAGTCCTCTACATCAGCATGTGTTTTCACGTGTGCAGTTGAGATGCTGGCTACAGGCTCTGACTCGCTGGTGGCATCATCATGTTCACTTTTTACTCTTGTCAATGTCAGACCATCAGCCTCCTCTGGTCTCCCTGTAATGGGTGGATGTTCTGGCTCCTCCTGGATCAGACCGGAGCTTCTCTCCTGATGTCCAGCAGGAACCTCCTCTGTGGAGGCCAACAGGTCTAACAGGGGAGGAAATGAAATGAGGGAAAAATTGACATTTATCTTTCTTCCAGGCAGTTGCCAGCGACTTATCAGTTGTGTCATTTAAAGGGGATCCACCATGAATTTGACATTTTTCAAGATTGTTGGTGTTTTAGTATCATCCTGAGTTGTTAAACAGTCAGATGTACTGTATATTGAGATATCTGTGATTCTGATATCATTATCGTTAGAAGGCACCAATTCCATGGGGTTGAGGGGCACTAGTCGCTCCTGTGTCCAGCCTTCAGGGTTTGTATAAACACAAAGATTGTCCTGACTGAAACATTGAATGCCATTGACAATGAATGGAGTTTTGAATGTGTTTCAAACAATACAGATAGTATATATTTTTCTTTCTCACCTGTCCTCAGTTCTTTGGACGTTTTCAGTATTTGTATTCTTTTCGTCTTTTTTCCTAAACTTCCTCCACCTACGTTCACAAAAAAAAAACCTTATTGATCCTAATCAAACATAATGGTTAATCCAATTGAGAATATCAATTGAAACCAACTGGACCATTAACGTTCATACAAACTAATACAAAAAGTGTTATGTTTTATCAATGTTTGCCACTACGGTACCAACAGAGTACAGCAATAATTGTGTAAACAATATTTTTCGAGGCTAAATGTCACACACACACACACACACACACACACACACACACACACACACACACACACACACACACACACACACACACACACACACACCAATTACGACCATATACCGGTAGGCCTGTGATAATTCCCTGCATTTCAACAGGGCATACAGTGAAAAATTATTTAAAAAATCCATAGAAATAAACAATGCAAATGTATGCAAATGCGAAACACCTGAGTAATGTACCATATCATGAGGGTTTAGGACTTGAAAAAGCCCATTTTTAAGAGTGATAAGGACAGTGTATTCAATGTTAAACTTTTTTGGGAGGGGGCCCTGAGCTTGAGCCTCTTAGGGGTCACGCAGATACTCAAACTCAGGCCCCAAAAGCTCAAGGAGAATAGATTAGAATATTCAAATATGTCTTCCTTGTGTACGTTTGGATTATTCCTGCAAACCAAGTCAGAAGTACCATCAAAAATACCTGTCAGCTAACATTTGCAGGGTAACAAAAAAAGGAGAAAAACAAGCATACCCTTCCATCATCAGATTTAGATTCAACTTTATTGTCAACATTTGTACAAATTCTATCATTTACAATTCACAGAAAAGATTAAAAAATAGAAAAAGAAAATCAACGTTAACCAAAGCACGGGCAAAACATCAGCACATTTAATCATGTACAGTATTGAATTCACACCAATTGACAACAGAAATACTTTCCAAGAGTTATGTTCCTCTGCTTTAGTATCTAAAGCCAACAGTAGCCAAAAGTAGCCACCAAACATTATGCTGAAACCATATTTGTTGGTGGAGGTCTGTCTGTAGGCCTATTTATGTGCTTTATGAATAATTGCCATAGAAACAGGTTTAGGACAACAGAAAGCCCCTCTTCAAGCCATGCCTAATATGAATTTGTTATTAAAAATAGAATGTCTTCTTGAGTTCGAGCTGCCTGGCACACAGATATTGCAAACATTCAATGTGATTGCATTTTAACATCACCAACGTGTTATATTAAATAGCCATTAAAATAACCATTTTTGGAGAAGGAATTGTCAACGATTGGACACCATGTGTATTTACATAATCTGTAAATTACGTATTTAGTGGCTGTGTTTTCTCCCCCTTCATGAGTGTATGTCTTCTCATGTGCCTTTTTAGATCGCCCTTTTGACTACAGGCTTTGCCACAAACTGTGCAAGCATAAGGCTTTTCCCCTGTATGAGTCCTCATGTGTATTACTAGTTTTTCCCTTCGGGTAAAGCCTTTGCCACAAACACTACAAGTAATAGGCTTTTCACCTGTATGAGTCATCATGTGTCTTTTCACATCATCTGTTCGACCAAAGGCTTTGCCACAAACTGTACAACTAAAGGGCTTTTCACCTGTATGAGTTGTCAGGTGTTTCTTTAGATGATCCAATTGAAGAAAGCTTCTGCCACAAACACTACAGACAAAGGGCCTTTCCCCTGTATGAGTTCTCATGTGCTGAGTTAAACTACTTCTGTGTGTAAACGATTTGCCACACACTGTGCAATCATACGGTTTTTCCCCTGTATGAATTTTCATGTGTCCGGGTAAACTTCCCCTGGACATATAGACTCCACACACTGGACAAATATCTTTTTTTCCTTTTGAATCAGTCAAATGTTTTTTGGGGTTACTCTTATAACTGCTCTTTCCGCAAACATATTTTGAGTGATTTCTGAGACCATGCATTTTGGCAAAGCCTACACCACATACTTCACATATAAAGGATTTCTCCTTCGTATGAACGGTCATGTGTGTTTTTACATGATACCTGCGACGAAAGCCTTTGCCGCACACTGTGCATTTGTAGGGTTTTTCTGCTGAATGAATCACTTCATGCATCTTCAGACATGTCTTTTTATTGAACGATTTGCCACAATGTGTACAGAGAAAACTTTCCTTCTCTGTGGAAACCGTCTTTGGGGTTGTTTTCAGGTCTGGACAGGGTGTTTTACCTGTATGAATTTCCTTTCCTGTGGAACTCCTCACTGGGGTTGTTTTCAGGTCTGTACAGGGTGTTTTACCTGTTTGAATTTTCTTTCCGGTGGGACTTCTCACTGGGGTTGTTTTCAGGTCTGGACAACAACCCTTATGAATGTGACTTTTGAGAAGATACATTTGAGTAAAGGTCTTGCCACATGCTGTACACCTAAAGAGTTTTTCTCTTGTATGAACACATGACATGTGCCTTTTTAGATGATACATACGAACAAAGCTTTTGCCACACACTGAACATATACAGGGTCTTTCTCCTGAATGCATAATTGTCGTCATGCAGGTAGCATCCAGGTCTTGAAGCATTTTGTCCTCTTCCACATTTTGTGTCTTGTCTGATTTCTGTCTGATTTCTGATTTTAAATCTGACTGAACTTCCATGGTCGTCTCCAAGTCACTGTTGTCAGTGTCCATTTCAGAACAGTCGGATTTTAAAGCTGACTGAACTCCCCTGGTCTCTGCCCAGTCGTCACTGTCTTCAGCCTCAGCTTCAGAATAGTCTGAGGCACTAGACGGAGGATCCATATCTCTGATTTCATCATCGCCTTCACTTTTCTCTTGGGTGTCTGATTCAGAACAGCGTGAAGAGATGACCTGGTCACCACGAGTTGGTTGTGATCTTCCACAGTCCTCTACATCAGCGTGTGTTTTCACATGTGCAGTTGAGGTGCTGGCTACAGGCTCTGACTCGCTGTTGGCATCATCATGTACAGTCTTTACTCTTGTCAATGTTGGACCATCAGCCTCCTCTGGTCTCCCCGTAATGGGTGGAGGTTGTGGTTCCTCCTGGATCAGACCGGAGCTTCTCTCCTGATGTCCAGCAGGAACCTCCTCTGTGGAGGCCAACAGGTCTAACAGGAGAGGAAATGAAATGAGGGAAAAATTGACATTTATCTTTCTTCCAGGCAGTTGCCAGCGACTTATCAGTTGTGTCATTTAAAGGGGCTCCACCATGAATTTGACATTTTTCAAGATTGTTTCATTACCATCCAGCATGTATTTTTGCACCACAAAAAGTTAAAACAGTCAGACGTACTGTATATTGAGATATCTGTGATTCTGATGTCATTATCGTTAGAAGGCACCAATTCCATGGGGTTGAGGGGCACTAGTCCCTCCTGTGTCCACATTTCAGGGTTTGTATAAACACCCCCCCAAACCAACAGACAGACAAAAATATGTTGTGCTTTTTTAGAGAGTATAACTTTGCAGAGTAATTAGACCTTACTTTACTTGTTAGTGGGAAGAGTATTAATATTACAGTAATACATTAATAGGAACTAGTCTATTTCAAAGATGTGACACCACACCTATGCATCACGTAATGGGTAGCGGAGGTGTTTTAGGGATGTAGACTTTGGCACAAGAAAGGCATTTTACAAGGGAATGACTCTTACGTAATGCTTAATCTGAAAAAAATATGTATTTACATAATATGTAAATTACATATTTAGTGGCTCTGTTTTCTCTCCCTTCATGAGTGTGTGGCTTCTCATGTGTCTTTTTAGATCGCCCTTTTGACTACAGGCTTTGCCACAAATTGTGCAAGCATAAGGTTTCTCCCCTGTATGAG
The DNA here is from genome assembly GCA_039105355.1 of Benthosema pterotum. NCBI lineage: Eukaryota > Metazoa > Chordata > Actinopteri > Myctophiformes > Myctophidae > Benthosema > Benthosema pterotum. The sequence continues at coordinate 6,172,275 of CM076982.1, forward strand.
TCCGCATGTGTATTACTAGTTTTTCCCTTCGGGTAAAGCCTTTGCCACAAACACTACAAATAATAGGCTTTTCACCTGTATGAGTCATCATGTGTCTTTTCACATCATCCGTTCGACCAAAGGCCTTGCCACAAACCGTACAACTGAAAGGCTTTTCACCTGTATGGGTTTTCAGGTGTTGTTTTAGATTATACATTTTTATACAGCGTCTGCCACAAACACTGCAGACAAAGGGCCTCTCCCCTGTATGAAGTCTCATGTGGATAGTTAAACTACCACTGTGTGTAAAGGACTTGCCACACACTTTACAAATACAGGGTTTTTCCCCTGTATGAATTCTCATGTGTACATCTAAATTTAACCTGGACCTAAGGACTTTGCCACACAGTGTACAAATAACATTTTTTTCAGTCACATGTGCTTTTCGGTTACTCTTACGAACACTGCTCTTTCCACAAATGTTTTTTGAGTGCCTTTTTAGATGATGCATTTGGGTAAAGGTTAGACCACATGCTTCACATGTAAAGGACTTTTCTCTTGTATGAACAGTCATGTGTCTTTTTAGATGATACATTCGATTAAAGGCTTTGCCGCACACTGTGCACTTACAGATTTTTTCCATTGCATGAATGGAAACCCTTTTTGGGGTTGTTTTCACGTCTGGACAGGCCGTTTCACTTGTATGATTTTTCTTTCCTGTGGAACTCTTCATGTGTCTTTTGAGATGATGCATGTGAGTAAAACTCTTACCACATGCTGTACACTTAAAGAGTTTTTCTCTTGTATGAACAGACATGTGTCTTTTAAGATGATACATGCGAACAAAGCTTTTGCCACACACTGCACATTCATAGGGGTTTTCTCCTGAATGAATCATTGTCGTCATGCTGGTGGCATTCAGGTCTTGAGCCATTTTGTTCTCTTCCACATATTGTGTCTCGTCTGATTTCGGTCTGATTACTGATTTTAAATCTGACTGAACTTCCATGGTCGTCTCCCAGTCACTGTTGTCGGCGTCCGTTTCAGAACAGTCAGACTTTAAAGCTGACTGACCCTCCCTGGTCTCTGCCCAGTCGTCACTGTCATCAGCTTCAGAATGGTCTGAGGCACTAGACAGAGGTGCCATCCCTACGTTTTCATCATCGCCTTCACCTTTCTCTTGGGTGTCTGATTCAGAACAGCGTGAAGAGAGAACCTGGTCACCACGAGTTGGTTGTGATCTTCCACAGTTTTCTACATCAGCATGTCTCTTCATGTGTGCAGTTGAGGTGCTGGCTACAGGCTCTGACTCGCTGTTGGCATCATCATGTACACTCTTTACTCTTGTCAATGTTGGACCATCAGCCTCCTCTGGTCTCCCTGTAATGGGTGGAGGTTGTGGTTCCTCCTGGATCAGACTGGAGCTTCTCTCCTGATGTCCAGCAGGAACCTCCTCTGTGGAGGCCAACAGAAACGAAATGAGGGAAAAGTTGACATTCATCTTTCTTCCAGGCAGTTGCCAGCGACTTATCAGTTCTGTCATTTAAAGGGGCTCCACCATGAGTTTTACATTTTTGGCGTTTTAGTACCATCCTGAGTTGTCAAACAGTCAGACGTACTGTATATTGAGATTAGGGATGTCACTATCGGTTAATTAGCCTCCCGACTAGCCGACAGGACTAACCGGAGGTTAACCGGATGTTTTTTTGTTTGTTTTGTACATTTTGTATTTACTATTTGTTTGTTTTTGTACCCCAAATTTAATATACATTAAACATTGGTAGACAAATCGTAGCCTATACATTTATGCTGGCTCTTTTAAAAGACAAAAAGGGAATATTTAATATTAATAATACAGATAAATAGTAGTCATAAAAAGAGAAGGACGCAGCGGCGCCATGGATTTAATAACTTATTTACCCATTTAACCTATCGGCATGTTGTGTTAATGAATCTCTTCCATTGCCACACTATCAGACTGTTTTACTTTGTAGCGCCGTGCGTGGGCTGGAAGCATGCCAGTGAGCCACAACAGTGCAGAGCCAGGCAATCGAGCAGCTGTAGCTGCTGCCTTAACACAATAGCCATGTAGCAGAAGTGTTGCGACATTGCGGGGTCAGAAAGTGGAGTGCTCGAGCACATGAAAGAGGGACAAACTGGAATCGTCAAGCTTTGTCACAGCACAAATAAGAGCCATTTTAAACTGTTTTAAAGGTATTGTACAGTAGCGACCTAAGTCTTTGTAATAGTTATGTTGTACCATTACCAAAACAAAGATAAAATAAAGGGATTTAAGATCAGAATGCGCATTTATTGTTATGCAAATCAACCGCAAAGCTGATAACATCCGGCTGATTCTTAACAAGTGGTTAACCGGTTAACCGGCTACCCGTTGACATCCCTAATTGAGATATCTGTGATTCTGATGTCATTATCGTTAGAAGGCATCAATTCCATGGGGTTGAGGGGCACTAGTCCCTACTGTGTCCAGCCTTCAGGGTTTGTATAAACACAAAGATTGTCCTGACTGAAACATTGAATGCCACTGACAATGAATGGAGTTTTGAATGCGTTTTCAAACAATACAGATAGTATATATTTTTCCTTCTCACCTGTCTTCAGTTCTTTGGACGTTTTCAGTATTTGTATTCTTTCTGTCTTTTTTCCGGCAATTCCTCCATCTATGTTCACAAAAAAACAACAACAACAACAACTTAATGCAATGTCAACATATTGATCCTAAGCAAACATCCGCCATATGCGGATCTGTCTAGACCAGAGCTTTTTTCTTTCCATCGCAGCACAGTGTCTATACACAGGCATATCAACTGTGACATATACTGGTAGGTCTGTGATATTCACCTGCATTTCAACAGGACAAACAGCAAGGAATTGATTAAAAATAATAAAAACAGCCAAAAAAAACTAGCAATGTATGCAATTGCAAAACACCTGAGTAATGCACCGTATCATGAGGGTTCGGGACTTAAAAAAGCCCATTTTTAATAAGTGATAAGGACAATGTATTCAATGTTACCCTTTTTTGGGGGGGGCCCTGAGCTTGAGCCTCTTAGGGGTCACGCAGATACTCAAACTCAGGCCCCAAAAGCTCAAGGAGAATAGATTAGAATATTCAAATATGTATTCCTTGTGTACGTTTGGATTATTCCTGAAAACCTTCAAGTCAAAAGCACCATCAAAAATACCTGTCAGCTAACAAAACAAGCATACCCTTCCATCATCAGATTTAGATTCAACTTTATTGTCAACATTTGTACAAATTCTATGATTTACAGTTCAGAGAAAAGATTAAAAAAAAATAGAAAAAGAAAATCACCGTTAACCAAATCATGGGCAAAACATCAGCACATTTGATCATGTATTGAATTACAGACTACTACAGAAATACTTCCAAAGAGTGATATTCCTCTGCTTTAGTATCTTATGGTATCTTTCAGCCATAGTAGCCACTAAACATCATGCTGAAACCTTATTTGTTGGTGCAGGTGTGTCTGTAGGCTTATTTATGTGCTTTATGATTAATTGCCATGCAAACAGGTTTAGGACAATGGAAAGCCATACTGTAAATACTGCAATGTGATTGTACTTTTAATAAAATCAACATGTTATATTAAAAAGCCATTAAAAGAACCATTAAATAAACATTGCATTTATATAATTGTGTTGATACAAAGATTTTTGGGGGGAGGAATTGTCACCGATTGGACAGCAACTATTTACTGGATCAGAATAATATAAAGTTCCCCACAATCAATAAGATGTATTGTAGATGATATGTTGTGGTTCCATTTAAAGGCAATTAAAGGCTAGATGTTAAGGAAGCAACAGGCATACAGTATGCAGGGTTATCCCGCCTCATTAATCTGACTTTCCAAACATTCCTTTTCGGTCAATACCATTTCATAGAGACAATACAATCACAAACGATAACTGGAACTTCATAATTACAATATAATAGTTACTGACTAATGAAATGACTACCGGTAGTGTTATTGGCTGTTATGCATCCATATTGTTCTGTGAACCATGGGAAAAAAGTAAAAACTTAACGGCACAGTGGGTGGCTGCTTTATTGCATTCATATAATTGTGTTGATACAGTATATTACTTAGGAGAACAATATGTTACTTCCTACATTACTTGGAACTAGTAGTACAACACAATGTGCTTTGTCAGCTGTCTTTTAGAACTGAATCATTGTTTTGAATAACGACATTAAGAGTCAACAATCAACAAAGGCTATGAAATGCAGCTGAAATCTCTCTTGAACTATTTTCCCCCAAACCAACAGACAACAAAATAAACAAACAAAAAAGTATGTAGTGTGTGCTGTTTTAGAGAGTATAACTTTGCAGAGTAATATCTTATGTTACTTGTTACTGGAGAATGTATTAATATTAATTAAAGTACTACATTACTAGAAACTAGTTAATTTCAAAGACGTGACACCACACCTATGCATCATGTAATGGGAAGTGGAGGTGTTTTAGGGATTTTGGGCTCCATTTTCGTGACACGGTAAACCCCTCACTCCAAACCCCTTATTCCTTTTTTACCATTTTGAAAACCTTTTTGGAATAGTTCAACATGCCAATCTATTGGGACGTTGTGAGCTTGTAGACTGGCCATTTTAACTATTGAAAAATATTCTTTAATAGTTTAAAAAGGCAAAGAAGTTAAGGGATAAGGGGTTTAGCGGTGACAAATCTAGGCCTTAGACATTGGCACACGAAAGGCATTTTACGAGGGAATGCCTCTTACATAATGTTTAATCAGAAAAAAATATATATGTATTTATATAATCTGTAAATTACGGATTTAGTGGCTCTGTGTTTTCACCCCCTTCATGAGTGCTTACGTGTCTTCTCATGTGCCTTTTTAGATCGCCCTTTTGACTACAGGCTTTGCCACAAACTGTGCAAGCATAAGGCTTTTCCCCTGTATGAGATCTCATATGTCTTACTAGTCGTTCCCTTAGAGAAAAGCCTTTGCCACAAACACTACAAGTAATAGGCTTTTCACCTGTATGAATCATCATATGTCTTTTCAAATCATCTCTTCGTCCAAAGGCTTTGCCACAAACTGTACAACTAAAGGGCTTTTCACCTGTATGAGTTGTCAGGTGTTTCTTTAGATTAGCCAATTGAAGAAAGCTTCTGCCACAAAAACTACAAACATAGGGCTTTTCCCTGTATGAGTTCTCATGTGTATAGTTAAAGTACTGCTGTGTGTAAACGATTTGCCACACACTGTACAATCATACTGTTTTTCCCCAGTATGAATTTTCATGTGTCCGGGTAAACTTCCCCTGGACCTAGAGACTCCACACACTGGACAAATGACATTTTCTTCTTTTTTTGGGTTACTCTTATTACTGCTTTTTCCACAAACGTTTTTTGAGTGATTTCTGAGACCATGTGCTTGGGCAAAGCTTACACCACATACTTCACATATAAAGGATTTCTCCTTTGTATGAACAGTCATGTGTGTTTTTACATGATACCTGCGACGAAAGCCTTTGCCGCACACTGTGCATTTGTAGGGTTTTTCTGCTGCATGAATCACTTTATGCATGTTCAGACATGTCTTTTTATTGAACGATTTGCCACAATATGTACAGAGAAAACTTTTCTCCCCTGTGGACACCCTCTTTGGGGTTGTTTTCGGGTCTGGACAGGGTGTTTTACCAGTATGAATTTCCTTTCCTGTGGGACTCCTTACAGGGGTTGTTTTCAGGCCTGTACAGGGTGTTTTACCAGTATGAATTTTCTTTCCTGTGGGACTCCTCACTGGGGTTGTTTTCAGGTCTGGACAACAACCTGTATGAATGTGTCTTTTGAGATGATACATTTGAGTAAAGGTCTTGCCACATGCTGTACACCTAAAGAGTTTTTCTCTTGTATGAACAGACATGTGTCTTTTTAGATGATACATGCGAACAAAGCTTTTGTCACACACTGAACATATACAGGGTCTTTCTCCTGAATGCATATTTGTCGTCATGCAGGTCGCATCCAGGTCTTGAAGCATTTTGTCCTCTTCCACATACTGTGTCTCTTCTGATTTCGGTCTGATCTCTGATTTTAAATCTGACTGAACTTCCATGGTCGTCTCCCAGTCACTGTTGTCAGTGTCCATTTCAGAAAAGTCAGATTTTAAAGCTGACTGACCCTCCCTGGTCTCTGTCCAGTCGTCACTGTCTTTAGCCTCAGCTTCAGAACAGTCTGAGGCACTAGACAGAGGTGCCATCCCTAAGTTTTCATCATCGGCTTCACCTTTCTCTTGGGTGTCTGATTCAGAACAGCGAGAAGGGAGAACCTGGTCACCACAAGTTGCTTGTGATGTTCCACAGTTCTCTACATCAGCATGTGTTTTTACGTGTGCAGTTGAGGTGCTGGCTACAGGCTCTGACTCGCTGTTGGCATCATCATGCACACTCTTTACTCTTGTCAATGTTGGACCATCAGCCTCCTCTGGTCTCCCTGTAATGGGTGGAGGTTGTGGTTCCTCCTGGATCAGACCGGAGCTTCTCTCCTGATGTCCAGCATGAACCTCCTCTGTAGAGGCCAACAGGTCTAACAGGGGAGGAAATGAAATGAGGGAAAAATTGACAATTATCTTTCTTCCGGGCAGTTGCCAGCGACTTATCAGTTGTGTCATTTAAAGGGGCTCCACCATGAATTTGACATTTTTCAAGATTGTTTCATTACCATCCAGCATGTATTTTTACACCACAAAAAGTTAAAACAGTCAGACGTACTGTATGTTGAGATATCTGTGATTCTGATGTCATTATCGTTAGAAGGCACCAATTCCATGGGGTGGAGGGGCACTAGTCCCTCCTGTGTCCACATTTCAGGGTTTGTATAAACACCCCCCCAAACCAACAGACAGACAAAAATATGTTGTGCTTTTTTAGAGAGTATAACTTTGCAGAGTAATTAGACCTTACTTTACTTGTTAGTGGGAAGAGTATTAATATTACAGTAATACATTAATAGGAACTAGTCTATTTCAAAGATGTGACACCACACCTATGCATCACGTAATGGGTAGCGGAGGTGTTTTAGGGATGTAGACTTTGGCACAAGAAAGGCATTTTACAAGGGAATGACTCTTACGTAATGCTTAATCTGAAAAAAATATGTATTTACATAATATGTAAATTACATATTTAGTGGCTCTGTTTTCTCTCCCTTCATGAGTGTGTGGCTTCTCATGTGTCTTTTTAGATCGCCCTTTTGACTACAGGCTTTGCCACAAATTGTGCAAGCATAAGGTTTCTCCCCTGTATGAGTCCGCATGTGTATTACTAGTTTTTCCCTTCGGGTAAAGCCTTTGCCACAAACACTACAAATAATAGGCTTTTCACCTGTATGAGTCATCATGTGTCTTTTCACATCATCCGTTCGACCAAAGGCCTTGCCACAAACCGTACAACTGAAAGGCTTTTCACCTGTATGGGTTTTCAGGTGTTGTTTTAGATTATACATTTTTATACAGCGTCTGCCACAAACACTGCAGACAAAGGGCCTCTCCCCTGTATGAAGTCTCATGTGGATAGTTAAACTACCACTGTGTGTAAAGGACTTGCCACACACTTTACAAATACAGGGTTTTTCCCCTGTATGAATTCTCATGTGTACATCTAAATTTAACCTGGACCTAAGGACTTTGCCACACAGTGTACAAATAACATTTTTTTCAGTCACATGTGCTTTTCGGTTACTCTTACGAACACTGCTCTTTCCACAAATGTTTTTTGAGTGCCTTTTTAGATGATGCATTTGGGTAAAGGTTAGACCACATGCTTCACATGTAAAGGACTTTTCTCTTGTATGAACAGTCATGTGTCTTTTTAGATGATACATTCGATTAAAGGCTTTGCCGCACACTGTGCACTTACAGATTTTTTCCATTGCATGAATGGAAACCCTTTTTGGGGTTGTTTTCACGTCTGGACAGGCCGTTTCACTTGTATGATTTTTCTTTCCTGTGGAACTCTTCATGTGTCTTTTGAGATGATGCATGTGAGTAAAACTCTTACCACATGCTGTACACTTAAAGAGTTTTTCTCTTGTATGAACAGACATGTGTCTTTTAAGATGATACATGCGAACAAAGCTTTTGCCACACACTGCACATTCATAGGGGTTTTCTCCTGAATGAATCATTGTCGTCATGCTGGTGGCATTCAGGTCTTGAGCCATTTTGTTCTCTTCCACATATTGTGTCTCGTCTGATTTCGGTCTGATTACTGATTTTAAATCTGACTGAACTTCCATGGTCGTCTCCCAGTCACTGTTGTCGGCGTCCGTTTCAGAACAGTCAGACTTTAAAGCTGACTGACCCTCCCTGGTCTCTGCCCAGTCGTCACTGTCATCAGCTTCAGAATGGTCTGAGGCACTAGACAGAGGTGCCATCCCTACGTTTTCATCATCGCCTTCACCTTTCTCTTGGGTGTCTGATTCAGAACAGCGTGAAGAGAGAACCTGGTCACCACGAGTTGGTTGTGATCTTCCACAGTTTTCTACATCAGCATGTCTCTTCATGTGTGCAGTTGAGGTGCTGGCTACAGGCTCTGACTCGCTGTTGGCATCATCATGTACACTCTTTACTCTTGTCAATGTTGGACCATCAGCCTCCTCTGGTCTCCCTGTAATGGGTGGAGGTTGTGGTTCCTCCTGGATCAGACTGGAGCTTCTCTCCTGATGTCCAGCAGGAACCTCCTCTGTGGAGGCCAACAGAAACGAAATGAGGGAAAAGTTGACATTCATCTTTCTTCCAGGCAGTTGCCAGCGACTTATCAGTTCTGTCATTTAAAGGGGCTCCACCATGAGTTTTACATTTTTGGCGTTTTAGTACCATCCTGAGTTGTCAAACAGTCAGACGTACTGTATATTGAGATTAGGGATGTCACTATCGGTTAATTAGCCTCCCGACTAGCCGACAGGACTAACCGGAGGTTAACCGGATGTTTTTTTGTTTGTTTTGTACATTTTGTATTTACTATTTGTTTGTTTTTGTACCCCAAATTTAATATACATTAAACATTGGTAGACAAATCGTAGCCTATACATTTATGCTGGCTCTTTTAAAAGACAAAAAGGGAATATTTAATATTAATAATACAGATAAATAGTAGTCATAAAAAGAGAAGGACGCAGCGGCGCCATGGATTTAATAACTTATTTACCCATTTAACCTATCGGCATGTTGTGTTAATGAATCTCTTCCATTGCCACACTATCAGACTGTTTTACTTTGTAGCGCCGTGCGTGGGCTGGAAGCATGCCAGTGAGCCACAACAGTGCAGAGCCAGGCAATCGAGCAGCTGTAGCTGCTGCCTTAACACAATAGCCATGTAGCAGAAGTGTTGCGACATTGCGGGGTCAGAAAGTGGAGTGCTCGAGCACATGAAAGAGGGACAAACTGGAATCGTCAAGCTTTGTCACAGCACAAATAAGAGCCATTTTAAACTGTTTTAAAGGTATTGTACAGTAGCGACCTAAGTCTTTGTAATAGTTATGTTGTACCATTACCAAAACAAAGATAAAATAAAGGGATTTAAGATCAGAATGCGCATTTATTGTTATGCAAATCAACCGCAAAGCTGATAACATCCGGCTGATTCTTAACAAGTGGTTAACCGGTTGACCGGCTACCCGTTGACATCCCTAATTGAGATATCTGTGATTCTGATGTCATTATCGTTAGAAGGCATCAATTCCATGGGGTTGAGGGGCACTAGTCCCTACTGTGTCCAGCCTTCAGGGTTTGTATAAACACAAAGATTGTCCTGACTGAAACATTGAATGCCACTGACAATGAATGGAGTTTTGAATGCGTTTTCAAACAATACAGATAGTATATATTTTTCCTTCTCACCTGTCTTCAGTTCTTTGGACGTTTTCAGTATTTGTATTCTTTCTGTCTTTTTTCCGGCAATTCCTCCATCTATGTTCACAAAAAAACAACAACAACAACAACTTAATGCAATGTCAACATATTGATCCTAAGCAAACATAAGGGTTAATCCACTTGAGAATATCAACTGAAACCAAATGCACCATTACTGTTAATGCAAACTCACACAAAATGTTAAGTTTTATGTTTTATCAATGTTTGCAACATCAAGTACAGCAAGAATAATTGTGTAAACAATATGTTACGAGGTTAAATGACACCAAAATGTGGTGTAGCCATATGCGGATCTAGAAACTATAGGCCTTCAGCCGGCTGTCAACACCCCCCCCCCCCCTTTCCTGTCTACACCAGAGCTTATTTCTTCCCATCGCGGCACAGTGTCTGTACACACATATCAACTGTGACATATACTGGTAGGTCTGTGATATTCACCTGCATTTCAACAGGACATACAGCAAGGAATTGATTAAAAATAATAAACAGCCAAAAAAAACCTAGCAAATGAGTAATGCACCGTGAGGGTTTAGGACTTGAAAAAGCCCATTTTTAATAAGTGATAAGGAGTAAGGACAGTGTATTCAATGTTACCCTTTTTTGGGAGGGGGCCCTGAGCTTGAGCCTCTTAGGGGTCACGCAGATACTCAAACTCAGGCCCCAAAAGCTCAAGGAGAATAGATTAGAATATTCAAATATGTATTCCTTGTGTACGTTTGGATTATTCCTGAAAACCTTCAAGACAAAAGCACCATCAAAAATACCTGTCAGCTAACAAAACAAGCATACCCTTCCATCATCAGATTTAGATTCAACTTTATTGTCAACAATTGTACAAATCAGAACATTTAATCATGTATTGAATTCACAACAATTGAATACAGAAATACTTTCCAAGAGTGATATTCCTCTGCTTTAGTATCTTATGGTATCTTTCAGCCACTGTAGCCACTAAACATTATGCTGAAACCTTATTTGTTGGTGGAGGTGTGTCTGTAGGCTTATTGATGTGCTTTATGAATAATTGCCATGCAAACAGGTTTAAGACAACGGAAAGCCATACTGTAAATACTGCAATGTGATTGTATTTTTAATAAAATCAACATGTTATATTAAATAGCCATTAAAAGAACCATTAAGTAATCATTGCATTTATATAATTGTCTATTCAAGGATTTTTGCGGGAGGAATTGTCACCGATTGGACAGCAACTATTTAATGGATCCGAATAAGATAATGTTCCCCACAATCAATAACATGTATTGTAGATGATACGTTGTGGTTCCATTTAAAGGCAATTAAAGGCTAGATGGTAAGGAAGCAATGAGTGGCATATGCAGTGTTATCCCGCCTCATTAATATGACTTTCCAAACGTTCCTTTTCGATCTATATCATTTCATAGATACAATACAATCACAAACGATAACTTCATAATCACAATATAATAGTTACTAATGAAATGACCAGTGCTATTGGCTGTTATGCATCCATATTGTTCTGTGAACTGTGGGAAAAAAGTAAAAACCTAACGGCACAGTGGGTGGCTGCTTTATTGCACACAAAACCGTGTTGATATAGTATATTACTTAGGAGAACAATATGTTACTTATTACTCCCTACATACTTGGAACTAGTAGTAATGTACAACACAATGTGTTTTGTCAGCTTCTTTTAGAACTGAATCAAATTGTTTTGAATAACGACATTAAGAGTCAACAATCAACAAAGGCTATGAAATGCTGCAGAAATCTCTCTTGAACTATTTCCCCCCAAACCAACAGACAACAAAACAAACAAACAAAAAAGGATGTAGAGTGTGCTGTTTTTATAGAGTATAATCTTACGTAATATCTTACGTTACTTGTTACTGGAGAATGTATTAATATTAATTAAAGTACTACATTACTAGAAACTAGTTTATTTCAAAGACGTGACACCACACCTATGCATCATGTAATGGGAAGTTGAGGTGTTTTAGGGATTTTGGGCTCCATTCTCATGACATGGTAAACCCCTTACCCCAAACCCCTTATTCCTTTTTTACCATTTTGAAAACCTTTTTGGAATAGTTCAACATGCCAATCTATTGGGACGTTGTGAGCTTGTAGACTGGCCATTTTAACTATTGAAAAATATTCTTTAATAGTTTAAAAAGGCAAAGAAGTTAAGGGATAAGGGGTTTAGCGGTGACAAATCTAGGCCTTAGACATTGGCACACGAAAGGCATTTTACGAGGGAATGCCTCTTACATAATGTTTAATCAGAAAAAAATATATATGTATTTATATAATCTGTAAATTACGGATTTAGTGGCTCTGTGTTTTCACCCCCTTCATGAGTGCTCACGTGTCTTCTCATGTGCCTTTTTAGATCACCCTTTTGACTACAGGCTTTGCCACAAACTGTGCAAGCATAAGGCTTTTCCCCTGTATGAGATCTCATATGTCTTACTAGTCGTTCCCTTAGAGAAAAGCCTTTGCCACAAACACTACAAGTAATAGGCTTTTCACCTGTATGAATCATCATATGTCTTTTCAAATCATCTCTTCGTCCAAAGGCTTTGCCACAAACTGTACAACTAAAGGGCTTTTCACCTGTATGAGTTGTCAGGTGTTTCTTTAGATTAGCCAATTGAAGAAAGCTTCTGCCACAAAAACTACAAACATAGGGCTTTTCCCCTGTATGAGTTCTCATATGTATAGTTAAAGTACTGCTGTGTGTAAACGATTTGCCACACACTGTACAATCATACTGTTTTTCCCCTGTATGAATTTTCATGTGTCCGGGTAAACTTCCCCTGGACCTAGAGACTCCACACACTGGACAAATAACATTTTTTTCTTTTTTTTGGTTACTCTTATTACTGCTTTTTCCACAAACGTTTTTTGAGTGATTTCTGAGACCATGTGCTTGGGCAAAGCTTACACCACATACTTCACATATAAAGGATTTCTCCTTTGTATGAACAGTCATGTGTGTTTTTACATGATACCTGCGACGAAAGCCTTTGCCGCACACTGTGCATTTGTAGGGTTTTTCTGCTGCATGAATCACTTTATGCATGTTCAGACATGTCTTTTTATTGAACGATTTGCCACAATATGTACAGAGAAAACTTTTCTCCCTGTGGACACCCTCTTTGGGGTTGTTTTCGGGTCTGGACAGGGTGTTTTACCAGTATGAATTTTCTTTCCTGTGGGACTCCTCACTGGGGTTGTTTTCAGGTCTGGACAGGGTGTTTTACCAGTATGAATTTTCTTTCCTGTGGGACTCCTCACTGGGGTTGTTTTCAGGTCTGGACAACAACCTGTATGAATGTGTCTTTTGAGATGATACATTTGAGTAAAGGTCTTGCCACATGCTGTACACCTAAAGAGTTTTTCTCTTGTATGAACAGACATGTGTCTTTTTAGATGATACATGCGAACAAAGCTTTTGCCACACACTGAACATATACAGGGTCTTTCTCCTGAATGCATATTTGTCGTCATGCAGGTCGCATCCAGGTCTTGAAGCATTTTGTCCTCTTCCACATACTGTGTCTCTTCTGATTTCGGTCTGATCTCTGATTTTAAATCTGACTGAACTTCCATGGTCGTCTCCCAGTCACTGTTGTCAGTGTCCATTTCAGAAAAGTCAGATTTTAAAGCTGACTGACCCTCCCTGGTCTCTGTCCAGTCGTCACTGTCTTTAGCCTCAGCTTCAGAACAGTCTGAGGCACTAGACAGAGGTGCCATCCCTAAGTTTTCATCATCGGCTTCACCTTTCTCTTGGGTGTCTGATTCAGAACAGCGTGAAGAGAAAAGCTGAAGACCACGAGTTGGTTGTGATCTTCCACAGTTCTCTACATCAGCATGTGTTTTTACGTGTGCAGTTGAGGTGCTGGCTACAGGCTCTGACTCGCTGTTGGCATCATCATGTACACTCTTTACTCTTGTCAATGTTGGACCATCAGCCTCCTCTGGTCTCCCTGTAATGGGTGGAGGTTGTGGTTCCTCCTGGATCAGACCGGAGCTTCTCTCCTGATGTCCAGCATGAACCTCCTCTGTAGAGGCCAACAGGTCTAACAGGGGAGGAAATGAAATGAGGGAAAAATTGACAATTATCTTTCTTCCGGGCAGTTGCCAGCGACTTATCGGTCGAGCCATTTAGCCCTGGAAGGCCCAGTGTTGCTTCATGGCAATATTAACCCTATAACTCCCAATGACATACTTGATGTGTATATAATAGTTCCCTGCCAGTGGTTTTCACATTTTTTAATTATCAAATTATTCCCATTCAAATAACGTTTGTATTCTCATATTGGTCCTCCACGATGGTTTCTAGTATGGCCTATATGACGATCACCACTAGGTGTCAGTAGCTGATCGCCGAAACTGGCCAGGTCAAACAGTAGAAGAGATTCTACTTCCTGTACTTCCGGGTCATATTTCCTCCAGCAAATTTTGGCTGGAACATAAACGGGTTGGGCTGGATTGCTACTGTTTATTATCATAAATAACCGTAATGTCGCGGTCATTTCTGGATTATGATCAGCGATGGACATACAGACTGCCACCAGGCGCACACCAGGCGATTTTGGTCACTTCTGAGTGAGTACAACTCGCTGTAGGCTGATCATGCAAAAAAAAAAAAAAAAAAGATACATCATTAGGGGCGTTGGCATGCTTGTCAAAAGATCAATCATTCCGAAAAGGGTTAACTACTTTTGTTATTAACTACTCTTTTTCCCCCCACGTAAAGAGCAGGATTGATGTTCATTGTTTAGTTTTTCCAACATATAATTAAAAATTTTCATTATTATTTTTATTGTTACTAGTAGTAGTATTTTCTTTTACAAATCATAGTAGCACAAAGTAGCAGTAAGGTTGAAATCTCATTTTTGTCCTTCCGGGTTCAAAGGGGTACACCTTTTTTTCCTGTGTGCTTTTATTTTTTTTTTTTTTACCATTGCCAGTGTATTTTTACACCCCAAAGAGACCGACCTACTGTATATTGAGATATCTGTGATTTTCTGTGTGCGTCTGAATGGAGGTATCAGATTCTCCTGTTTATTAATGATGTTACTAAAAAATACCAATTTTTAGTGTCCTTCGAACTTGAACTTTGCCTCCACACTGTGGCCTCCATTTTCGTCACACAGTAAACCCCTTCTCCCAAATCCCTTATTCTTTTTTTTTTTGTTGTTGTTTGTTTTTTACTATTTTTAAAAACTTTTTTGAATAGTTCAATGTGCCAATCTATTAGCACATTGTGAGCATGTAGACTTGCCATCTTAACTATTGAAAATGTTTTTTAAATAGTTTAAAAAGGCAAAGAAAGGCAAAGAAATGCAACCAAATGAACCTTATCGGGTTCATTTGGTTCCATTTGTACACTCTCAGAAAAAAGAAGCGTCTAAAGAAATCCATTAACATAGTGAAAAAACATCTTGATGATGTCATCAAGATGTTTTACCATGTTAGTGGTTTTCTTCAGACCTCCATTTCTAGGAAACACAGAATGGGGGAACTTTTTTATCATGTTTATCCAGCACCTCTAGGGTATACAAATGACATATTAGAATGTTGAAAATGGGTGGAGTTCCCATTTAAGGGATTAGGGGTTCAGCAGTGACGACAATCTAGGCCTTTAGTCATTGCTATGCATGGAGGCCAAACCCCCTCTCAAAGAAGCCCAATGAAAACCACTGAAACCAGGCAGATCACGCATATTCTAATGAGACAAGGAATAACAATGAGGTGGGCGAGGAGAAGCAGTGAGGAGAGAGAGTTTTTGTGGACATTTCTAGTACTGCACCCAAATAGCACACCGAGTGTAGCACACAGAGTGTATAAAAAGGGTATTGAAAGGCAACATTTATATTATACTTTTGATTTCAAATTCCGCTTTAAAACACAGCAGCTCAAACAATGTTGTGGATCAAAGATGACACGTTAGTTAAGCAGGATTTCACTTTCTCATTGCAATGTAATTATCGTTAGAGGGCACTAATCAGCCCCTCACTTAGTCCCTCCCCAATCCAGCCTTGTCCATTAGGCATGTTAGAAGAGGAAAACTTACCTGCATAGTAACAGTTGCTAAACTATTTGGACTGTCATTGGACAATGCCTAAACTCCGCCCTGAAGGGTGTGGTTTCGAGAAGGGCTCAATGGTTTTGAGAGGGGCTCAGAAACATTGAATGCCATTGACAATGAAGGGACAGTTAAATGTGTTTTAGACAGTAATGATTTTTTTTTAAATTTCTCACCTGTCTTCTTTCCTTTGGACGTTTTCGTTGTTTCTTTTTCTTTCGTCTTTCTTCCGCCAATTCCTCCACCTAGGTTTAACAAAACAAAAAGAACAAACTTGATGCAATGTAAAGTTATTGATTCCCAGCAAACATAAGGGTTAGTCCACCTGAGGCCCCTTTTACACGGAGACAGTCGCCGTCGAAAACGGCAAAGAGCCGTTTAGTTTTCATTTTTCATACCCTCTTTAGATGAAGATGCAATCTGGCTGTAAACGCTGTTATGTGCCCGGTCACTAGGTGGTGCGTGTCGGTGTGACCGCACTGCCAAATGGCTATAAATGATTACATTTTTAATGAAGCCCGCTTCCGCGTAAAGACGGCCTGAGAATATCAACTGAAACCAAATGGACCTTTACAGGTCATAAAAACTCTACACAATTAGACAATGTAGGTTTATTTTTTATCTATGTTTGCCATTGGAATTCCACAACAAAACACATTATTATATCAATCTAGCTTTATCCCTGTGACATCATATGTACTGTATTTTATTTTTGCCACAGATGCCCCCTTTTCTACATTTCACCCCTGAGGCCCCCCTCCCCTCCCACAGTTTGCATAGCTGCAGGTTGTCTTTATTCTATTGCAGGTATTTTAGTAGCTCCAAAGTTTTTTCTCCCACACATCATATTTTAATAGTATACCGATAGTACTCATGCATGCGTTTTATGTCACTCTGGGGCAGCCTTTAGACTACTTGTAATCCCAGAGGTAATCTATTCCTCCTCCTGCCCTCCCTTCTGCCACTCTCCTCTCCAATCACTCAGGTCAAACCTCCTCCAGAGCATCTCTACACATGAAGTGGTAGTGGTGGTGCTGTGGACGAAATACTCTGGCCTGATTATCCTGCAGGATTTGACACTAAGGTCTCCGAGGCAAAAAATATATTGTAAATTTTGCATTTAAGTTTACTTCCTACTTAGGTGCTTTGAACCAGGGGTTTTCAACAGGTGGTCCCTGAGAGGGTTCCAGGTGGTCCCCAGCTAAGTTGGTTAACGAGATGTAACTCTTGAGAACGTAAAAATTCATCATCTTAACTAGCCCATAGTGGTCACAGACCCAGTGGTCCCTGACCCCAGCAAAATGATAGTTTGGAACCAAATGAACCTGGGAGAGAGATAGGTAGAGATAGCTAGAAAGCAGGGAAAGACACAGAGGCAGAGTGCAATGACTGCCTTCAAGACAAATTTATCTTGTGTTGTGTTATAGTGCACTAAGTTGCACACTTGCCCGATCGGGCAACCAGGTAGCAGTCTTCACTTGCCCCACCATTTTTTACTGGCCCCGGGCAAGCGGGCAAGTGTTAGTGTCAACCCCTGTCCTGTAATGTGCGGTTTGATGTGATGTGCTGTAAAAAATAAATAAATAAATAGGTGTGGACCTACTAAAATACTAGCTCTGAAACATGACTGTCATTATCATGACATTTATATTCAAAATTATTTCAAATATAAAGTACTCACACATACTGTATTTCTATGGGTGTTAAACATTTGTTGCGCCTGAAATTAAGATTGCACCATGCCACATTGTTTAATAAAAAGCATTGCAATGGTGCAAGAAAAGCTAGGATAAAAATGCTTTTTAATAAACAACATGGCACGCTTCAATCCTAATTTGGGGCGCAAATACTTTGTATTTGAAATCGTTTCGAATGTAAATGTTTTGAATCTAAATGTTAAATTGTATGCGCACCATCGATAGGGACATGGCGGAAGAAGCTCGGGTAAAAATGCTTTTAATTAAACAACGCGGCACGCTACAATCCTAATTTCGGGCGCGTAGTTTGTGTAGGCTGCAAGGCTGCAGCCTACATGAGGATTTCAGTAGGATTTCACAGGGACTGTGGTCCCGACTTAATTTGCTGGCCCAGGCTAGGCTTGGGCCAGGAATTCAGGGTAGGGGAAAAATCGCCCTTGCATGGTAAATGACAAACAATGAGTGGGTGGGGGATTTGGGGAGCTATACTTTACAATGGCATGTTTCCAAAGGTGTTAGACTTTATTCAATTCAGTCTTTTGTTATCAAATGGCTCAAAACCTGTTTAACTGGTCCTGGAGACTGGTCCCCAAAAGAGCAGGATGGCGTCATTCGATGCATGGACACGCACGCACGCACGCACAGTCACACACACACAATGGGCTCGTTCGGAAATGCCACACCGGAGCGCACTCGCCTATTAGTTTGCATTGCTCAGTGTACCAATCACTCAAACGCGCGCGCACACGCACGCACGCACGCACGCACACACACACACACACACACACACACACACACACACACACACACACACACACACACACACACACACACACACACACACACACACACACACACACACACACACACACACACACACACACACATAGCCTACTGTACCTTCAGCAGTGTTCAGTTTCTTCATCTCCCTCTGGACAAGACCGCACATAAACTCCGCCGCTGCACTGAGTCGCTCCAACACAAACACTCTGAGTTGACAAACATCACCGTTTATTGTCAGTTCCTCCAAAACACACATTATCTGCTCTCCCACCGACAACATGTGTTCGTTTATCACCAGCCGTACAGACTCCATTTGGCTCCGTTTACCTCCTTTAAAATACACTTTGCCTCCTTTGGGAGACGTTTTAGCTCCCTTGGGGGACATTTTTTCCGCTTTAAGAGACATTTTTACGGTGTTCACCAGACATCTGAGCTTCTTTGTTGTGAGGTCGTTTTTGTTTAGCGTCAAGACAACAGAAAGAACTTTAAGACCTTCTACTTCCCGGTCAATGTGTGTCAAGCGCCTGCGCAACACAGGATCGAGGGAGGGCACTAGATGGGTCTGTGTCAGAGTTGCGACATTGAGGGGTCAGAAACCGAGCGCTCGGAGCTCAGCTGCTGTTGGAAATACATACATGTTTTCAGATATTTTAGGCACGTGTACGTGTCAACTGTATTGTATAGTAACAACAACTAAAGTCTTTCCAAAGGTGTTGTTCCATTACTACAAAACGATTTAAAATAAAGGGATTTAAGAAGTTGGAACTCTGTTGCCTGAGTTAATTGCATTATGGCTGCTTTAGGTCCAGAAGTTGTCCTTATTTGTTGTCTCCATTATCACTAGAAGTAGAACAGTCGACATTGGACTGGCCCCATGAAGTGAATGGAGTTTGCGTAACTATAATGTAAGGCTCTGCTGTTGCCTTACACCCGCTGGTGGAGTATGATGTGCAACTGACCGATGTTTAATTTGTTTATTTATTACCGTATGGTCCCAAATGTAAGACAACCCTGGTTATAAAAAGATGACACGTGAATTTGGCACTCCATGATTTTTCAAATTTTGGAAATAATAATAATAATAATGGGCTCATCTTTTTTTTTTTATTATTATTTATGTGCCATATGAGCTGTTATCAGGCTTTTAGGCTTGCACCCCGCAGGCCCGCACTTAAGGTGGTCCAAAACTGACTAAAATGGGCGAATCTTTTAGTGCTTGGTGTGCTAAAATTTGTGCAGCTGAAATCGTCATTTAGCTGTTTTGATTGATTTTACGATTTTACATGAATATTTATATTTGCACCACGCCCCTGGCGGTCATAGTAGTCATAACAGCTCATTGTATATAAATATTCATATGAAATCAATAAAAACACCCCAAATGCCGATTTCAGCGGCACAGCACATCGAGCACTAAAAGACAAAAACATTTTAGTCTGTTTTGGACTACCCCCGCAGATTGACAAAGCTCTGGACCTATAACTTCAATTATCTCCAGAATGGTATAGCAGCACATATATATATATATATTTATTTTATATATATATATATATATATATATATATATATATATATATATATATATATATAAATATATATATATATAATATATATATATATTTATTTATTTATTTTATTTTTTTCCAAAATTTGAAAAATCATGGGGTGCCAACTTCACGCAGGTAAGGACGGCCCCATTTTTTCAAAACTCATTTATGTAAACACAACATTGAATTCCACATAATGTAGTCCCTCAATTTTTAGGACATTTTCATTGGAAAAAAACTGTCTTGTATTCAGGGCAATATGGTATTGTTAACACAAATGGAAAATGACAATAGGCCTACAATAAAGTACAATTACTAAGTGTTACAACTAGTAAGTGTTACACTTGGACATCTTGTTAATTTCATCAGTTCAAGACTTTTAGAGACATACAAAATATTTACTGTACAAAGTATTGACAGGGAGTGAGTGGGGGGATATACAACCCCAATTCCAAAAAGTTGGGATGTTGTGAAAAATGTAAATGAAAATATAATACAATGATTTACAAATCCTCAACCTATATTCAGTTGAATACGCTACAAAGACAAGATTTAGGGCGGCATTTTCGTTACATGCTAAACCCCTTATCCCTAATCCCTTATTTCATTTTTACTATTTTGAAAAACTTTTTGGAATATTTCAACATGTCACTCTATTAACACGTTGTGATCTTGAAGACTGGCCATTTGAACTACTGAAATGTTTTTTTTAATAGTTTAAAAAGGCAAAGAAGTTAAGGGATAAGGGGTTTAGTGGTAACGAAAATGGAGCCCCCTATGTTCAAACTGATAAACTTTATTTTTTTGTGTAAATATTTGCTCATTTTGAATTTGATCCCTGCAACACTTTTCAAAAAAGTTGGGACAGGGGCAACAAAAGACAGGAAAGGTGGTGAATGCACAAATGACGCCTGTTTGGAACATTCCACAGGTAAACAGTTTAATATCGTGATTGGGTATAACAGAACCATCACAGTCGTTCACAATCAAAGATGGGGTGAGATTCACCACTTTGTGAACAACTGAACAAGTCTGTGAGAAAACCATCCAACGCTTTAAAAACAATGTTTCTCAACATTCAATTGCAAGGAATTTGGTGATTTCATCATCTACCGTCCATAATATAATGAAAACGTTAAAAGAATCTAGTAAGTTCGGAACACATGCTGGGCATCTAAACAACTTCATAGTAAAAGAGTGCCTGCAGTCCAGACTGTCACCAACTGAAAGTGTATGGCGCATTATGAAGCAAAAATTATGACATTCGAGACCCAGAAATGTTGAACAACTTAAGTCATACAAGAATGGTAAATCTGGGTTGACCATGGTTAGTTGCACTGCCTCTGGTGTCGTGGGAGCGGAGTTCACTGACATTACGGAAGTCAAATTGGGCTGGGGTGAGGTGGGTGCAGGGAATGAGGCCAAGTGGCACACTGACCAGTTTGGACAATGGATTGCACAGTGTTAGTGTTTCACTGTTGTAACACCCAAACCAAAACTATGCATAATGAATAGAAGGTCCAGACAAAAACTGTATGAGTTTCCCCCAAGGATATGAAAGTTTATTAAAGTTTGCTGAGCCCAGAACAATGTTGCAATAGCACATTCATTTATTGCATGCAAAATTAAAATATAAATGCAACGAAATCAAAGATCAGTCTGCGGGGACATCTATAAGGGAGTGAAAACAATCATTTAGTACACTGTAAACAAATACATAAATGCAACAATTTGAGTGTTTATTACATGACATTACGACACTACTAACATAAGCTGTGACTGCCTAAAGTTCAGAAGACTAGTGAAACGTTTCTTACGGTGCTAAATGCCTCAATGCTGAGGTCTTAGAAGTTAACTTACAAGAAATACAAAATTAGAGAATCAATGGTACCAACATCAATACAAGTTTTGCTTGCAGATAAACGGCAGTTGCTTTATTCTAACGCCTTCAACCCCCAGCTTGCTGGCTGGAGACGACCCAGAGGTGCCCCCCGCACCCGCTAGATGGATGTCATCACTCAGGACCTTAAAGCCTGTGGCGTGACCCTGGCCCAGGCTCAACAACTAGCCCACGACAGACCCAGATGGAGAGACCTGGTTGCTATGGTTGGCTCTACGCGCCTTGAAGTGCAAGAGGACTAAGTAAGTAAGTAAGTAAGTAAGTAACGCACACAACAGTTGCTTATTTTTTTCTTTTCTGTACAGTCACTAGGAAATAAACACTTATATGCCATTTCTGATTCAATGCACAAATTGTGCACACATACAAAGATTAGTTGTTTAATTAATAAACATTGATACTAGTTATATAACCAATGCCTAAACATATTTATAAATATCAGGGCAAAAATACAAATACTGAGAGTATCAATAATGAGATTTTGTTATAATAAAACAAAAATAAAAGTAAGTAAAGTAATTCAATACATATGAATCAAATAAAGATATTGTACATGCTATATTCTCTCTCCCCCCGAGAGAGGAGAGAGAGGGATCAAAATTCAAAAGAGTGCACTGAAATTCTACATAACCACCATCCCTGGGAAGATGTCCCCTCAGCACAGAAAACAAATGGGCCAAATATTAAAAAAAAAACAAAAAAAACAAAAAAAAAAACAAACAAAGAGAAAACTATCTTACACACTGGAAAAGATCAACTCAAAACCAGAGCAAAATGCTACTTATCTCACAGAGAATGCAAAGTAGCAGAAGCACCATAACTGATCAAAAACTAAGGAAAACATTAACCCGATATAGACTCACTGAACACAATCTCGTAATTGAGAAAGGCCGCCATAGACAGACCTGGCTCCTAAGAGAGGACAGACTATGTACCCACTGCACACAGAACAAAATAGAGACTGAGCTACACTTCCTAAATGCCTGTCCACTGTACCAAGACATCAGAGACACATCAGAGATACATGTCCAGCCTTTCGAGGGTCGCTGTGACGACTTGGTAGATGAGATTTCTGCACTATTTGTGGGGAGTCCGAAATGCGGCAAGAAAGCCCATATTCATTTTCTCCCACCTTATGAGTTCTCATGTGTCTTTTAAGATCACCCTTTTGACTACAGGCTTTGCCACAAACTGTGCAAGTATAGGGCTTTTCCCCTGTATGAGTCTTCATGTGTCTTATTAGTCTGGTCCTTCGAATAAAGCCTTTGCCACAAACACTACAAGTAGCAGTCTTTTCACCTGTATGAGTCATCATGTGTTTCTTTGCATCATCTGTTCGACTAAAGGCTTTGCCACAAACTGTACAAGTATAGGGCTTTTCATGTGTATGAGTCCTCACATGTTTGTTTAGATTACACCTTGAAATAAAGCGTTTGTCACAAATGTGACAGGCAAAGGGCTTTTCCCCTGTATGAGTTCTCATGTGCATAGTTAAACTACCACTCTGTGTAAAGGATTTGCCACACACTGCACAAGTACAGGGTTTTTCCCCTGTATGAATTCTCATGTGTACATTTAAATTTAACCTGGACTTAAAGACTTTGCCACACACTGTACAAATAACATTCTTTTCTGTCACATGTGTTTTTGGGTTACTCTTACGAATACTGCTCTTTCCACAAATGTATTTTGAGTGTCTTCTGAGGTGATCCATGTGGGTAAAGCTTACACCACATATTTCACATGTAAAGGATTTTTCCCTTGTATGAACGGTCATGTGTCTTTTTAGAGAATACGCTCGATGAAAGACTTTACCGCACACGGTGCATTCACCGGGTTTTTCCACTGCATGAATCGCTTTATGTATAATCAGACTTCTCTTTTCATTAAATGATTTGTCACAGTATGTACAAAGAAAGCTTTTCTTCCCTGTGGAACTTCTCATTGGGGTTGTTTTTAGGTCTGGACAGGGTGTTTTTCCTGTATGGATTTTCTTTCCGGTGGAACTCCTCATTGGGTTTTTATTCAGGTCTGGACTGGGTGTTTTACCTGTATGAATTTTCTCATCTATGGAACTCTTGATTGGGGTCGTTTTTAGGTCTGAACAAGGTGTTTTACCTGTATCAGTTTTGTTATCTGTGGAACTTTTCATTGGGGTTGTTTTCATGTCTGGACAACGACCTGTATGAATGTGTCTCCTGAGATGATAGATTTGAGTAAAGCTCTTACCACATTCTGTACATCTAAAGGGTGTTTCCTTTGTATGAACAGACATGTGTCTTTTTAGATGATACATGCGACTAAAGCCTTTGCCACAAATGGCACACTCATTGGGTTTATCTGCTGAATGAATCATTGTCATCATGCAGGTAGCATCCAGGTCTTGAGACATTTCTTCCACATTTTGTGTCTTGTCTGATTTCAGTGAGTTTAAATCGGACTGAACTTCCATGGTCGTCTCCCAGTCATCACTATTTTCGGCGTCCGTTTCAGAAGAGTCGGACTTTAAAGCTGACTGACCTTCCCCGGTCTCTGCCCAGTCGTCACTGTCTTCAGCTTCAGAATAATCGGAGGCAGAACAGCGTGAAGGGAGAACCTGGTCACCACGAGTTGGTTGTGATCTTCCACAGTCCTCTACATCAGCATGTGTTTTCACGTGTGCAGTTGAGGTGCTGGCTACAGGCTCTGACTCGCTGTTGGCATCATCATGTACACTCTTTACTCTTGTCAATGTTGGATCATCAGCCTCCTCTGGTCTCCCTGTAATGGGTGGAGGTTGTGGTTCCTCCTGGATCAGACCGGAGCTTCTCTCCTGATGTCCAGCAGGAACCTCCTCTGTGGAGGCCAACAGGTCTAACAGGGGAGGAAATGAAATGAGGGAAAAAATGACATTTATCTTTCTTCCAGGCAGTTGCCAGCGACTTATTGGTTGTGTCATTTAAAGGGGCTCTACCATGAATGACATTTTTCAAGATTTTTGGTGTTTTTATTACCATCCTGGGTGTATTTTTTCACCACAAAAAGTTTTCAAACAGTCAGACGTACTGTATATTGAGATATCTGTGATTCTGATGTCATTATCGTAGAAGGCACCAATTCCACGGGGGTTGAGGGGCACTAGTCCCTACTGTGTCCAGCTTTCAGGGTTTGTATGAACACAAAGATTATCCTGACTGAAACACTGAATGCTATTGACAATGGAGTTTTGAGTGTGTTTTCAAACAATACAGATGGTATATTTTTTTCTTTCTCACCTGTCTTCAGTCCTTTGGACGTTTTCAGTATTTGTATTCTTTCCGTCTTTTTTCCAGCAATTACTCCACCTATGTTCACCAAAAAAAGGAAAACAAAACTTGCGATATAATGCAATGAAACTTATTGATCCCCAGCAAACACAAGGGCTAGTCCAACATGAAATAATACAGCAAGAATAATTGTGTAAACAATATTTTACAAGGCTAAATGTCATCAAAAGGTGGTGTAGCCATGCGGTCTGGGCCGGCTGATTCAAATATGCCTTACTTGTGTGCGTTTGGATTATTCCTGAAAATCTTGCAGGTTAAAAAAGGAGAAAAAACAAGCATACTCTTCCATCATCAGATTTAGATTCAACTTTATTTTCAATGTGGGTGACATTTGTACAAATTCATTTACAGTTCACAGAAAAGTTAAAAAAAAAAAAAAAAAACAGAAAAAGAAATCAACGCTAACCAAATCATGGTCAAAACATCAGCACATTTAATCATGCATTGAATTCACACCAATTGATTACAGAAATACTTCCAAAGAGTGATATTCCTCTGCTTTAGTATCTTATGGTATCTTTCAGCCATAGTAGCCACTAAACATTATGCTGAAACCTTATTTGTTGGTGGAGGTGTGTCTGTAGGCTTATTGATGTGCTTTACGAAATAATTGCCATCCAAACAGGTTTAGGACAACAGAAAGCCCCTCTTCAAGCCATGCCTAATGTGAATTTGGTTTTAAAAATAGAATGTCTTCTTGAGTTGGAGCTGCCTCGGCACATACTTGTATTTTTAATAAAATCAAACATGTTATATTAAATAAACATTAAAAGAACTATTAAATAATCGTTGCGTTTATATAATTGTCTATTAAAAGATTTTTGGGGGGAGGAATTGTCACCGATTGGACAGCAACTATTTACTGGATCAGAATAATATAAAGTTCCCCACAATCAATAACATGTATTGTAGATACAGGGTTATCCCGCCTCATTAATCTGACTTTCCAAACATTCCTTTTCGGTCAATACCATTTCATAGAGAGACAATACAATGAAAAAAAAAAAAAAAAAAAGCTGGAACTTCATAGATTACAATATAATAGTTATTGACTAATGAAAGGTCTAGCGTTATTGGCTGTTATGCATCCATTTTGTTCTGTGCACCGTGGAGAAAAAAAAGGAAGTAAAAACTAAACGGCACAGTGGGTGGCTGTTTTATTGCACACAAAACCGGGTTGGTATATTATTTAGGAGAGCAATATGTTACTTATTACCCCTACATTACTTGGAATATACAGTGCATTACATTACTAGAAACTAGTAGTAATATACAACACAATGTGCTTTGTCAGCTTCTTTTAGAACTAAATCAAATTGTTTTGAATAACAACATTAAGAAGAGCCAACAACCAGCAAAGGTTATGAAATGCAACAGAAATCTCGAACTACCCCCCCTCCCCCCAAAACAACAGCCAACAAAACTAAAAAACAAAAAAGTATGTAATGTGAACTGTTTTAGAGAGTATAACTTTGCAGTGTAACACCTTACTTTACTTGTTACTGGAGAATGTATTAATATTACTAGGGATGTCCCGATGCCACTTTTTTCATTTCCGATCCGATACCACAATTTCTGTGTTAGCCGATACCAAACAGCGACACCTAGAGAAGAATATATACAATAATACAAAAGAAAAAAAGATCAACTCTGGGCAACTCTAAAGCAAACTCCACATGTCATTTAACTAGTGTCAACCCCTTCCCCCTGTATCAGACCTGCAGTTGGACTGGCATATTTGTCAATACCAATATGACCCAATAATGACAAATAAGCATTTATACGAATACTTTTCCGATATCCATACAGTATTTGCCGATGTTGATATGACCAAAAAAAGGCAGATGCCATATTTTTTTTTCCAATACTTTTAAAGTATCGGGACATCCCTAAATATTACAGTGATACATTACTAGAAACTATTTTATTTAAAAGATGTGACACCACAACTATGTATCCTGTAATGGAAAGCGGAGGTGTTTTAGGGATTTAGACTGGCACAAGAAAAGTATTTTACGAGGGAATGCCTCTTACATAACGCTTAATCAGAAAAAAATATTTACATAATCTGTAAATCACGGATTCAGTGCCTCTGTGTTTTCTCCCCCTTCATGAGTGCTCACGTGTCTTCTCATATGTCTTTTTAGATCACCCTTTTGACTACAGGCTTTGCCACAAACTGTGCAAGCATAAGGCTTTTCCCCTGTATGAGATCTCATATGTCTTACTAGTCGTTCCCTTTGAGTAAAGCCTTTGCCACAAACACTACAAGTAATAGGCTTTTCACCTGTATGAATCATCATATGTCTTTTCACATCATTTGTTCGACCAAAGGCTTTGCCACAAACTGTACAACTAAAGGGCTTTTCACCTGTATGAGTTCTCCGGTGAATGTTTAGGTTAGCCATTGAAATACAGCATCTGCCACAAACACTACAGACAAAGGGCCTTTCCCCTGTATGAGTCCTCATGTGTATAGTTAAAGTACTGCTTTCTCTAAAGGATTTGCCACACACTGTACAAACATGCTGTTTTTCCCCTGTATGAATTTTCATGTGTCCGGGTAAACTTCCCCTGGACCTAGAGACTCCACACACTGGACAAATAACATTTTTATCCTCTGGGTCAGTCAAATGTTTTTTTTGGTTATTCTTATTACTTCTCCTTCCACAAATGTTTTTTGAGTGATATCTGAGTTTATACATTTGGGAAAAGCTTAGACCACATACGTCACATGTAAAGGATTTCTCGCCTGTATGAATGGTCATGTGTCTTTTTAGAGAATACGCTCGATTAAAGACTTTGCCGCACACTGTGCACTTACAGGTTTGTTTTGTTTTACCCGTTTTACCTGTATGAATTTTCTTTCCTATGGGGCTTCTCACTGGGGTTGTTTTCAGGTCTGGACAACAAACTGTATGAATGTGTGCTT
This sequence comes from Benthosema pterotum, assembly GCA_039105355.1. Taxonomy (NCBI): domain Eukaryota; kingdom Metazoa; phylum Chordata; class Actinopteri; order Myctophiformes; family Myctophidae; genus Benthosema; species Benthosema pterotum. The sequence continues at coordinate 6,200,436 of CM076982.1, forward strand.
TTGCGTCTGATTTTGGTGAGTTTAAATCAGACTGAACTGACCTGGGCGTCTCCCAGTCACTGTTGTCAGGGTCCATTTCAGAACAGTCAGACTTTAAAGCTGACTGACCCTCCCCGGTCTCTGCCCAGTCGTCACCGTCTTCAGCTTCAGAATAGTCTGAAGCACTAGACTGATGCTCCGTATCTCTGATTTCATCATCGCCTTCACTTTTCTCTTGGGTGTCTGATTTAGAACAGCGTGAAGAGATGACCTGGTCACCACAGGTTGGTTGTGATCTTCCACAGTCCTCTACATCAGCATGTGTTTTCACGTATGCAGATGAGGTGCTGGCCACAGGCTCTGACTTGCTGTTGGCATCATCATGTACACTCTTTACTCTGGTCAATGTTGGACCATCAGCCTCCTCTGGTTTCCCTTTAATGGGTGGATGTTGTGGTTCCTTCTGGATCAGACCGGAGCTTCTCTCCTGTATGAATGTGTGCTTTGAGATGTGTGCTTTGAGATGATACATTAGAGGAAAGCCTTTGCCACACACTGTACATGTAAAGGGTTTTTCCCCTGTGTGAATCATCATGTGTCTTTTTAGATGATACATGCGAACAAAGCCTTTGCCACACACTGCACATGTACAGGGTCTTTCTCCTGAATTAATCATTTTTGTCATGCAGGTAGCATCCACGTTTTGAAGCATTTCTTCCTCTTCCACATTTTGCGTCTCGCCCGATTTTGATGAGTTTAAATCGGACTGAACTGCCCTGGGCGTCTCCCAGTCACTGTTGTCAATGTTCATTTCAGAACAGTCAGACTTTAAAGCTGACTGACCCTCCCTGGTCTCTGCCCAATTGTCACCGTCTTCAGCCTCAGCTTCAGAATATTCTGAGGCACTAGACAGAGGCTCCATCTCTCTGATTTCATCATCGCCTTCACTTTTCTCTTGGGTGTCTGATTCAGAACAGCGTGAAGAGAAAAGCTGAAGACCACGAGTTGGTTGTGATCTTCCACAGTCCTCTACATCAGCATATGTTTTTACGTGTGCAGTTGAGGTGCTGGCTAAAGGCTCTGACTCGCTGTTGGCATCATCATGTACACTCTTTACTCTTGTCAATGTTGGACCATCAGCCTCCTCTGGTCTCCCTGTAATGGGTGGATGTTCTGGTTCCATCTGGATCAGACCGGAGCTTCTCTCCTGTATGAATGTGTGCTTTGAGATGTGTGCTTTGAGATGATACATTAGAGGAAAGCCTTTGCCACACACTGTACATGTAAAGGGTTTTTCCCCTGTGTGAATCATCATGTGTCTTTTTAGATGATACATGCGAACAAAGCCTTTGCCACACATTGCACATGTACAGGGTCTTTCTCCTGAATTAATCATTTTTGTCATGCAGGTAGCATCCACGTTTTGAAGCATTTCTTCCTCTTCCACATTTTGTGTCTCCGATTTTGATGAGTTTAAATCGGACTGAACTGCCCTGGGCGTCTCCCAGTCACTGTTGTCAATGTCCATTTCAGAACAGTCAGACTTTAAAGCTGACTGACCCTCCCTGGTCTCTGCCCAATCGTCACTGTCTTCAGCCTCAGCTTCAGAATATTCTGAGGCACTAGACAGAGGCTCCATCTCTCTGATTTCATCATCACCTTCACTTTTCTCTTGGGTGTCTGATTCAGAACAGCGTGAAGAGAAAAGCTGAAGACCACGAGTTGGTTGTGATCTTCCACAGTCCTCTACATCAGCATGTGTTTTTACGTGTGCAGTTGAGGTGCTGGCTACAGGCTCTGACTCGCTGTTGGCATCATCATGTACACTCTTTACTCTTGTCAATGTTGGACCATCAGCCTCCTCTGGTCTCCCTGTAATGGGTGGATGTTCTGGCTCCTCCTGGATCAGACCGGAGCTTCTCTCTTGATGTCCAGCAGGAACCTCCTCTGTGGAGGCGAAGAAGATTAACGGGGGAGGAAATGAAATGAGTGAAAAAAAAATTACATTCATCTTTCTTCCAGGCAGACATTATTGTACGATTTAATAGACGTCCAGTGTCTGTGGAGTTAACATTACTGTAGTAAACCCCCAGGTGTTTTGTATGCGTCTATATATGGATTCAGACAGGCGCCCTACAAATCTGAGCAGACTCCAGTAGACGTCACTTCTGCTTTTTTGGGAAATGAATGTAAACTTCCAGCTTGTTACAGATTATTTTCTTAAAGTGTCCATTGAAACAGAAACCGGTCTGGTGGTCTCTGTTCAGAGGTAGAGGTGCCCTTAACATTACTCTAATAGACGCCCAGATGTTTTGTATGTGTCCAAGGAGTTAAAATTACCCTAATGGACCACAGTTATGGTTAGAATATTCAAATATGTCTTCCTTGTGTATTTTTGGATTATTTCTGATCCTGAAAGTCTTCAAGTCAAAAGCACCATCAAAAATACCAGTAAGCTAAGACTTGCAGGTTAAAAAAGGAGAAAAAACAAGCATACCATTCCACCATCAGATTTAGATTCAACTTTATTGTCAACATTTGTACAAATTCTATCATTTACAGTTTACAGAAAAGATTAGAAAATAGAAAAAGAAAAATGCTAACCAAGTCATAGTCAAAATATCAGCACATTTAATCATGTATTGAATTCACATCATTTGACTTCAGAAATACTTCCAAAGAGTTATATTCCTCTGCTTTACTATTTTTGTATCTTTCAGCCACCGTAGTCACCAAACATTATGCTGAAACCTTATTTGTTGGTGGAAGTGTGTCTGTAGGCTTATTGATGCTTTATGAATAATTGCCATACAAACAGGTTTAGGACAACAGAAAGCCCCTCCTCAAGTCATGCCTAATGTGAATTTGGTTTGAAAAATAGAATGTGTTCTTGAGTTGGAGCTGCCTCGGCACACAAGTATTGCAAACATCCAATGTGATTCTATTTCTAATATGACGTTATATTGAATAACCATTAAAAGAACCATTAAGTAATTATTGGGTTTATATAATTGTCTTTCTGTATTAAGTATTTTAATGGATCAGTGCCATTGCACAGCAACTATTTAATGGACCACAATACAAAATTCCCCCCCAATCGGTAACATGAAGATGATACGTTGTGGTTCCATTTAAAGGCAGTTAAAGCCTAGATGGTAAGGAAGCAACAAGTGGCATATGCAATGTTATCCCACCTCAGTTCAGTGCGAGTAATGTTATGCGTTGCTCCCTACATTACTTGGATTCAATTATAATATATAACATATTGTATATTACATGCCCACCCCAACCCGCAAAAAAGCGATGTACGACACAATGTGCTTTGTCAGCTTCTTTCAGAACTGAATCAAATTGTTTTGAATAATGACATTAAGAAGAGTCAACAATCAACAAAGGCTATAAAATTAAGCAGATAAGCTATTTTTACCCCAAACCAACAGCCAACAAAACAAAAAGCAAACGTATGTATGTAAAAGTATGTAATGTCTGCTGTTTTTAGAGAGTATAACTTTGCAGAGTAATACCTTACTTTACTACTGGATAACGTACGAATATTACAGTAATACATTACTAGAAACTAGTTTATTTCAAAGACATGACACTATACCTATGCATCATGTAATGGAAGCGGAGGTGTTTAAAGGGCTTTAGATTATGGCACAAGAATGGCATTTTACAAGGTAATGCCTCTTACATAACGCTTAATCAGAAAAAAAAATATGTATTTACATCATCTGAAAATTACGGATTTAGTGCCTCTGTGTTTTCTCCCCCTTCATGAGTGCTCACGTGTCTTCTCATGTGTCTTTTTAGATCGCCCTTCTGACTACAGGCTTTGCCACAAACTGTGCAAGCAAAAGGCTTTTCCCCTGTATGAGTCCTCATGTGTATTATTAGTTTGGTCCTTCGAATAAAGCCTTTGCCACAAACACTACAAATAGCAGTCTTTTCACCTGTATGAATCATCATGTGACTTTTTACATCATCTGTTCGACTAAAGGCTTTGCCACAAACTGTACAAGTATAGGGCTTTTCACCTGTATGAGTCCTCACATGCTTGCTTAGATTAGTCATCGAAATAAAGCGCTTGTCACAAATGTGACAGGCAAAGGGCTTTTCCCCTGTGTGAGTTCTCATGTGCATACTTAAACTACCCCTCTGTGTAAAGGATTTGCCACAGACTGCGCATGTACAGGGTTTTTCCCCTGTATGTATTCTCATGTGTATATTTAAATTTGGCCTGGACCTAAAGACTTTGCCACACACTGTACAAATAACATTCTTTTCAGTCACTTTTTTTTCAGTCACATGTGTTTTTTGGTTACTCTTACGAGTACTGCTCTTTCCACAGCTATTTGAGTGTCTTCTGAGGTGATACATTGTGGTAAAGCTTGCACCACATACTTCACATGTAAAGGATTTTTCCCTTGTATGAACGGTCATGTGTCTTTTTAGACTATACGTTTGATTAAAGACTTTGCCGCACACTGGGCATTCACAGGGTTTTTCCCCTGCATGAATAGCTTTATGTATAATCAGACTTCTCTTTTCATTGAACGATTTACCACAGTAAATACAAAGAAAGCCTTTCTTCCCTGTGGAACTTGTTATTGTTTTCAGGTTTGGACGGGATGTTTGACGTGTATGAATTTTCTTATCTGTGGAACTCTTCATTGGAGCTGTTTGCAGGTCTGAACAGGACGTTTTACCTGTATGAATTTTCTCATCTGTGGCATCCTCCATTGGGGTTGTTGTCAGGTCTGAACAGGGTGTTTTACCTGTATGAATTTTCTCATCTGTGGAACCCTTCATTGGGGTTGTTTCCAGGTCTGAACAGGGTGTTTTACCTGTATGAATTTTGTTTTCTGTGGAACTATTCATTGGGGTTGTTTTCAGGTCTGGACAACAACCTGTATGAATGTGTCTCCTAAGATGATACATTTGAGTAAAGCTCTCACCACATTCTGTACATCTAAAGGGTGTTTCCCTTGTATGAACAGACATGTGTCTTTTTAGATGATACATGCGAACAAAGCCTTTGCCACACACTGCACATGTACAGGGTCTTTCCCCTGTGTGAATCATCATGTGACTCTTTAGATGAAAACGTTGACTAAAGCCTTTTCCACAAATGGCACATTTATAGGGCTTATCTCCTGAATCAATCATTGTCGTCATGCAGGTGGCATCCAGGTCTTGAGACATTTTGTTCTCTTCCACATTTTTTGTCTTGTCTGATTTCAGTGAGTTTAAATCGGACTGAACTTCCATGGTCGTCTCCCAATCATCACTGTTGTCGGCATCCGTTTCAGAACAGTCAGATTTTAAAGATGATTGACCTTCCCTGGTCTCTGCCCAGTCGTCACTGTCTTCAGCCTCAGCTTCAGAATAGTCTGAGGCACTAGACGGAGGATCCATCTTTCTGATTTCATCGTCGCCTCCACTTTTCTCTTGGGTATCTGATGCAGAACAGCGTGAAGAGAAAAGCTGAAGACCACGAGTTGGTTGTGATCTTCCACAGTTCTCTACATCGGCATGTGTTTTCATGTGTGCAGTTGAGGTGCTGGCTACAGGCTCTGACTCGCTGTTGGCATCATCATGTACACTTTTTACTCTTGTCAATGTTGGACCATCAGCCTCCTCTGGTCTCCCTGTAATGGGTGGAGGTTGTGGTTCCTCCTGGATCAGACCGGAGCTTCTCTCCTGATGTCCAGCAGGAACCTCCTCTGTGGAGGCCAACAGGTCTAACAGGGGAGGAAATGAAACGAGGGAAAAATTGACATTCATCTTTCTTCCAGGCAGTTGCCAGCGACTTATCGGTCGAGCCATTCAGCCCTGGAAGGCCCAGTGTTTCATTATTGAAATATTAACTACCCCCCCCCCCCCCCCCACACACACACACACACACACACACATGCACACAGAGCATGATTGATGTTCATTGTTTAGTCTTTCATTGCCATTAATCATGATATCTGCATATGAATACACCCACCCCAGAGGCTGGAATGAACACAATACAAAAAATCTGGACTGTGCGAATTTGAATTATTTTTAACCTTCGATCTTTACCTTTCACCCTGATGAAAGTAAGAAAAAAAAGCCTGCAATAAATGTATTTCATTTATTGTATTTGTAAAGTAGTAGTAAGGTTGAAACCTCATCTTTGGGCCTTCCAGGTTTAAAGGGGTCCACCTTTTTTTCTTTTTCTTTATTTTTTTCTTTTTTTCTTTTTTTTTTTACCATTGCCAGTGTATTTTTACACCCCAAAGAGTCATACCTATAATGAGATATCTGTGATTTTCTGTGTGTGTCTGAATGGAGGCGCATGAATGGACACTATCAGATTCTCCTGTTTAATGATGTTACTAAAAATACCAATTTTAATAGTCCTTCTCGACACTATAAGTCATTGCTATGCATGGAAGCCAAACCCCCTCTCAAAGAGGGCCAATGAAAGCCACTGAAACCAGGCAGATCCTCCATATTCTAATGAGACAGGGAATAACAATGAAGTGGGTGAGGAGAAGCAGTGAAGAGAGAGTGTTGTTTTTGTGGACATTTCTAGTGCTGCACCCAAACAGTACACTGAGAAAATAATTGTCTGAGTGGTTTAGGCTACAGAGTGTATATAAAGGTATTGAAAGGCAACATTTATATCAGGGTTCCCCATGTGTGCGAAAATTTGAGGTTTTATTTTTTCATGAATTCGTTAAATGGATATTTCGCTTAACATCTACTTATGCTTTTGTGAACACCCCAGACACAGTTTACCCCAGACACAAGTTAAGTTGATATTAAATTCAGCTGCCCTGTACCCTTCATATACCCTTCATATCAACCAAATAAAAAACTGAGTGACTCAAGCAACTTAAAGATTGTTTGGGGTCTTTACATAAGCCTTAGTTGATAAAATTACCAAAATAAATCTTGAAAGTGAAATATCATAATTTACTGGTAGATGTAGAACATGTTCTCAACCAATGGTCCTGGGAGTCCAGTGGTCCTTGAGAGATTTCCAGGTGATCCCCAGATAAATTATAGAGAGTTGTGTGTAATTCTTGAGTGAAAATAAATTATTTTTCCTGGCAAAACCCATTTTATTTTGAAGGGTGCCCAGTTTGACATGCATAGGCTAATGCCCCTCACTTAATGCTAATTTTATTTTGTTTATTTTTAAAGCATGTCATCTAAACTGTAAGAGGGTAATCTTAGTTACCAGAAGTTTTATTTGATGCCACTAGAGGGCTAGGAATTGAGTATAAATGGAACAAAAAGGACCTGGAATGGACATGTGGTTCCAAAGGTGCCAAACGCCCTGCAATATGATTAAGGATAGGATCATTTATTTATTTTATTTTTTATTTATTTTGAAAATACCTCTGCGGGCCACTAAGGGGCGCTCCGCGGGTCGCCTATTGGGGAAGCCTGATTTATATTATACTTTTTATTTTAAATTCCCCTTTAACAGCAGGTCAAACAAAGTTGTGGATCAAAGATGACACATCAGTGAAACAGGATTTCACATTCCCATTTTGCAATGTAATTAATAACTACTTAGTCCCTCCCCAATCCTTTCTTGTCCAATAGGCATGTTAGAAGAGGAAAGCTTGACCAGGAAAGCTTGACCTACATAGCAACAGTTGCTAAAATATTTGGACTGGCATTGGACAGTGACTAAACTCCACCCCAAAGGGTGGACACAAAGGCCCTCATTTATCAAAGGAGCGCAAATTTGTCACCAAATGATACATGTGACGGCTGAAATCAACCTGACATGCCCTTGGAAACAGGCCTCTCCTCCGTTTTTTTGCGTCATGAACAATTACAATATATAGGCCAATGGCCTTTGAACGAACTGCTGAAATTAAATAATAGCTGTAGTAGGACTATGCCTCAATCATACTTATACATCGCCGTGAATGGACAGGTTTGTACTGGATATTTACTTAATCCATGCATCCCCCCCGTGAGTCAGACTGGTGTGAGTGACCACGTAAATGACAGATAACGGGCAACAGTGACAAGACAGTCAGAAGCTCATAGGCCTAATCAACTTGGCTTTATGGTGTGATCAGTGATTCATAAATGAAGCCATGGCATGCACATGAAGGCTACAGGTGTGATAACCTGTAGCCTTCATGTGCAAACCCGATCCTTTACAGTAGTGGTTTTCAACCAGTCTGGGGACCACCAGTGGTCCTTGAGATAGTTCCAGGTGGTACCCAGGTAAGTTGGTTAACAAGTTGAAAGTTTTGGGGTCTGTGGGGCTAAAATGTCCCAACCTGTCCTTGGCAATACTTAAACAGCGCCGCAACCTCCCGCCGATCAGATCCCCGAAATTGCTCTCACATATAAGCACCCTACTTATCTGAGTGACTGTTAAAACACTTATTTAACCAGTGAATGATTAAGCACCTAACATAGCCTATAATATAGCCTATAATGATTGTAAATAGGCACACTATGCAAGCCATTGTTACTTGGAAATTAAATGGATTTTTTTGCCCTTTTTCCCCACCATGTTAGCTCATCTCCTGCTGCTGTCCCGTGATCTAAACGGCATATTCTTGTATGTAGGCATGCTTGTGCTGCTGCCTCTTGTAACGCAGTTGATTATCTGCATGATGTTAATTGTTTTTAATTAATCGGTTTCATTTCTTAACAGTTTGCAGTTTGAAATATCCTACACCAAATTCACCATTTATTATTATTATTATTAGTTAGCATTATTTATTAAGTTTTATAACTATTACAAGTGAATACATAACTTTACTTGTCTGCAGCAGTTTAGACAATGCTGCTCCACTTGTGTAGTTCAGAAAAACAGGAGAGGACAAATCCTACAACGGCTCCTGACCTGACGTGGGTTTTGTGTGGACATAGGATCAGCTTCAAGTTTATGGTGGGAATGATAAATGTCGAACAATGTGGGGGTTCTATTCTACATACGCTCTACGTCCGTTTTTGGCTGTACACCACATTGATAAATGAGGGCCAAAGATTGTCCTGACAGAATCATTGAATTCTATTGACAATGAGGGGCCAGTTTTGTGTGTGTCTTTAAAAATTACAGACAGTAATGATTTTTTATTTCTCACCTGTTTTCTTTCCTTTGGACGTTTTCATTGTTTCTTTTTCTCTCGTCTTTCTTCCTCCAATTCCTCCACCTACGTTTACCAAAACAAAAAGAACAAACATGATACAATGTAAAGTTATTTACTGTTGGAATTCCACACCAAAAACACATTATGCATCAATCTAGCGTGATCCCTGTGACATCATATACACTGTACATGATTTTTGTCATAGATGCCCCATTTTCAACATTTCACCACTAAGGTCCCCCTCCCCTCCCACAGTTTGCATTGCCGCATCTATACACGACAAGTGGTAGTGATGGTGCTTTTTTTTTTTTAAGTGTGTGCTGTGGATTAAATAATCTGGCCTGATTATCCTGTAGTGTGGTTTGATGTGTGATAAAAAAACATGACATTTACACAACAATATCAAATACAAAGTACTCACCCGTATTTCTAAGGGTGTTCTTGTGCCCAAAATTAAGATTGTAGCGTGCCTTGTTGTTTAATAAAAAAATAAATGAAAAAAATAACATATTTTTATCTGAGCTCCCCGGGCCTTTGGGGTAAGTTTAGTAAACACACAGATACACAACGGAAGACCCCCCCCCCCCCCCATTAGTTTTATTTATTTAAATATTCATTCATAGTGCAGTCAGTGTGAATATACGTATGTGTGAATATATATGTAACACATCCAATGTTCAGAGTGCCACGCTCCACTCCACCAATAGGAACAATTGAAAGGCAATGGTGGAAGAAAATCTTGGATAAAAATGTTTTTATTAAACAACATGGCACGCTGCAATCCTAATTTCGGGCGCAAACAAGAGTCTAACACACATAGAAACATGAGTGATTACTTTCTATTTGAAATCATTTTGAATGTAAATGTAGCAATCCGCGTAAAACTGGATCATATGCCACCAAAATGTGGAACGCCCGACCAGTCATAAAGACGTGTAAATCCTTGATTCCTTCAAAACCGCTCTCAAAGGGCACCTACAAATGGCTGCAATTCGAAACCCGCCTCTGTAAAACAAAAAATGTATATATAATCCCCCCACCCCCTTTCCTCTTTGTACATTTCTCTTTTCCCTTTTTACCTCCACTATAATTTTACCTCAAATATTTACTGCTTCTGACTTTACTGAAGTAGTCGTTTTGTATGTATTTTAATGTCTTAACGAAATGAACAAGTTGGCCACTATTGTAAACAAGTGTATTCTTAACTAGTGTGTCCAATTAGTTTTTCCAGACTTGCTGTAGTTTTACTGTAATTCTCCATGCTATTATCAGTTTTGTAGCAGTGTGTACTTGACTTGTACTGTAACTCTCTTCTCTGTCAAAAAAATCATTCATTAAGTCAGGGGTTTTTAACAGGTGGTCCGGGGACCACCAGTGGTCCTTGGGAGGGTGCCAGGTGGTCCCCAGTTAAGTTGTTTAACCAGATGTAACTCTTGAGAATGTAAAAATGAAACCAAATGGACCCTGGCGGAGAGTTAAATATTCATCATGTGAATTAGTCCTAATCTACACAACTAGAAGATTGATTAATGGTTATGGACAGAAGCAAAGGAAATCTTTAGTTTTGGGTCTGCAGGGCTAAAATGTCCTTAAATGGTGGTCCGTGGCTCAAATGCTGAATAAATGGTGGGCCCTGGGATGAAAAGGGTTGAGAACCCCTGCATTAAGTCAATGCATGACGCTCGTGAAGTACGAGCGTCATGTGATCAGGGGTTAACACTAAGGTCTCCGAGGCACTTGCCCTTGCACTTGCCCATCGGGCAAGTGCAAGTCAGGTTCTACTTGCCCTCAGGTCATGGTCACTTGCTCCCCAAAAATATATTGTAAATTTTGCATTTAAGTTTACTTCTTACTTGGGTGCTTTAAACCAGGGGTTTTCAACAGGCGGTCCATTTGGTTTCATTTTTACACTCTCAAGAGTTAAAATTCATCATCTAAATTAGCCCATAGTGGTCACAGACCCAGTGGTCCCTGACCCCAGCAAAATGATAGTTTGGAACCAAATGAACCTGGGAGAGAGATAGGTAGAGATAGCTAGAAAGCTGGGTAAAACACAGAGGCAGAGCACAATGACCACCTTCAAGACAAGTATATTCTGTGTTGTGTTATAGCGCACTAAGTCACACACTTGCCCGATCGGGCAACCAGGTAACAGTATTCACTTGCCCTACAATTTTATTTACTTGCCCCGGGCAAGCGGGCAAGTGTTAGTGTCAAGCCCTGGGGGGCGTCAAGTACAGTACATATGATATAAATAATGAACTTAGATATGAAAAGGTATTGAAAACCACTGGTATATAGATCGATCAGGGTTAGGCCTAAACAAAATATTGCAGGTGTTAAAATTGTCAGAGTGGAGAGTGATCACTGGCAGGTACACTGACATTTCATAAGAGTTTTTTCTTCTTCAAAATAATAACAATGAATCAAGTACTTTAATTGCTTGTGTTTGCTTACAATAAATGGAGTAGTGTGTGACGCACGTGCAGACACACATTTCTGTGCGGCTTACATAGTAATCTCGCGCAAAGCGTTTGCAATAATCAATATCTTAATTCTGCTTTCATTTTGAAAACTGTGACTGCGAATGAATATGATGTGACTGCGAATGAATGAGTGTTTGTTGTGAGAGAAAAATGTTTAAAGGTAGGGGAAGTGATTTCACTTTTGTCAGATATCACCCAAAAAATATTTTTTTCTGTTAAAATGCTCTATTATAAGGTGTGGAAACCATATATGGAGTTTCCCCCTCCCCACGTTAGCAGAGGAGCTAATAAAAGTTCCCCAGGTGGTAGCGAATTCTCCTCCAATCAGGATCGAGCAGCAGGCTCACATAGTGTAGCTACTGTTTGGCGCCCCTAGTGCACCAGGCTGGAACTACAGGATGAATTTCAAATCACTTACCCTACCTTTAATGTTTCAAAATAAGTGACGGGGGGGCGCGCGCGCGCACACACACACACACACACACACACACACACACACACACACACACACACACACACACACACACACACACACACACACTGTACCTTCAGCAGTGTGCAGTATTTCCCTCTGGACAAGACCGCACATAAACTCCGCCGCTGCACTGAGTCGCTCCAACACAAACACTCTGAGCTGAACAACATCACCGTTTATTGTCAGTTCCTCCAAAACACACATTATCTGCTCTCCCACCGACGACATGTGTCCGTTTATCACCAGCCGTAGAGACTCCATTTGACTCCTTTTACCTCCTTTAAAACACACTTTGCCTCCTTTAGGAGACGTTTTAGCTCCTTTGGGAGTCATTTTGGTCGCTTTAAGAGACATTTTAACGGTGTTTATCAGACCGCTGAGCTTCTTTGTTGTGAGATCGTTTTTAGGTTGGCGTCAACAGGAAGAACTACAAGACCTTCTACTTCCGGGTCAATCTCTATCAGGCGCCTGCGCAACACAGGACCGAGGGAGGGCACTGAATGAGAAAGCTAGATCCAAGAGGACAATGGCAAGAAGGTCAAACTCGCTTTGCTTCCCGACTTCAGGTGGGAGGGGGCGGGTACAAAAATAGGAGACCGGAAGAATGCTGGAGGCTATAGAGATCTAATGGCAGAATGAACGTGAAGATCCATTCCTTAACTCCATGGATACAGAACTGAATACTGCGCCCAGTCATCACAAGGCATATTAATATTTACAGCATATTCATAGAAACATGTCTTCTATTAGCTAAACAAATCAGGAGAGCTTTCACTTTGTTGTCAATTATTCTTTATCCCACCAACCAACTCTCATGAGATTTGCTAGGAGTCAGGAAGAGTCTCTTTGTAATCTGCAATGTGACATACGACAGATAGGGCGCTTTGTGAGTGGAATTTAGGAGACCATTTGTAGGCTTTGCAGTCCATGCCTATAGTGGCGCCAGTGGAAGGTTGCGGATCTTCGCACATAGAGTATCTTTGGCTAGATGGCTCGCCCGCGCTGCTGGCCAATGGGGAGTCCGTGGCGGCCATCTTGTCGGTGTATAGCATAATAACATTGTGTCTATGAGCATATAACTTTTTAAATGACGATAACTCGCTTATTTTTACAACCGATTTTCAAACGGATTCATTTGTTGTAAACGTCAGCATCAAATGTCCGCATCAAATGATGTTATTACGGGAAAGGGAAATTTAGCAAAAATCATAGCCATGTTGATAACGTTCATAATAACACAATCCGTTTGTAAATCCGTCAAGTTTTGAGCGAGTTACAGCTGTTTTTGTTTGGGCTGCCATAGAGCATACTCTGCGTAGCAGCAGCCCATAATAATAACACACACACACACACACACACACACACACACACACACACACACACACACACACACACACACACACACACACACACACGGCACGGTCGTTATAATGTTTCAAATCCGCCAAGTGATGCGAAACAAAGAAGCACTCCAGTCGTACACGGTGGCGGTGGTGGTGTTGTTGTGCGGATGTTGGGCTTGTTTGCAACATTGTGGCGCTTCTCGTGTTACTTTATAACTGTGTGTCGCCTCTTCCTCCTCCGGCAGGGATGGAGACAATGTAGCCATGTCATGTAATGTGTGTGTGTGTCATGTAATGTGTGTGTGTGTGTGTGTCATGTAGTGTGTGTGTGTGTGTGTGTGTGTGTGTGTGTGTGTGTGTGTGTGTGTGTGTGTGTGTGTGTGTGCGCGCGCGCGCGCGCGCGCGCGCGCGCTCCGGTGTGGTATTTCCGAACGTGCCCTGAGGGGTCAGAAACTGAGCGCTCGAGCTCAGCTGCTGTTCTGATGCAGCCTGAATAGGGACAAAACGGATTTGGAAAGATATTGTTTTCAAAGAGGGCGAAGCAGAGAGAGATATTTTACTGTATTGCATAGTAAGTCTCTCTCTAAAGTTTATGTTGTTCTATTAGTACAAAACGATTTAAAATAAAGGGATTTAAAAAGTTGGAACTCTGTTGCCTGAGTTTATTGTATTTCGGAAAAAAAATAAAACAAACAAACAAAAAACCCTCTTATATTCAGGCCAATAGGGTACACACAAATGTAAAATGACAGTAGGCCTGACAATAAAGTACAACTACAAAACTGTGAATGGACGCACTAGTTACAGTGGTCGCACGAGAAGTCGGCCCGCCGCGAAGTCGGCCCGAATCGTGTGGAGAGGTCGGGCCGCGGCTGTGGAGAGGTCGGGCCGCGGCTGTGGAGAGGTCGGGCCGGGGGAGTGGAGAGGTCGGGCCGCGGCTGTGGAGAGGTCGGGCCGGGGGAGTGGAGAGGTCGGCCCATGTCTGTGGAATAGTTAGTTACTTAGTGAGCTAGTGTCAGCTGTTTTAGGCCCTTGTATATCATTATCCTTATTATTGTGCACTTTTTAAGGCTACAACAGAATGTAGAAGATTAATTGTCATGTTGATCTAGTGAATTGACTGCTTTGTTTCCCTGGTCCAGCAAAAGTGATGTGATTGACTGATAATTGCTGAGGGTATGTTCACACTTGGACCCGAGGTGAAATTGCTTGCTAATGGCTTCAATAACTTTAAAGTAAAATTAACTCCAGACAACTCTGACATGATCAACTCTATGAAATAACTCCAACACTGAAGCCAATTTAACTCTAAAGGTGTTGAAATACACTTTGGGAGTTGAAATCAACTCTGAAATATGTAACCCTGAAATTTTAACTCTCCAATTTTTGCTGTGTACTGTTTCCCACAATTGAGAAATGAAAATTACGTAATTCAGATGTTTAAGTATAATGTAACATTATACTTGGGAGCTCAAAGTGTATAAAAGTGATTATTACATTATTCTTGTCTAAAGTTCCGTTTCCTTTCCTCAACCCTAGTCCTGCTGCAGTTTGGAAGAACACATCCACAATGTTTCAAACTGTTTTAAATATGTGTTATTGTCTAATTACTTTAACTCTGGTAAAGAGTGAAATATGTATTTATTCAACTCTGGGAGTTCAGGCATGTGTCAACCTGTTAGCCATTGCTATAGTCAAAACAAACATTTTGTATCCTAAAGCATAGAATGTATCCTTTTAGCCACATTACTGCAATCTGAAGCATAGATTTACATGAATTACTTCAATAACTTTAAAGTACTCTGGTAAAGAGTGAAATATGTATTTATTCAACTCTGGTAAAGATAAAACATTTAATTATTCAACTCTAGTTGAGAGTAAACCAGTATTATTGAACATGCATATGTCTTGATAATGGTTGATATGCAGTGATAATGGTGCCTATACATGTCTATTGTCATGACTTGATAATGGTTGATATGCAGTGATAATGGTGCCTATATACATGTCTATTGTCACAACAGCAAGACATATCAAGCATAAAAGACTTGATGATGGTTGGTATATGGCCTGATAATGGTTGATATGCAGTGATAATGGTGCCTATGCATGTCTATGATATGCAGTGATAAAGGTGCCTATGCATGTCTAATGGGCCGACTTCTCCACACCCCCTGGCCGACTTCTCCACACCACCTAGCCGACTTCTCCACACCACCTAGCCGACTTCTCCACACCACCTAGCCGACTTCTCCACACCACCTAGCCGAGATCTCCGCAGTTTTGCTCGGTCCGAGTTCGCGGCGGCCCGAGATCTCCTGTCCCCGTTAAGGTCAGTGTTAGCTGGTCCAGAGCTCCACTGCTGCTGTGCTAAGTCTGACTTGTATTGGAGCTCTGCTCTTCTCTCTTCTGGAGTGGATATATGAAGAACGTTTTACCTACTACCTACCAGAATAAACACGTCTTGTGTCATTAGAAAGCCTACTTACCTTAGTGTTGGCACTCGGAGCCCCCATCACACAGATAAAATGACTTTTTGGCCAGAACGCGATTTTCACTGAAGGAAAAATATTTCCTATGGAAGTTTTCTATTGGCAATATCGGTAGAGGGCGCAAATTCTGGTTGTTTTTCCAGTGAAAAACGATCACGTTCTGTCCAAAAAGTCAATTTTATCCATGTGATGGGGGGCTCAGCGTACTACCACCAAGGTAAGTAGGCTTTCTAATGGCACAAGACATGATATTTTGGTGAGTAGGTAAAACATTATTTATATATCCACTCCAGAAGAGAGGCTGGTCGGGTGGAGTAATGGCCGATTGCACGGAGAAGAGCAGAGCTCCAATGCAAGTCAGATTCAGAAGCAGTGGAGCTCTGGACCAGAGCTAGTTAAGTGGTACACTTGGACACCTTGTTAATTTCATCATTTCAAGACAAAATAGTTACTTTACCAGAAGAAATATACAAAGAGGGGACAGGGGGTGAGTGGGGGAATATATGGGTCAAGGATTTTGCATGTCTTCTTACTGTAGGTCGCATTCACAAGTTCAAATCGTAATGTGCATCAATTAATCGTATTCTATTTAATTTGCATTCTTCCCCCAAAAACGGTGGTATGCAGGTGTGAATGCAATCACATCAAACATAGGGAGTGTAACATTGTGAGATGAATATATATATTTATATATTTATAAACATATATATATATATAGATAGATAGATAGATAGATAGATAGATAGATAGATAGATAGATAGATAGATAGATAGATAGATAGATAGATAGATAGATAGATAGATAGATAGCTATGGTGACAATGCAGTATGTGGAAGTGATTAGGTTCCATATTGCACCTTTGCACAATGTTACAGTTTGCGTGTTTGCACTGTCTTGCACAGTCTCCCCCGACACATACGCACTGCAACACATTCCTAACTTCCCACCACATTATGTGATACTCCTCAAGTCCTATAGCTTTAAATATGTCTATTATATTTCACTGTGTTGTTTATGAATTGAACACATTGATAAAACTCACTGCTGCTTTTTTAGTTGCGGCGGACGACAGTGCAGTCAGTGTGAAAGCAAACCGCAGCAGAATAAATAGAACATAAAAAATACTATAAGGCTGCGCAGTGACGTCACCGCCCCTGTTCCGGAAGTCTTTTCCCAATTCATTTTTCTCATAGACTTTTCGAAAATAATTTATATCAAGACGATTACGCCGCGGACAAAGCCAACTCGAGTGGTGACGAATCATGATGACACACACAAACTTTTGGGACAATAAAATAATTTCTAAGATGAAAAACGAAACAAAAAGTCTTGACGTCACTGCGCAGCTCTATTAGGGACCTTAATGACCTTAATGTTAAGGCTCAGTCATACTCCACGGTTAAGTGGCTCACAGTGAAAGGGTTTCACTGTGGTGTCGTTTTTAAGGCTTCACCCTGTATCATGCATACTCCAATGTGAAGACTTAAAAAACTACACCAAGGTGAAACCCTTTCACCACAAGCCACTTCACTGTGGACTAGTGACTGAGCCTTTAGTACAGGAGTGGGCAATTATTTTTCCCAAGGGGCCAAATGAGATACATAAAATATTGTGGAGGGCCAAGACTAAAGGCCGAACTAAAGTCTGTGTAATATTAATTTAATTTCAAGATAAAAGTAAGAGTAAGACCAACCATTTTGACACCAGGGGCCACTATTTATTCAGTATTTGAGCCACGGAGGACCACCATTTGATTACATTTTAGCCCCACAGAGCCCAAAACTTTCTTCAAGATTTCTTTTGTTTTTGTCCACAATTCCAGGCTGGATTTGGGAAACAAAACAGGATAACAAAAATGTCCATTCTCTTACATTCTCTGATTGAATGTGTAGACTTTGGGCTAATTCAGATGAATATTTTAACTCTTGAGAGTGTAAAAATGAAACCAAATGGACCCGCAAGGGTCCATTTGGTTTCATTTATACGCTCTCAAAGAGTTACATCTGGTTAACCAACTTTCCATATTTAACTGGAACTCTCTCAAGGACCACTGGTGGTCCCCGGGCCGGTCAGAGTCAGCCAAAGGGCCGCATTTGGCCCCCGGGCCGCATAATGCCCAGGTATGCTTTAGGATGATCCACATTTAGCTGGCATAGGAACGAGAGGAATGAAGTCCTGAAGTACCTTGTTTGTGCCAAATCTGGGTTGCCCAAGGTTAGTTGCACTCCCTCTGGTGTTGTGGGAGTGACAATACGGAAGTCAAAGTGGGCAGGGGTGAGGTGGGTTCAGGGAGTGAGGCCAAGTGACAGACTGACCAGTTTGCATAATTGATTGCACAGTTGTACAGTAAGTGTTTCATTATTGTAACACCCAAACCACAACTATGCACAATGAATACAAGGTCCAGACAAAAACTATATGAGTTTCCCCCAAGGATATGAAAGTTTATTAAAGTTTGCTGAGCCCAGAACAATGTTGCAATAGCACATTCATTTAATTGCAGGCAAAAGTAAAATATAAATGCAATGAAATCAAAGATCAGTCTGCCGTGACATCTATAAGGGAGTGAAAACAATCATTTAGTACACTGTAAACGAATAATTGCAACAATGTTTATTACATGACTTTACGACATTACTAACATAAGCTGTGACTGCCTAAGTTAACTTACAAGAAAAACACAATTAGAGAATTAACGGTACCAACATCAATACAATTTTTGCTTGCAAATAAACGGTAGTCTAACATACACAACAGCTTATTTTCGCTTTTCTGTACAGTCACTGGGAAATTAAGACTAATGCCATTTCTGATTCAATGCATTGTGCACACAACCACACAAAGATCAGTTGTTTAAAGAATAAACATTGATACAAGTTATATAATCAATGCCTAAACATATTTAAAAATATCAGGACAACGATACAAATACACTTTGGTAAGATATTGTTTTAATAAAACAAGATTGGAATTAAAGGAATTACATATCTTAAAGATTTAGTTTCAATGTACAATATTGTTCCTTTTTTATTTTGTTATCAAATGTATTTTATTCACGATAATAGATAGACAAAAATATATGTTATTCCGAGAATGAAATATTCGCTGGTCCCCCCCGCCCCCCTTGATCAACAAATACACACAATAACAAATACACTATGCAAAATTAAAATAGAGATTATAAAACCTAACCTAGCATGTTCTTAACTGTATCTGCAATGCCAGACCAAATGTTAACATTCTCCTCTCTTGCTGTGTAACGTTGCCGTTGACATTTCCAGATATATAATATCTAGGAAGGTTAAGGCCCACTGATGAAAAGATAGTGAATGAGAAGGCCTCCAACACCTGTTCGAACTGCAAAAAGTGCAGTTGGGATTACATAAAACTCTTATAGCACATAACCGACGTGGAGTCAAATATGTTCGATGAACAAAGTTTAAATAGATTTGTAATATTTAGTTTCTTTTAGTTCCTCATTTTGATGAATATTCACATTTACAGATATTCTGTACAAATGACAAATGCATATCATTAACATATTTGATATGGTGAAAGATAACAGTACTCTCAGCTCACTAATGACTAATGAGACTGCTGAGACTTTAGAAATGTGGTTGATAGTGACTGCCAGTTATTAAGATCTGAGACAGTCACAGGATTAAAACATTTGTTTAATTGAGACCTGTGAGGCTTTATTTTAGCCAATAATCACAAGTTAGAAACAAATCACATGACAATTGACAGGGCGGTGCTGAGGTGCAATTGAAGAGGAAAGGAGGAAATACAATTAGGGGGAAAGGCTATAGGACAAAACTGTTTACTAATCAATGGGTGTTAAGAGGCCGCCTTGTGGGATCGACTTAGATGAAAGCCTCAAGCTACACAACTCTGAACCTAGTGTAAACAAAAACAAAAAAAAACTGCACAGCTTGGATAAAAGGGTAAATTTCATTTTCCTATAAAAAAAAAACAAAAACAAAAAAACACAGCCATTAATCTCTGAACTGCAGGCAACAAAAATTAGCACACCCCTAACTTAAAATCCAAATTGGTCACAAGTAGAAATTTTCCCTCCCCAGTTTCATGTGACTTGCTAGCATTAACAAGGTCTCAGGTGTGAGAGGTGAGCAGGTGTGTTAGATTTGGTAATATCGCCCCCTACATCTCATATTGGTCACTGAAAGTTCAACATGGCGCTTCATGGCAAAAAACTCTCCAGAAAAAGGATTGTTGCTCTACATAACATGGGCCCTAGGCTATGAGACGATTGCCATCATTCTAAAATTAAGCTGCAGCATTGTGGCCAAGAGCATACAGCGATTTAAGAGGACAGGTTCCACACTGAAGTTGCTGGATATTAGTGGGAACTGTCGAAATGGTAATAACACATTATTACCATTTCGACCATTTTGAATATTAGTGGGAACCATTTCGAGTTCCCACTAATATTCAGCAATTTCATACAGCCATTGAAGAGGAGTGGACCAATATTCCACAGGCCACAATTGACATTCGTCTACTTTTAGGGGGGAAAGATTACGTTCATCCCCTTCCGTTCGTCTGCAATTGCCATTTGAATTCAACTTGCATTGTGGGCCAACTCCACATAATTTAATAATAACTGTTCAGGTCTATATAATAAAATTATGTTGACAGCAATATATACAGACCATATAGGCCTACCATGTGAAGGGGCAGACCCTCTGCTCTCAGAAGAAAAAAAAAAAGCCATCTACAATACACCAGTTATTGAGGTTTTATGTCAGACATCCGTGTCCGACCCTTCTACGGATAACAGCTTGTTGACGGATGTCAGACAAATGTCTCCGATCCACTGCTGGGGGGGGGGGGGGGTATTGTGCTTGATTTGCAGAGACTTGACGTAACTGCTTTGGTTCTACTTGTGATGCTAGCATGATCTATCTGGTAACATTATATAACCACCTGGAGGAAAGTGAACCAGACACGCTCCCAAAAAGGCCCTCACACACAGCGAATCCCTGGGAAGATGTCCCCTCAGCCAGCTAGACCTTGACCTAACACAATCACAACCGCCACACAGAAAACAAATGGGACCACACCAAATCTTAAAAACAAGAAAAAGAAGACTATCTTACACTGGGAAAGATAAACTCAAAACCAGAGCAAAATGGAATGCTACTTATCTCTAAACAGAGAATACAAAGTAGCAGAATACATAAGCACCGTAACTGATCCAAAACTAAGGAAAACATTACCCCGATATAGACTCACTGAACACAATCTCGCAATCTAGAAAGGCCGCCATAGACAGACCTGGCTCCTAAGAGAGGACAGACTATGTACCCACTGCACACAGAACAAAGTCAAGACTGAGCTACACTTCCAAAATGCCTGTCCACTGACTGTACCAAGACATCAGAGACACATCAGAGATACAAGTCCAGCCTTTCGCGGGTCGTCGTGACGACTTGGTAGATGAGATCTCTGCACTATTGGTGGGGAGTCGGAAACGCAGCAAGAAGGCCCGTAATCATTTTCTCCCCCCTCATGAGTTCTCATGTGTCTTTTAAGATCAACCTTTTGACTACAGGTTTTGCCACAAACTGTGCAAGTATAGGACTTTTCCCCTGTATGAGTTTTCATGTGTCTCATCAGTCTGGTCCTTTGAATAAAGCCTTTGCCACAAACAGTACAAGTAGCAGTCTTTTTACCTGTATGAGTCATCATGTGTCGTTTTGCATCATCAGTTCGACCAAAGGCTTTGCCACAAACTGTACAAGTATAGGGCTTTTCACGTGTATGAGTCTTCATGTGTTTGTTTAGATTACACATTGAAATAAAGCGCTTGTCACAAGTTTTACAGGCAAAGGGCCTTTCCCCTGTATGAATTCTCATGTGCATAGTTAAACTACCCCTCTGTGTAAAGGATTTGCCACAGACTGCACAAGTACAGGGTTTTTCCCCTGTATGAATTCTCATGTGTATATTCAAATTTGGCATGGACCTAAAGACTTTGCCACACACTGTACAAATAACTCTTCTTTCTGCTTTCTGTTTTTTTTGGTTACTCTTACGAGCAATTCTCTTTCCACAAATGCTTTTTGTGTGTCTTCTGAGGTGATACATTTGGGTAAAGCTTACACCACATACTTCACACATAAAGGATTTTTCCCTTGTATGAACGGTCATGTGTCTTTTTAGAGAATACCCTCGATTAAAGACTTTGCCGCACACTGTGCATTCACAGGGTTTATCCACTGTATGAGTCGCTTTATGTATAATCAGACCTCTCCTTTCATTGAACGATTTACCACAGTACTTACAAACAAAGATTTTCTTCTCTGTTTCTTCCCTGTTTTCTTCACTTTTTTCCCTTTTTCTTCTCTTTTTGGTTGTTTTCAGGTCTGGATTGGGTGTTTTACCTGTACGGATTTTCTTTGCTTTCTTTTCTTTGGAACTCTTCATTGGGGTTGTTGTCGTGTCATGACAGGGTGTTTCACCTGTATCAATTTCCTCATCTATGGAACTCTCCATTGGGCTTGTTTTCAGGTCTGGACTGGGTTTTTTACCTATATCAATTTTCTTATCTGTGGAACTCTTCATTGGGGTTGTTAACAGGTTTAGACTGGGTATTTTACCTGTATGAATTTTGTTTTCTGTGAAACTCTTCATTGGGGTTGTCAGGTCTAGACGACAACCTGTATGAATGTGTCTCCTGAGATGATACATTTGAGTAAAGCTCTTACCACATTCTGTACATCTAAAGGGTGTTTCCCTTGTGTGAACCGTCATGTGTCTTTTTAGATGATACATGCGGACAAAGCCTTTGCCACACACAATACATGTACAGGGTCTTTCCCCTGTGTGAATCATCATGTGACTTTTTAGATTAGCCTTTTCACTAAAGCCTTTGTCACAAATGGCACACTCATGAGGTTTATCTGCGGAACGAATCATTGGCATCATGCAGGTAGCATCCAGGCCTTGAGGCATTTTGTTCTCTACCACATTTTGTGTTTCGTCTGATTTCAGTGAGATTGAATCTGACTGAACTTCCATGGTCGTCTCCCACTCATCACTGTTGTCGGCGTCCGTTTCAGAAGAGTCAGACTTTAAAGCTGACTGACCTTCCCCGGTCTCTGCCCAGTCGTCACCGTCTTCAGCTTCAGAAAAGTCTGAGGCACTAGACAGAGGCTCCGTCTCTCTGATTTCATCATCGCCTTCACCTTTCTCTTGGGTGTCTGATTCAGAACGCCGTGAAGGGAGAACCTGGTCACCACGAGTTGGTTGTGATCTTCTCAAGTCCTCTACATCAGTATGTGTTTTCATGTGTGCAGTTGAGGTGCTGGCTACAGGCTCTGACTCGCTGTTGGCATCATCATGTACAGTCTTTACTCTTGTCAATGTTGGATCATCAGCCTCCTCTGGTCTCCCTGTAATGGGTGGAGGTTGTGGTTCCTCCTGGATCAGACCGGAGCTTCTCTCCTGATGTCCAGCAGGAACCTCCTCTGTGGAGGCCAACAGGTCTAACAGGGGAGGAAACGAAATGAGGGAAAAATTGACATTTATCTTTCTTCCAGGCAGTTGCCAGCGTCTTATCAGTTGTGTCATTTAAAGGGGATCCATCATGAATTTGTCATTTTTCAAGATTGTTGGTGTTTCAGTGCCATCCTGAGTGTATTTTTGCACCACAAAAAGTTGTTAAACAGTCAGATGTACTGTATATTGAGATATCTGTGATTTTGATGTCATTATCGTTAGAAGGAACCAAATGCATGGGGTTCAGGGGCACTAGTCCTTCCTGTGTCCAGCTTTCAGGGTTTGTATAAACAAAGCTTATCCTAACAGAAACACTGAATGCCATTGACAATGAATGGAGTTTTGAGTGTGTTTTCAAACAATACAGTATATTTTTTTCTTTCTCACCTGTCTTTAGTTCTTCAGACGTGTTCAGTATTTCTATTGTTTCCGTCTTTTTTCCAACAATTCCTCCACCTATGTTCACCAAAAAAAACAATACAAAAAACAAGGAAAATTGATTATTGATTCTCAGCAAACATAAAAGGCGTCAAAAGGTGGTGTAGGATTATTCCTAAAAACCTTCAAGTTAAAAGCACCATCAAAAATACCAGTCAGCTAACACCTGCAGGCTAAAAAGGAGAAAAAAACAAGCATACCCTTCCATTATCAGATTTAGATTAAACTTTTTGTCAACGTGGGTGACATTTGTACAAATCCTATCATTTACAGTTCACAGCCTGCCCTGCGCGCTGCCCTGCTGCTTCTTCAAGACAGCATGATCGGCTCGTTAGCTGTTATTTTCCGTGGCTGTATTGTGGAATACATCCACACGCAGCTTATATATTACCGTCGGAAAGCTTCCAAGACTCACCCCAGGTGACGGCAATGCTAATCAGTGTATTCTTAAAGCAGCCCAGACGTTGCTCAGTCGTTATAGCCTAAAGTTTACAGCTGTCAATGTTCTCATCGTATTTCTAGGTCTAAAAGTGATTTAATGCAAATTTGTCCAGAGCATAGTCGGCTATATGTCTGCTTGATTAGATTTAGAAGCCATTTTGATACTGAAAAGATTCATTATTTAATATGGAGAAATTCTGTTATTTTACATGTAACTCAATGGGTGACAAGGGCAATTTGGCAGAGTGGTGTGGGTTGTCATCGTGAAAAGTTATGTCTCTACCCATTCAAGGACCCCTAAATGACATTTGACTGTGTGGATGCCCATCTGAAATATATTTTTGTGTGAGCTTGTAGATGGGCTTGAAAATAGCCCATCTTTGTATGAGCTTAATACAAGCTCATACAAAAATAGGCCTAGGCATATGCTTAGGCCTATTTGAAAACATCCCTAAGTTTAAATATATTTTTATTTTATATTTATACATTTTGCTAAAGACCAGCTGGAACCCCCTCAAGGACATCACATTAAGAACCGAATGCCTATAAGGTGTAAGAAATCGCCTTTTTAATCAAAATGCATTTTTAAAAATGTTCCCGCATATTTCGCATTTGTTCTGCAACTTTCGCAAATTCCTGCATTTTCACTGCATAATTGCACTTAAAAACCCTGCATATTCCATCGCATAATAAAGGATTCTTGCCTGCAACAATCACGATTTTAGCCCGCATAATCAAGGATATTTCCCCGCGTTTTTCTGGAGGGTCTAGATAATGACCCCAAACACATCTGTCTCCAAACAAGCATGTCTCCAGACCTAAAGCCAATTGTACATCTGTGGGGCATCCACAAACGGAAGGTGGAGGAGGGTGAGGTCTCCAACATCCACCAGCTCCATGATGTCATCATGGAAGAGTGGGAGATGATTCTAGTGGCAACCTGTGAGGTTCTACTGAACTCCATGCCCAGGAGGATGAAGGCAGTGCTGGAAAATAATGGTGGCCACACGAAATATCAACACTTGCGACCAATTTGGACATTTTCAGTCTCATCTGCAGTTTAGACATTAATGTCTGTGATTTAGTTATTCTGAGGGGAAAAGGAAATTTACCCCTTTATCCAAGCTGTAAAGTGTCTGAATGGAGGTGCATGAATGGACACTATCAGATTCTCCTGTTGATGATGTTACTAAAAATACCAATTTTAGTTGTCCTACCCACTTGAACTTTGCCCCCACACTTTAAAGGAGAATTCCACACCAAAACACATTAGGCATCAATCTACCTTGATTCCTGTGACATGATACATAATGTATTGTCATAGATGCTCCATTTTCTACATTTCACGCTTGAGGTCCCCGTCCCAACATCGCCACAGCGTCGCGTTCCAACAGTTAACATGGCTGCAGGTTATCTTTATTCTACTGCGGGTATTTCTGTAACTCTAAACTTTTTTTCCCACACATCACAGAGGAGAGTGGCAAAAGGGAGGGGAGGGAAAGAGGAGGAATAGATGGAATACGAGTACCAGTATACTATTAAAATATGATGTGAAAAAAAGGTTTGGAGTTACAGAAATACCCGCAGTAGAATAAAGACAACCTGCGACCATGTTAACTGTTGGAACGCCGACGTTGCGGCGATGTTGGGACGGGGACCTCAAGGGTAAAATGTAGAAAATGGGGCATCTATGACAAAAATTAAGGACATTATGTATCATGTCACAGGAATCGAGGTAGATTGATGCCCAATGTGTTTTGGCGTGGAATTGCTATGCATGGAATCTTCGGTATGTTGACAAGCTTCATGGAGATGCTAATTTTCCCTTCCAGCTCGATTTGGTACCTGCCCACAGAGCCAAATCTACTAGTAACTGCTGTACTGACCATGGTATTACTGCGCTTAACTGAGCAGCCAACTGTCCCGACTTTAACCCAACAGAGAATGTGGGTTGTATTGCCAAGAGGAAGGTGTGAGACATAAGACTTAACAATAGAAATTAATTTGTGGCCGTTATTGAAGCAAAACCGGGCTTCCATGACACCTCAACAGTGCCACAGGTTGATCACCTCAATGCCACGCCCCAATAATAATTAAATAATTTGTTCAAGAGTAGACCAGACCAAGTATTAACTGCACACATTAATATAGTTTTCAGATGGTCAACATTTCTTGTATAAAAACACATTTTAGTAGTCTCATAAAATATTCTAATTTTTTGAAATCCTGATTTGGTGGGTTTTATGAGCTAGAAACCAAAATTGTGAAAAAATAAATAAATAAATAAATGCTTGAAATAATTTACAATGTGAGCACAGAATCTATAATGAATGACGTTCAGATTTTTGAATGGAATTGTAGAAATAAACTAGGGATGTGAAAAAAGTCGGAAATCGACTCGATTTTCGACACGTGCTCACGGCGACACAAAAAAGTACAAGCCGACAAATCGCCTTTTTTTCTTTTTTATATTAATGATTTTTATTTTGAATTCTTTGTAATTTCTTGTCCAAAAACGTTACTGTTTTCAAGGGAAGAGAATTGCTTATTTTGGGTATCACTATCACTGTAATGAGAACATGTCTGTGCTGCGTGCGTCTGTGCTGTGTCCTCCTCCTCCTCCCCCATGCAGTCTGTCTCAAAGAAGCGGCTATGATCGCTTATTTGCTTTTTTTTTTTTTGATCCACAGCACAAACACCTAAAGTTCACCACCGACGAGATGAACATGTCACTGCTCTGTTGTCAAATCTCCCGGTGAGGAGGAGGAGGCGGCGCCCCCCGCCTGCACCCGCCGAAAAAAAGCTAAACAGGCGGACGCAATGATTGACTTCTCCGGGGAAGATTATTTCGCCGACCAGGCGCCTCTGTCTGTCAAGGCGCCTCTGTCCTGCACAATACCCAGGTCTCACATGGTAGAAAGAGAGTGAGACAGAGAGAGACAGAGAGACAGAGAGACAGAGAGGGAGAGAGAGAGAGAGAGAGAGAGAGAGAGAGAGAGAGAGAGATGTGTGCTGCTGGTGGTTACTAGAACAAGCCTATATTATTTGTACTCTTCTTGTCCAGTGTTCTGTTTTACGTTGTTTGGCCATGTCTAACACAGCAGACGCGGGGAAAAGCAAAGATGCAGGAAATCCGTCACAAGGAAAGAGTAAAACTCCTCAATCAAGTCGATTAGGCTATTAATGAATGTGGAATGCCAGGTGCGGGCGTGCGTCTGTTGTCTGCCTGGTGCGCTCTGCGCCCCGCTCTGCCATGCGCTTTGCTTTGAGAACATGCCTGATCATTGTAGAGCGCAGTATGGAACAGACATGCATATTTTGGTATTATATAATGCTGGATTTCGCGGGTCCCGCTTATTTCATCTTGACCGCACCTCTCCCTCCCGCAGACATTTTCATGCCGCCCGCACCGCAACATTTTGCGTTGGGTCCGGCGGGCGCCGTGGGCTATTTTTTTTTTTTTTTAATCGATCGATTGTTGACATTGGGCCTCGACATGTCGAAATTCCAAATAGTTATCGATTAACATCCCTAAAATAAGACCAATTTTTACATGATATTGTAATTTTTTGGAATGGTGCTGTATAAACACAAACATTGTCCTGACAGAAACATTGAATGCCATTGACAATGAAGGGAAGGTTTTGAGCATGTTTTTTAAACATTACAGACAGACACTAATGTTTTTTCTTTCTCACCCGTTTCATTTCCTTTGGACGTTTTCATTGATTCTTTTTCTTTCGTCTTTCTTCCGCCAATTTCTCCACCTACGTTTACCAAAACAAAAACAACAAACTTGATGCAATGTAAGGTTATTGATCCCCAGAAAGCACAAAGGTTAGTCCACCTGAGAATATCAACTGAAAACAAATGGACATTTACAGGTCATACAAACTCCACACAATTAGACAATGTAGGGTTAATTTTTATCCATGTTTGCCATTGGAATTCCACACCAAAACACATAGCTTGATCCCTGTGACATCATGTATACTGTATTTGATTTTTGTCACAGATGGCCCCTTTTCTACATTTCACCCAAGGTCCTCCTCCCCTACCACAGTTTGCATTGCCGTAGGTCTTTATTATAATGCATGTATTTTATTAGCTCCAAACTTTTCCCCCCACACATACCAGGGCTTGACACTAACACTTGCCCGCTTGCCCGGGGCAAGTAAAAAAAAATGGTGGGGCAAGTGAAAACTGCTACCTGGTTGCCCGATCGGGCAAGTGTGCAACTTTATGCACTATAACACTACACAAGATATATTTGTCTTGAAGGCAGTCATTGCACTCTGCCTCTGTGTCTTTCCCTGCTTTCTAGCTGTCCACAATTCCAGGCTGGATTTGGGAAACAAAACAGGCAAATTAACATACACATCAAAATGACCTAATCTTCTAAATTCTCTAGTTGTGTAGACCTGGGCTAATTAAGATGATTAATTTTAACTCTTGAGAGCGTAAAATGAAACCAAATGGACCCGCAAGGGTCCATTTGGTTTCATTTTTACGCTCTCAACAGTTACATCTGGTTAACCAACTTAACTGGGGACCACCTGGAACCCTCTCAGGGACCACTGGTGGTCCCCAGACCACCTGTTGAAAACCCCCGGTTTAAAGCACCCAAGTAGGAAGTAAACTTAAATGCAAAATTTCCAATATATTTTTGGGGGGCAAGTGACCATGACCTAAGGGCAAGTAGAACCTGACTTGCACTTGCCCGATGGACAAGTGCCTCAGAGTCCTTAGTGTCAACCCCTGCATACTGATACTCGTTTGCGTTTTATGTCACTCTGGTGCAGACTTTACTTGCAATCCCAGAGGTAATCTATTCCTCCTCCTCCCCTCCCTTCTGCCACTCTCCTCTCCAATCACCCAGGTCAAACCTCCTCCACAGCATCTCTACACAAGAAGTGGTAGTGGTGGTGCTGCCTGAGGTTTTTTTTTATTGTGTGCTGTGGATTAAATACTCTGGCCTGATTATCCTGTAGTGTGGTTTGATGTGATGTGTGCAAAATACTAAAATACTAAAATACTAGCCCTGAAACATAACTGTCATTGGGTGCAATTCTCAATCGCTGAGGTGTAGCAGGTATGGTGTAAGTCTTCTCATTGGCTGCATGGCAGCAAATCAGGTCTGGGGCCTTGTGTGTAGGCCGAAAGCCTATACCACCAGCCCTGGGCCTGAGCTTACCAAATAATTACCCAGAATAATTAAAACCTGCAATTCAAAAGGTCCAGAAATCACCTGACACCCCCAATTAAAAATGTTACTGTACTCCCCGGCTTGTTCATCATGAGTTGAAGCTCTTGATGACCGGTTTTAATTATTATGGATAATTATTTGGTAGGCCCAGGCCTGGTGGTATAGGCTTTTGGCCTAGCCCAAGGCCGCAGACCTGATTTGCTGCCATGCAGCCAATGAGCACGGACCCACACCTGATTTGCTGCCATGCAGCCAATGAGAGGACTTACACCATACCTGGCTACACCAAGGCGATTGAGAATTGCTGTCATTATCATTCATGCAGTGACTTAATACTTTTTTTTTTTTTGCGGATCGCTACATTTACCTTCAAAATGTGTACGTTAAAATTCCGAATTCAAATAAAGTACCATGGTACTCACACATATTTCTACGGGTGTTGCACCCCTAGATCAGGGAGCGTCAAGTACAGTACATATGATGGCACAGGGATCAAGGTAGATTGATGCCCCAATGTGTTTTTGGTGTGGAACTCTCCTTTAACTCTCCTAATGGTACCACCAACATCAATACAGCAAGAATAGTTATTATTGATATTTCACCTTTTGGGTCCGAGGGGCTAAATGTCATCAAAAGGTGGTGTGACTCAAATGTAGAATAAATAATTAACTTAAACAGGCAGGTACACTGACATTTCAGAAGAGTTTTTTTTTCTCTTCAAAATATTCCACTTAAAAAAAAATACGGAGGCTGGAGGAGGCTGCTACATTTTCCAAAACAATATTTTAAAAATGAATGAAAACTGTCAATGAAATTCCACAGCAATCTCACGTATTAGTGGAAACAATATCAGTCAACAGAAAAAAATATGGGTTGTTTCGAATAATCTATCATGGTTAAAGTTGAGTTTTAAGTTATAATGGGTTTGTATAGGAAGGAGGTGGAAACGCTAAAATCAACATCAAATATCTAAATACTGAATGGAGTAACTTATTAACTGTCTGGGGTGTTCACTAGCCCTGCATGGCTATTTACTGTCAATAGCCATGCTTTGCTCCCATTGACTTGTTACAAAGAAATGTGAGCGCTCTTATGTGGTCATTATTCCCCAGCCATTAAATAATTCCAAAGACATGTAGTGCCATATAGTCCTCTACTTTCATATCCATGTCAAAGTTGTGGCGTAAAACAACATGCATTGCGACAGGGGCTGGGTAATTATTATTCACACCATCTGGATGAATGAATTATCTTTATTGTCATTATACAGGATGTACAACGAAACTTCGTTGACCTCTCTAGCATCCACAATACTAAAAACTAAATCTAAAACACATAAAATACAGACAGACAAGCAAGAAGAACAGCAGCCATGGAGAAAGTGCCTGTTAATGTGCATTGTAAAAAACTACATGAATAAATAAATGAGTAGCAGCAGTATATAAATAATGATAAATAACACTAGCAGCAGCATATAGACCAGGGGTGGGCAATTATTTTTCCCAAGGGGCCACATGAGATACATAAAATATTGTGGAGGGCCAAGACTAAAGGCCGAACTAAAGTCTGTGTAGTATTCATTTAATTTTCAAGATAAAACTAAGAGTAAGACCAATCATTTTTACACCAGGGTCCTCTATTTATTCAGAATTAGAGACACAGAGGACCACCATTTGATGACATTTTAGCCCCACAGACCCCAAAACTAAAGATTTATTTTGCTTTTGTCCACAATTCCAGGCTGGATTTGGGAAACAAAACAGTCAAACATACAGATCAAAATGACCATTAATCTTCTACATTCTCTAGTTGTGTAGACTTGGGCTAATTCACATGATGAATATTTTAACTCTTGAGAGCGTAAAAATGAAACCAAATGGACCCGCAAGGGTCCATTTGGTTTCATTTTTTACGCTCTCAAAGAGTTACATCTGGTTAACCAACTTTCCATATTTAACTGGAACTCTCTCAAAGACCACTGATGGTCCACGGACCACTGGTATAAAACCCTTTCAGGGGCCGGTCAGAGTCAGCCAAAGGGCCGCATTTGGCCCCCGGGCCGCATAATGCCTAGGTATGATATAGACCAATATATCATGCTCGAGGTGGGGTAATGGAGGCCACAGCTCTGGGGTAGAAGCTGTTTCTCAATCTGTTTTGTTTTAGTTTTCATTGTCCTGTACCTTCTACCAGATGGTAAAAGTTCAAACATGGTGTGTCCGGGGTGTGTGATGTCCTTAAGGATACTGTTGGCTTTCTTATGGAGTCTGCCAATTGTGCTCCCCAAACTTTTGTGTTACCCTAACAACGTTTGCGGCAATCAACAGGAAGTTACTAGGCTACATGGCACCACACGCCTTTGGAATTATTTAATGGGCGAGTACACAGGGAATAATGACCACTCAAAGAGCGCCCACAGACATGCCCAAATACACATGACACACATGCAGAGTAGACACACATTTCTTCTGTGCGGCTTACATAGTAATCTCGCTCATTGCGTTCACAATAATCAATATCTTAACTCTAGAGCTTGGGAATCTAATGATCCTATAACATGGTTGTAAGAGAAAAA
Source organism: Benthosema pterotum (assembly GCA_039105355.1). Lineage (NCBI taxonomy): Eukaryota > Metazoa > Chordata > Actinopteri > Myctophiformes > Myctophidae > Benthosema > Benthosema pterotum. The sequence goes on from CM076982.1 coordinate 6,232,503, forward strand.
ATGTCTAGCCATTCAAAATAAGTGTGTGTGGGCGTGTCGCGCACGCACGCACACACGCACACACACACACACACACACACACACACACACACACACACACACACACACACACACACACACACACACACACACACACACCCCTACTGTACCTAAGGCAGTGTTCAGTTTCTTCATCTCCCTCTGGACAAGACCGCACATGAACTCAGCGGCCGCACTGAGGCGCTCCAACACAATCACCCTGAGCTGACAAACATCACCGTTTATTATGAGTTCCTCCAAAACACACACTATCTGCTCTCCCACCGACGACATGTATGCGTTTATCTCCAGCCGCGCACACTCCATTTGACTCCTTTTAGGTCCTTTGAAATACGCTTTGCCTCTTCTAGGAGACGTTTTAGCTCCTTTGGGAGACATTTTGGCCGCTTTAAGAGACATTTTAACGGTTGTTATCAGACATCCGAGCTCCTTTGTTCTGAGATCGTTTTCTTTTAGCATCGGCTAAAAGAAAAAGGGCGTCAACAGGAAGAACTACAAGACCTTCTGCTTCCGGGTCAATGTGTGTCACGCGCCTGCGCAACACAGCATCGAGGGAGGGCCACATAGATATCTATATCTATGTTTATATATTCCCTTCCAGGCAGAGCATCTAGCCGCATTTTAGTGCATTTTGGAAGTGCCACTAGTGCATTTTGGATCTTGTCAGTTGGCAACACTGCCCCCCCCCCCCCCCCCCCCCCCCCCCCCCCCACACACACACACACACACACACACACATTACATGACATGGCTACATTGTCTCCATCCCTGCCGGAGGAGGAAGAGGCGACACACAGTTATAAAGTAACACGAGAAGCGCCACAATGTTGCAAACAAGCCCAACATCCGCACAACACCACCACCACCACCACCACCACCGCCACCGTGTACGACTGGAGTGCTTCTTTGGCGGATTTGAAACATTATAACGACCGTGCCGTTTCACAGCGGCAATCCCTCTCTCTCTCAGTGTTGCCAACTTGGCGCATTTGTCACTATATTTAGCTCTTTTCCAGACCCCCCCTAGTGCCAAAATTAGTGAAAAACTCCTAACGGAAAGTCTAGTGCTTTTTGACTGGTGAGTTGGGGGGGGGGGGGGGGGGGATTGATTGACAGGCGGCAGAGATAAAAGCCCCATTTTTCCTCCTATGACAGTGGTTTTGGTCTCCAGGCAAGCATCTAGCGCATTTTAGTGCATTTTGGAAGTGCCAGTGCATTTTGGATTTTGGCAGTTGGCAACACTGGGCACTAGATGGCTCTGTGTCAGAGTTGCGACATTGAGGGGTCCGAAACTGAGCGCTCGAGCTCAGCTGCTGTTCTGATGCAGCCTGAATAGGGACAAACCGGAGTTGGAAAGACATTGTTTTCAAAGAGGGCGAAGCAGAGATATTTTAGGCACGTGTACATGTCAACTGTATAGGCCTATTGTATAGTAACAACTAACGTCTCTCTCTGTCAAGTTTATGTTGTTCCATTACAACTAAACGATTAAAAAGAGTTGGAACTCTGTTGCCTGAGTTGATTGCATTATGGCTGCTTTAGGTCCAGAAGTTGTCCTTATTTGTTGTCTCCATTATCACTAGAAGTAGAACAATCGCCATTGGACTGACCCCATGAAGTGAATGGAGTTTGCGTAACTATAATGTAAGGCTCTGCTGTTGCCTTACACCCGCTGGTGGAGTATGTGTGCAACTGAACGATGTTTTATTTATTTGTTTATTACCGTATTGTCCCGTTTGTAAGACAACCGTGGATGTAAGACGGCCCTATTTTTCAAAACTCATTTGTGTAAACACAACATTGAATTCCACATAGTGTAGACAACTAATCTTTTAGGATATTTTCAATAATAATAATAATAATAATAAGTCATACATTCTTGAAATGATACTATCTTTTGTAAATTGATCCCTCCAACACTACCAAAAAAGTTGGGACGCCTTCAAAAAAAGTTGGGACAGGGATATGTTTACCACTGCTTTACATAACCTTTCCTTCTAACAACGCTCAATAAATGTTTGGGAACTGAGGAAACTCATTTTTGAAAGTTTGTTGGCGGAATTTTCAATTGGCGACAGTCTGGACTGCAGGCAGGTCAGTCTGGTAGCTGTGATGTACAGATGTTGTGTCATCCTTATTCATTACACCTGTAGTCTGTCCAATAGATGGCAGTGCAGCACAGCACCAGAGTAACCACATGCAGACTATATACTATACAGCAGGGGTGGCCAACCGGTCACAGACTAAGAGCCACATTTTTCATTGTGTTACTGCAAAGAGCCACATCAAAGAGGATTCCAGGTGGTCCCCAGGCTAAATGATGGAAAGTTGGTTAACCAGATGTAACTCTTTGAGAGCGTAAACATGAAACCAAATGGACCCTTGCGGGTCCATTTGGTTTCATGTTTACACTCTCAAGAGTTAAAATATTCATCATGTGAATTAGCCCAAGTCTACACAACTAGAGAATGTAGAAGATTAATGGTCATTTTGATCTGTAGCCTATGTTTGACTGTTTTGTTTTCTCTGAAATCCAGCCTGTAATTGTTGACAAAAGTAAACAAAATCTTTAGCTTTGGGGTCTGTGGAGCTAAAATGTCATCAAATGGTAGCCCATGGCTCAAATTCTGAATAAATGGTGGGCCCTGGTATAAAAAAAAGGTTTTTGATGGTTTCATGTGGAAGCCCCTTAAGAGCCACATGTAACCAGCTGAAGAGCCGCATGCGGCTCGCGAGCCACGGGTTGGCCACCCCTGCTATACAGGATGCGCTCAGCACACACACACTCACACGGCAACTGAGGGCATATAACAGCAACGTCTTGGTCTGTGTAACAGTTCAACCAAGCCTCCTGTCTGAGACCTGTGATAGCTCGTCCTGCCTGGTGTTTTATCATCAACATTACAGTAGCCATACTCTTTTACTATGAAGTCTTACTGTTGTAACACATGCAGAATGTGCGGCTTGGCATTAATGTGCCTTTCAGCATTGATGGTGGCTGCCTGTCACAGATGTGTAAGCTGCCATGGTAATAACACATTATTACCACATATGACCATTTCGACAGCGTGTACCAGTTCCCACTAATATCTAGCAACTTCACACAGCCATTGAAGAGGAGTGGACCAACATTCCACAGGCTACAATTGACAATCTGATAAACTCTATGCGAAGATGTGTTGCACTGCATGACGCAAATGGTGGTCACACAGATACTGACTGATTCGGAGGCCCATACACCAAATAAGGCAAAACAAAATTGCACATTTCAGGGTGGCCTTTTATTGTGGACAGTCTAAGGTACACCTGTGCACTAAACATGATGTCACATCTGCATCTTGATGTGGCACACCTGTGAGGTGGGATGGATTATCTTAACAAAGCAGAAGTGCTCAATATCACACATTTAGGCAGATTTGTGGACAGCGTTTGAGAGAAATGGTAATATTGTATATCTGGAATGAATTTAGGTCTTTAAGTCCATCCCCTGAAAAATGGGAGCAAAAACAAAAGTGTTGCGTTTATATTTTTGCCCAAACCACAACTATGCATAATGAATAGAAGGACCAGACAAAAACTATATGAGTTTCCCCCAAGGATATGAAAGTTTATTAAAGTTTGCTGAGCCCAGAACAATGTTGCAATAGCACATTCATTTATTGCATGCAAAATTAAAATATAAATGCAAATATAAATGAAATCAAAGATTAGTCTGCGGTAACATCTATAAAGGGAGTGAAAACAATCATTTAGTACACTGTAAACAAATACATAAATGCAACAATTTGAGTGTTTATTACATGACATTACTCACATCAGCTGTGACTGCCTAATGTTCAGAAGACTAGTGAAACGCTTCTTACGGTGCTAAATGCCTCAATGCTGAGGTCTTAGAAGTTAACTTACAAGAAATACACAATTAGAGAATCAATGGTACCAACATCAATACAATTTTTGCTTGCAAATAAACTGTAGTTGCTTTATTCTAACGTACACAACAGTTGCTTATTTTTGCTTTTCTGTACAGTCACTAGGAAATAAACACTAATGCCATTTCTGATTCAATGCATTGTGCACACAACCACACAAAGATCAGTTGTTTAAAGAATAAACATTGATACTAGTTATATAATCACTTCCTAAACAAAAAACAAAACAAAAATACAATACACTTTGGTAAGATTTTGTTTTAATAAAGAAAAAAATGGAATTAAAGGAATTAAATAGCTTAAAGATTTAGTTTCAATATACAATATTTAGTTTCTTTTTTTGTTATCAAATGTTTTTTTTTTTTTTTTACGATAATGGATAGTATAGACAAAAAATAGACTGTATGTTATTTGAGAATGAAATATTACAATAGAACAAAAAGACAAAGCAACCCCATTCAACCCCCCCCCCCCTCCCCGACCAGCGAAGCCATAAAGAAAAAAATAATGACAAATACACTGTGCAAAATTAAAATAAAGATTATAAAACCTAACATGCTCTTAACTGTATCTGCAATGCCAGACCAAATATTAACATTGCCGTTGACATGTCCAGATACATATATCTAGGAAAGTTAAGGCTCACTGATTAAAACATAGTGTATGAAGAGGCCTCCAACGCCTAGCAACCATCTTCTTTGCAGCTAGGAAAACACGATTACGAATATTATTTAGGTTCAATTTAGATATATCATTTGAAATGAGTAAAGATGGAAAAGGAGTAATTTTAGTTTGTAACAGTACTGAGAGTTTAGCAGCAACCATATTCCAGAATGCAAGAACACCTGGGCATTCCCAAACCATGTGGAAAAAGGTGCCAGTACTGTTGGGATTATTTAAAACTCAGCACATAACCTACGTGGAGTCAAATATGTTCGATGAACATAGTTTGAATGGATTTGTGATATTTAGTTTATTTTAGTTCCTAGTTTTGATGAATATTCACATTTACAGATATTCTGTACAAATGGCAAATGCAAATCATGAACATTTTGTGCAGATATGGTGAAAGATAACAGTACTCTCAGCTCACTAACGACTAATGATACTGCTGAGACTTTGAAGAGAAAAGAAAATACAATTAGGGGGAAAGGCGATAGGACAAAAGTGTGTTTAATAATCAGGTGCTAATTAAGGTGTTAACAGGCCGCCTTGTGCGATCGACTTAGATCAGTGGTTTTCAACCTTTTTCATACCAGGGCCCACCATTTATTCAGAATTTGAGCCATGGACGACCATTTGATGACACTTTAGCCCCACAGACCCCACACACTAAAGATTTATTTTGCTTTTATCCACAATACATACATTATCTACAATTTATCAAAAATGACTACTAATCTTCTAGTCCCTCTCAAGGACCACTGGTCCACCTGCTGAAAAGCCCTGACTTAGATGAAAGCCTCAAGCTACTGCTAGATCACCCTAGCAGAGCCCTGGGTTGGATACCCATTGTGTAAGGGGATTCCTCTCTCTCTCTCTCTTTAACACTATAGAGCTGTGTAAAATAATAACTGTTATACATTATCACTGGGGTAAAACTACAGTAGAAATCTAACAACTACAGAGAACATTATATAGCCGTTTTGGATTAAAGGACAACATTGTTATTTTTCAACCGAGGTTCATGTTTTAGGTTCTTATTAGAGAAAGTAAAAGATGTGTGTTAATTGTTTTACATTCCTTGCTTGCTTTAGTTCTAGGGACTTTAGTTATGGGAGGGAGCATTAAACATGGTCGACAATGTAATTGGACCGATGGCCTGAACCTACTTTCAAAACCCATTCGGACCACCAGATGGCTTCTTACACTGGCCAGTGTAAATATGCCTTGAGAATGAAATAACAATAAGATGTCTAATTTCACACTGTTCTACTGTTTGTAATTATTTATGTGAAATCTTTTCCGTTATCATCGCTAAAACAAAAGCGTGATTTAACAGCTTTGTGAACCTTTCCCTTCATCTGTCCTTTTTCATTGTTTAAAATAAAAATGCTCCTGAACTCCCCAGTCCCTGGCTCAAAGCTGGGCAAAAACGGACCGCTGGACAGTTACAATTTCCTGCAGTTTATTAAGACTGTAGTAGATAAAAAGTAAATTGATTTAAAATTTTATAAACAAATATGTCTTCAGGACCATGTTCGAATGCCCCCTCCCATAGCTAAAAGTAAGGAATGTAAAACACAAAGTTGTCCTTTAACACTGGGAACGATTATCACAGCAACTATCATTAGCACCCATTAGCTCTCCCACCGACGGTTTTCAGCGCAATTACCGCGTGGTGTCCCGAGCAACGCGTTGTGAACTTGTAGAGCAGCTATAGCTCAGCACGACCCCGAGCTCTCTCTCTCTCTCTCATACACTCTCGTGCTGGCGAGATCGAGCCATGAGCAAACCAATTAACAAAGTTTGCAATCATTAAATGATCTACAAGTTTCTGTCCATCCCCAGTCCATAATAAGAATTTTAATGTTGAATTTATCATGCCATGATAGTCTATGAATATAGAATACAGAAAGGACTTTAATCGCAATCACTTGGTTGGTTTTACTGTAGCCTACTGTATAGGCTTACTGTTTACATTTCCGATAATATAATCAATCACAAACTCTCTAAATAAATTGAATAGAATACTATTACTATTGTGATTACTATTGTGCCTAAATAAGAGAAGTTAATTAATCATTATAATAGGCGCATCATGTGTCTCTCGGCCCGGTAACTCACTTGACCGCGAGGGACCCAACGCGATATTTAAACACACACAGGCGGGTACAGGCAGCTTATATACACACTTTACAAAAAAAATGTCTGAGGAGAAATTGTGCTGGACAATGCAGTCATGTTCCTAAAGCAAAGCGCATCATCCATAGTTTATTTCTACGCTTTGGATTCTCTCTCTCGGGCACTAGGGAATTTGGAACCATTTTTACACACAGCCAAACAGAGACACTTTTGTACACTACACAGTGTATCTATGTGTCCTTAAGCAACTGGTGAAATGAATGTAAGCTGGGCTACTCCTCTCTTCGCTGAGGGCTCCAGGGACCATGCAGTCTCCTCATTAGGATTCGACCACGCCTATAGTATCAACTGTAACTGCCCTAACGGCACATCCTTCCACATGCTAAAATATGGCTCTCCATTTCCAACTGTGTAGCCTATATTTCCATTTCCAACTGTGTAGCCAATATTTACATTTCCAACTGTAGCCTATATTTCCTTATTATCCGCCACATTATTCTTTTCCTTGAAACGACCATGGAAGCATGCAAGCAAATACCGCAATCACACCAGGAGGCCATATATTAAAACAAATCCATTCGAACCTCTCAATGTGCATCAAAGACTTTCTGTCTGTTTCTCTGTCTCTCTGACTGACTTTCTTCATCTTGTTTAAATACCTACTGCATAGGTAATAGACCTACTGCAAATTTAACTGTGCAAGCATGGTCTATACATTGGACCCACAAATAATGAACAAATGCCCCCAAAATAATCAGATCCCTTGCCTTCTACTCCCGGAGCGCAGCTGTGCGGACACAGCTGATCATTTCACATCCACGTGGAGATGCTGCATCAAACTGATGCTTTTCATCATACATTTTACATTTTAAATAATAATATCGCGAAACTAAACACATGTGATTGGCTTCCCATAAGCCTTACAACTTAATTTAAATTTGCCTTTGTTTCATATGCTTATATGAAGATGGGATTTTCTGTGAAGGAAAGTTTTCCAAAGATCGGGTTTTGATGTGCGCTGTCTGTGTGCTGTGATTGCTGGCTGCGCCGCTGGCCTTCATCATTAAACATTACGTAATTAATATTCACCTCACTGTGCCCAGTGACCACATGTTACACTATACCCACTACAGGCTTACACCACCTAACTGGCGTAATTGGTTAGACAAAGGTGTAGCTGTAGCCTTTGTCCTGTCGTGCACCATGCCATGCCCAAAAAAAAAAACAAATCTACAAGCAGTCAACACGCAATGCAACTTTGGATCAATAACTAAACACATGGAATATTGTATGAATAAGAATCCCTTTTTTCAAATTGAGACACTAGGACATCTATGTTGGCGTGTTCATTAATTGGAAACGATCAGACTCCCGTGCCCTATGCTGGAAACAAAACTATACGGTGTGACTTTAACAGCGATGTGAGTAGTAGCAGGTTACTGTAAATTGTGATTTTCTTCTTGAGAATGCTGATCTCGTTGCGCAGTCGTCATTGATAATCTTACAAATTATTTTAACTTTAGATTTGTTCAATATCTTAATATGAAGACAAGATTGTCAGTGAGGGAATGTTTTAATACAGTAAGCTTGATGTGGCGCAGAGTAGTGTGTAGGTTATAATGTACAGCGCTGGTTGGCTAGGCAGACAAAAAAGTTTGAACATGGAGAGAGAGAGGACAGAGATAGATAGATATCGGGGGTGCGCTCGGTGCACATAGTGCACACCTATAGCTGCTCTACAAGCTCACAGAGAGGTGCATATTTAAAATAGCTGCTCTACAAGTTCACAATGTTTCATATGTTATTTTGTTCACTTTAGTGATACGCTGAAGGGCGGGGGGTGGGGGTGGGGCCGGGGCCGGGGGCATTAAGCGCGATAATTGCCGTGCGTCGTCGCCTCGTCGGAACTGTGGCCCGTCAGAATCATGAGACGTCGGAACCATGGGTCGTCGGAACCGTGGGTCATCGGAACCGTGGGGGGACCTCAGCTCTCCCACCAACTGGGCGTACTTTTCCCAATCTGTGGCAGGTCGCGGGAGATGGCCTGCTACAAGTCCAGCCTTTCGGGGGACGTCGTCATGACTTGGTAGACGAGGTCTCTGCGCTATTTGCGGGGAGTCGGAAACGCGGCAAGAAGGCCTGAATTCATTTTCTCCCGCCTTATGAGTTTTCATGTGTCTTTTAAGATCACCCTTTTGACTACAGGCTTTGCCACAAACTGTGCAAATAAAGGGCTTTTCCCCTGTATGAGTCCTCATGTGTCTTATTAGTCTCGTCCTTCGAATAAAGCCTTTGCCACAAACACTACAAGTAACAGTCTTCTCACCTGTATGAGTCATCATGTGTCTTTTTGCATCATCTGTTCGACTAAAGGCTTTGCCACAAACTGTACAAGTATAGGGCTTTTCACCTGTATGAATCCTCACGTGTTTGCTTAGATTACACATTGAAATAAAGCGTCTGTCACAAATGTGACAGGAAAAGGGCCTTTCCCCTGTATGAATTCTCATGTGCATACTTAAACTACCCCTCTGTGTAAAGGATTTGCCACAGACTGCACACGTACAGGGTTTTTCCCCTGTATGAATTCTCATGTGTATATTTAAATTTGGCCTCGACTTAAAGGCTTTGCCACACACTGTACAAATAACACTTTTTTCAGTTTTTTCGGTTTTTTCAGCTTTACTCTTACGAGCAGCTTTCTTTCCACAAATGCTTTTTGTGTGTCTTCTGAGGTGATACATTTGGGTAAAGCTTACACCACATACTTCACACATAAAGGATTTTTCCCTTGTATGAACGGTCATGTGTCTTTTTAGAGAATACCCTCGATTAAAGAGTTTGCCGCACACTTTGCATTCACAGGGTTTATCAACTGCATGAATCGCTCTATGTATGATCAGACTTCTCTTTTCATTAAAGGATTTGTCACAGTATATACAAGGAAAGCTTTTCTTCCCTGTGGAACTTTTCATTGTGGTTGTTTTCAAGTCTGAACGGGTTGTTTTACCTGTATGGATTTTCTTTTCTGTGGAACTCGTGTCTGGACAGGGTGTTTTACCTGTATCAATTTTCTCATCTGAGGAACTCTTCATTGGGGTTGTTTCCTGGTCTGGACAGGGTGTTTCACCTGTATCAATTTTCTCATCTGTGGAACTCTTCATTGGAGTCGTTTCCTGGTCTGAACAGGGTGTTTTACCTGTATCAATTTTCTCATCTGTGGAACTCTTCATAGGGGTTGTTTCCAGGTCTGAACTGGGTGTTTTACCTGTATGAATGTTGTTCTCTGTGGAACTCTTCATTGGGGTTGTTGTCAGGTCTGGATGACAACCTGTATGAATGTGTCTCCTGAGATGATAGATTTGAGTAAAGCTCTTACCACACTCTGTACATCTAAAGGGTGTTTCTCTTGTATGAACAGTCATGTGTCTTTTTAGATGATACATGCGAACAAAGCCTTTGCCACACACTGTACATGTACAGGGTCTTTCCCCTGTGTGAGTCATCATGTGACTTTTTAGATTAGTCTTTTCACTAAAGCCTTTGCCACAAATGACACACTCATAGGGTTTATCTGCTGAGTGAATCATTGAGGGTTTATCTGCTGAACGAATCATTGTCATCATGTAGGCAGCATCCAGGTCTTGGGACAATTTGTTCTCTCCCACATTTTGTGTTTCGTCTGATTTCAGTGAGTTTAAATCTGACTGAACTTCCATGGTCGTCTCCCAGTCATCACTGTTGTCGGCATCCGTTTCAGAAGATTCAGACTTTAAAGCTGATTGACCCTCCCTGGTCTCTGCCCAGTCGTCACTGTCTTCAGCTTCAGAAACGTCTGAGGCACTAGACGGAGGCTCCATCTCTCCCATTTCATCATCGCTTTCACCTCTCTCTTGGGTGTCTGTCAAGTCCTCTACATCAGCATGTGTTTTCACGTGTGCAGTTGAGGTGCTGGCTACAGGCTCTGATTCGCTGTTGGCATCAACAGCTCCCTCTGGTCTTCTTGTAAGGGGTGGAGGTTGTGGTTCCTCCTGGGTCAGACCGGAGCTTCTCTCCTGATGTCCAGCAGGAACCTCCTCTGTGGAGGCCAACAGGTCTAACAGGGGAGGAAATGAAATGAGGGAAAAGTTAAGTTTCGTTTTATTGGTCTCCCGAAGGAGAAACTTGTATTGGAGACATGACCACAGCTGCATACATAGGACAAAATACAGAAAACAAACCAAAAGACAACATAAGAACAAATAACATACACCCTAAGTGCTTACCCCTTTGAAAGAGAAATGACTATTTGTTTAACAGTTTCATGGAGAGAGGTACAAATTAATGTTTATACCTATTATGTTTGCACTGTGGTGTTCTATACCTTCTACCCGATCTCATTAACTCTTCATTCATATTCTGAATGAAGAACATGTGAGCGGTCAGAGGTTACATTTTTAGCTTGCCTTATTACCGTTTGCTCAAAAATGGCTTGGGGGGGTCAAGGGGGAGAAGATAGGCCCATGATCTTCCCAGTCGTTTTTACGGTTCTTTCTATTTGAGTTTTGTATTTCACAGTCAGATTTCCGTACCAACTCGAGATACCATATCTCAGTACGGATTCTGTGTGTGTGTGTGTGTGTGTGTGTGTGTGTGTGTGTGTGTGTGTGTGTGTGTGTGTGTGTGTGTGTGTGTGCGTGTGCGTGTGTGTGTGTGTTTTCAGTAGACTAGAAGAGTGTCAATAGATTTCTTTCATCTGTATATGTAATAGGGTGGGCAGTATAAGCTACGGATTCAGCCCCAACCTTGATTACATAGGCAATTTTAGACGTCTAACTGTGTTTTTTTTTTTTCTGTTGTTTCTTGACCAAAAATAACAAAATTACTAAATAACTAACTTGATGGTCAAGCCATTTAGGCCTGGAAGGCCCAGTGTTACTTTATTGCAATATTAACTAATTCATTAATTACTTGATTAATTATTTAATTAGTTGTAATTGATTGATATTCATTGTTTAGTCTTTCATTGCCATTGGTCATGATATTTGCATATGAATACCCCCCAGAGGCTGGAATTAACACAATAAAAAACAAATCTGGACTGCAAATTTGAATGATTTTTAATCTTTGACCTTTACCCTTTAATCCTGATGAAAGTAAGAAAACCCTGCAATAACTATATTCGTGATCATGAGAATGTGTAGAACATGAACATATAATGATTTAGATAATTTTGGTACATTAGCATTTTCTTATTTGTATTAATAATTTATTAATATATACAGTATTTCAAAAAATGTGAGTAGACCCTTCCCATTTCTCCAAATATTTCATTATATCTCTTTACAAAACAGTGACGGAATGAAACTTTGACACAATCTAAAGTTGTCACTGTTCAGCTTGGATGAAAGGGTTAATTTCATTTTCCCCTCAAAATAACTAAAACACAGCCATTAATGTATAAACTGCAGGCCAAAAAAAGCTAACTGAAAATGTCCAAATTGGTCCCAAGTAGCTCTGACAATAGGCCACATGCTGCATCAACTTGGTCTCTATGGCCGTCATCGCAGAAGGAATGAATGCACAAGAAAGCCCTCAATCAGTTTGCTGAGGACAAGCAGACTAAGGACATGGATTACTGGAACCAGGTCCTGTGGTCTGATGAGACTAAGATGAACTTTTTTTGGTTCAGATTGTGTCAAGCATGTGTAGCAGCAACCAGGTGAGGAGTACAAAGACAAGTGTGTCTGGTGGTGGGAGTGTCATGGTCTGGGGCTGTATGAGTGCTGCTAGCGCTGGGAATCTACAGGTCATTGATGGAACCATGAATGCCAAAATTTACTGTGACATACTGAAGAAGAGCACGATTCCTTCCCTTTGGAAACTGGCCGCAGGGCAGTATTCCAACATGATAATGACCCCAAACACTCCTCCAAGTTGACCCACAGTTGCTAAAGTGGCTGAAGGTGCATGTGTTGGACTGGCAAAGCATGTCTCCAGACCTAAACTAGGGATGTGAAAAAAGTCGGAAATCAACACGAGTGTCCACACGTATTCACAGCGACACGAAAAGGTACAAGTCGACAAATCACGTCTTTTTTCCTTTTTTATATTAATGATTTTTATTTTGTATTCTTTGTAATTTATAACGTTACTGTTTTCAAGGGAAGAGAATTGCTTATTTTGGGTATTACTATCACTGTACCGAGGACATGTCTGTGCTGTGCGTGTCTGTGCTGCATCCTCCTCCTCCTTCCCCCGCAGTCTGTCTCAAAGAAATGGCTATGATCGCTTATTTGCTTATTTTTTGGAACCACGGCACAAACACAAACGGTGTTCACCACTGTCGTTGTGAACATGTCACTGCTTTCTTGTCAAGTCTCTAATTTAACATCGATTCTCTCAGAACACATGCACACGGCTGCGTTGTGCGCCGTAGGGCAACATTTTAAGTTGGGTCCCGCGGGCGCCGCGGGCTAAAAAAAAATTAAAAAATCGTTGCGGGCTAAAAAAAAATAAAAGAAAAACGACAACATGTCGACATTAGGCCTCGCATCTGTGGGGCATCCTCAAACGGAAGGTGGAGGAGCGTGAGGTCTCCAACATCCACCAGCTCCATGATGTCATTATGGAGGAGTGGGAGATGATTCCAGTGGCAACCTGTGTGAGGTTCTACTGAACTCCATGCCCAGGAGGATGAGGGCAATGCTTGAAAAATAATGGTGGCCGCACAAAATATTGCCACTTGGGACCAATTTGGACATTTTTTGTTGCCGGCAGTTTAGACATTAAAGGAGAATTGCACACCAAAACACATTGGACCTCAATCAGGGGTTGACACTAAGGTCTCCGAAGAACTTGCCCATCGGGCAAGTGCAAGTCAGGTTCTACTTGCCCTCAGGTCATGGTCACTTGCCCCCCAAAAATATATTGTAAATTTTGCATTTAAGTTTACTTCCTACTTGGGTGCTTTAAACCAGGGGTTTTCAACACGTGGTCCATGAGAGGGTTCCAGGTTTCATTCCAGGTTTGGTTTCATTTTTACACTCTCAAGAGTTAAAATTCATCATCTTAATTAGCCCAGGTCGCAATGACCACCTTCAAGACAAATTTATCTTGTGTTGTGTTATAGTGCACTAAGTTGCACACTTGCCCGATCGGGCAACCAGATAGCAGTCTTCACTTGCCCCACCATTTTTTTTTACTTGCCCCGGGCAAGCGGGCAAGTCTTAGTGTCAAGCCCTGCTCAATCCACCTCGATGTGTAATGATACATAATGTCCTTGATTTTTGTCACAGATGCCCCATTTTCTACATTTCACCATGAGGTCCCCGTCCCCACGACGATGTTGGGAACAGTTGACATGGCCACAGGTTGTCTTTATTCTACTGCTGGTATTTCTGTAACTCCAAACTTATTTTTTTCCCCCACACACATCGCATTTTAACAGTATACTGATAAACACGCTTGAATTTTACGTAATTCTGGGGCAGCCTTTATTGTAATCCCAGAGGTAATCTATTTCTCCTCCTCTCCTCCCCTCCCTTTTGCCCACTCATATTTGGGCAGACAAGCATCCCCAAATATTGAGTTGTGGCGCGCACGCACGCACACACGCACACACACACACACACACACACACACACACACACACACACACACACACACACACACACACACACACACACACACACACACACACGCGCACACACACACACACACACACACACGTAAAAACTCCTGTCCCACGGGTGCCAAAAGTCATAGTGGTCCAATGTGTGGTCCTTGTAGTGTGTGGCGTGATATGATGTGTGAAAAAAAATATATGTTTGAGTTACAGAAATACCAGCAGTAGAATAAAGACAACCTGCGGCCATGTTAACTGTTCCCAACGTCATCGTGGGAATGGGGACGTCATGGTGAAATGTAGAAAATGGGACATCTGTGACAAAAATCAAGGACATTATGTATCATGTCACAGGAATCAAGGTAGATTCTGCTAATTGCGCCAAAATCTTAACCCGTCTGATGATAGATAGATAGATAGATAGATAGATAGATAGATAGATAGATAGATAGATAGATAGATAGATAGATAGATAGATAGATAGATAGATAGATAGATAGATAGATAGATAGATAGATAGATAGATAGATAGATAGATAGATAGATAGATAGATAGATAGGCAGGCATTGGAAGTATAGGGCTTTTGGGGCTGCATCCCCCCCTTGTGGCCGAAGGCAGGGTCACATCCCCCCATGAAAGGACAACATAGTTTCTTTTCTGTTGAATCGCTATGCAGTGAGGTGTGCACTAGACGCTGGTAACCACTCTTGTGCATGCTAGTACTGTACACATCATGAAAAGGATTTATCCTTCAGGACATGGAAAAAGGAGAAACAGGTAGGCAGGTAGGCTGCCAGGCTAAACAAACTGACTGACTGCAGTTGTTGTGTTGTTGTACAACACGCTTTTTTGGTGGCAGAGATACCAGCTTGTTGTATTTTGTCAATAATATCTCCTATCATGCCCAAAGCTTAGAGTATTAGTTACGCCAACTCCGTTCACTTCATGGAGCCAGTCCAATAGCGGCTCTTCTAAATAGACATTTTGTAGTAAAGTGCCACATAAACAGAGAACACAGAGACTGTGGTGGTACAATACTTTTTTCTGACCCCTCACTGTTGAACTCTGTAGTCTCAGTCTTTGTGACTGACTGCGGTCTGTGGTCTGGTCTGTATATTCTACATTTGTATTGAGTAGAAATAAATACACTCAATTGCAAAGGGAACATTGGAGACAGAGAGAGAGAGAGAGAGAGAGAGAGAGAGAGAGAGTCTCGATGCCTCTCCGTTTCTCTCTCTCTACCTCTTCCCAGCCTTCCTCTCCACCTCTTGCATATTATACCAGTATTTAGCCAAATCCCATCAGTTAATAGACTATGGGCTTCATTTTCGTTACCATCTAAACCCTTAGTTTTTTTTACTATTTTGAAAAACTTTTTGGAATAGTTCAACGTGCCACAATTGACACATTGTGAGCTTGTAGACTGGTCATTTAACCCATTAAGGACGGGAATCCATATTTGGATCGTGTACAGTATGTACAGTATTCAAATATTCAATATGTTTTTATGCTGATATATAAATATTTAAAGTTTACATCATACATCAATACATCATTATTAGGCCAATTATACCCGAATAAGACCACTTTTATACCCCAAAAGAACAAAAAAACGCTTTTTCGGCACGGCCACCGAATATTCATCCCCTTTTATACAGCCCCAGCTCCCCTGCTCCAAATACGTTCCAGCGCCACTAGATAGTCATAGATGTCATTTAAGTGTTCTTCCACTTGAACTTTGCCTCCACACTTTAAGTCAGGGCTGCCCAAAAGGTAGATGGTGATCTACCAGTAGATCACACAGGCCATGCAGGTAGATCACATGACAGTCCCCTAAAATGTATAGATCTGTAACTCTTGAGGGCCTTGAAATGGATTTTCAGTAATGGAACAATCACATTTTTGATGTGTAGATCTTATTGAGCCGCTCATTTTGAAAAGTAGCTCTCAAGTCAAAAAAGTGTGGGCACCCCTACTTTAAGTCATTGCTATGCATGGAAGCCACACCCCCTCTCAAAGAACACAGAGACTGTGGTGGTCCAATGAAAATCACTGAAACCAGGCAGATCATGCATATTCCAATGAGACAGGGAATAACAATGAGGTGGGCGAGGAGAAGCAGTGAGGAGAGAGGGGGTGTTGTTTTTGTGGACATTTCTAGTGCTGCACCCAAATAGCACACTGCGGAAATATGAAAAATAATCATCTGAGTGTTTGTTTAGCCCACTCATGTACAGCAGGGGTGCCCAGTGCCCACACTTTTTGGATTTGAGAGCTACTTTCAAAATGAGTGGCTCAACAAGATCTACACATCAAAAATGTGATTGTTCCATTACTGAAAATCCATTTCAAGGCCCCTAGAAAGTTTGAGGTTACTGTTATAATGTTTAAGAATAATGCACTTGAAATAAATGAAAAATAGAGGGGGAGGGGGAAGGGGTTGACAGTTTGTGATCTTGAGTTTAGTTTCTTGCACCCAAAACTAAGAACTTTCATGTTTTTGGGAAAGAGAACTGGCAAAACTTTGGTCAAACAATTATTCTCCATTTTCTAATTATGTGGACCCTTGAAAATTACGTAATTCAGATGTTTAAATATAATTTAACTCTTGAGAGCGGTAAAATGAAACCAAATGGACCCTTACGGGTCCATTTGGTTTCATTTTACCGCTCTCAAGAGTTACAGATCTATTAGGGTCCAAGTGCTGGGGACTGTCATGTGATCTACCTGCACAGCCCGATCTACATTTTGGGCCCTTTACAGCCCTGCTGTAAAGTATGTACAGACGTTATTCAGAAAACTTAGGCCATGCCTAAATGGGTTAGGCTATACAGTACAGAGTGTACAACAGGGGTGGGCAATTATTTTTCCCAAGGGGCCACATGAGATACATAAAATATTGTGGAGGGCCAAGACTAAAGGCTGAGCTAAAGTCTGTGTGTTTTATTTTCAAGGTAAAAGTAAGAGTAAGACCAACCATTTTGACACCAGGGACCTCTATTTATTCAGTATTTGAGCCACGGACCACCACTTGATGACATTTTAGCTCCACAGACCCCAAAACTAAAGATTTATTTTGCTTTTGTCCACAATACCAGGCTGGATTTTACAAACAAAACAGGATAACACAGATCAAAAATGACCATTCTTTTACATTCTCTGATTGTGTCAACTTTAGGCTAATTCAGATGATGACTATTTTAACTCTTGAGAGTGTAAAAATGAAACCAAATGGACCCACAAGGGTCCATTTGGTTTCATTTATACGCTCTCAAAGAGTTACATCTGGTTAACCAACTTTCCATATTTAACTGGAACTCTCTCAAGGACCACTGGTGGTCCCCGGGCCGGTCAGAGTCAGTCAAAGGGCCACATTTGGCCCCCGGGCCGCATAACGCCCAGGTATGGTGTACAAAACGGTATTATAAAAAAAAAAAAAGCAGTGTTGAGAATATTACTTCACCTTTTTAATATATGACTTATTAATTATTACCTTCATTTTAAAGCAATATATTATATTACAATATTACTGTTTGAGCAAGTGTAATATATTAATATTACTATTACATATTACTTTAAAAAATATTGCGTAGGCCAGTGGCATACCTACAATAAAGCAAGCCCACTTGGCTATCTGGCCAAATCCATATGAAATCAACTTGAAAAAACGTCACTCCTGAAAACAGTCCTGGTGTAGACCTACCTCATCCTACTCAACTATAGACAGTTAACACAGGAGTTGAATGTATTCCTTGAATTCATGGACGCAAGTAACTAATTTGATGACAAATAATAGAAAATAAGTAATTATTTAATTTCTACAGTTGTCAATATAATTTCACACTTGCAACGAGACAGATTAACAGAAAGTAATATTGAAAGTAATGCAGTAATGCAGAAAGAAAAGTGTAATATATTAGATTTTTTTGTTAAGTAATACATTTATATTACAAGTTAAGGGGGGCGGGGGGGACGGTTTCCCCCACTTCTCACATCTAAAATATTTTTGGGACAAAAGTAGGCCTACCGTATGTTTTTTTGTCTTGTCATTTACTTTTATGGATACAATTAGGCATTGTAAACAATCCTTCTCAATATGCTATACTTGTTTTAATAGCGTGTCTGTGTGTGTTGCGCATGTGCACGCAAATCCAAGTGTGCATGCACGCGTCTTAAAGAGGAATTCCACTCATTTTCAATATTTTACTGTCATTCATATACCTTAGAGATGTTGTGTGGATATGATAAAAAAAAAGTTCCCCCCATTCTGTGTTTCCCAGAAATGTAGGTCTGAAAAAAAAATTAGCATGGTGAAATTAGCATGGTGAAATACAACTTGATGAAATCATCAAGATGTCTTTCACTATGTTAATGAGTTTCCTTTTTTCTGAGATTGTACAAATGGAACCAAATGGACCTTAGCGGGTCCATTTGGTTCCATTTGTACACTCTCAGAAAAAATTGAAAATGGGTGGATTTCCTTTAAGAGGCATCCCACTACAACACTGCCCTCCCCAATACTTCATTGTCCAATAGACCATGTTAGAAGAAGAAAGCTTGACCTGCATAGTTGCTAAACTATTTGGACTGGCATTGTCCAGTGACTAAACTCAAGAAGGGCTCATTCCATGGGGTTGTGTACTTTCGAGGGGCGCTAGCCCTTTCTATTTCCAGCTTTCAGGGTTTGTATAAAACACAAAGATTGTCCTGACAGAAACATTGAATGCCATTGACAATGAAGGGACAGTTTTGTGTGTGTTATTAAACATTACAGACAGTAATGATGTTTTCTTTTCATGTCTCACCTGTCTTCTTTTCTTTGGACGTTTTCATTGCTTCTTTTTCTTTCGACTTTCTTCTGCCTATGTTTAACAAAACAAAAAGAACAAACTTGATGCAATGTAAAGTTATTGATCCCCAGCAAACATAAGGGTTAGTCCACTGGAGAATATCAACTGAAACCAAATGAACCTTTACAGGTCATAAAAACACAATTAGACAATGTAGGGTGTTATTTTTTGTTTTGTTTGTTATTTTTTTAGTTTGCCTTTGGAATTCCAGACCAAAACACATTATGCATCAATCTGCCTTAATCCCTGTGACATCATATATACTGTACTTGATTTTTGTCACAGATGCCCCCTTTTCTACATTTCACCCTGAGTATAGTAGTATACCCTAGTAATGTAATCTCGCTCAATGCAGTAATCAATAATCAATAACTTAATTCTACTCTCATTTGAACATGTATAACTGTGACTGCGAATGTGGAGTGAGTCTGGGAATCTAATGATCATAACATTGTTGTGAGAGAAAAGATTACATGACATGACATGACATTACATGGCGTGCGCGCGCACACACACACACACACACACACACACACACACACACACACACACACACACGGGTCACACCAATTGGGGGGGGGCAGGAGAAAATGGTATGGGGGCGGCTTCATCACCCGTGTCGCTTCATGCCACGCACGAGCCGCACCCATACCATTTTCTATTACAGCAATTATATTAGGCAAGTAACCATCAATAATACCATCAGTTGTTATATGACTCTTGAATGATGAAATGCAGTTGGTTTAGTGCTGTCACAACTGTAGTTAGTAGCAGCATTACTAGTGGAGCGGCTAAGTGCTTATTTTCATAAGCATTCGGCATTTTGGGTTACAAGCGTGAAAATTGGTATCAGTGGTCTCCAGGGGTCACTTGACGAGAAAATTGACAGAGGCAATTGAAATTTCAAAATGGCGGCCATTTTTCAAGATGGCTGTCACCTTAGTGGAACAATGGAGTGATATATTGGTGTATTTGGTGATACAATCATGAAAATTGGCATAATCAGTCTCTATGCGTCACTTGACAATAAGCCACCCCCAGCTAGTTGAAATTTCAATATGGAGTCCATTTTTCAAGATGGCCGCCACCTAAATGCATAATTATAGTGATATAAAGGTTTATTTGATGATACAAACATGAAAATTGACATAATCAGTCTCCATGTGTCACTTGACAATAAGCCACCCCCAGCTAGTTGAAATGTCAAGATTGTGTCCATTTTTCGAGATGGCCGACAGCTACGTGCATAAGTTAAGTGATACTTTTTATGATACGATTCATGACAATTTGCATGAACAGCCTCTGTGGGTCAATTGACAGTAAGCCACACACAGCTACTTTAAATTACAAGATGGCCATTTTTCAAGATGGCTGCCACTTTATTGGTGCAGTTAAGTGATATTAGGGTTTATATGTTGATACATATGTAACAGTCAAAGAAATCTATTGGACGCCTCAAAAGGCTCTCTCAAGAGAGGTTGCTTGACTATTTTTTGTCTGATTTCTCACCCATGACCTGTCCAGTTTGGTAAATACTATCAGGAGTTGCCTCCCACTGGCATAGCTTCACAAGCCCCCTTACCATGACAAGGCAAGCCCCTTTATCCAAGGCGCTTCACCATATTTTCCCACCGGGACAATTTTGCCTTTGCCAGGCCACTGGTTAACCAGATGTAACTCTTTGAGAGCGTGAAAATGAAACCAAATGGACCCTTGCGGGTCCATTTGGTTTCATTTTTACACCCTCAAGATTTAAAATATTCATGAGAATTAGCCCAACTTAGTCTACACAACTAGAGAATGTAGAAGATCTCTCCTACTTGAAGGCTCTGGTGTAGGACACCTTTTCTTTTTTGAAAAAGAAAGAAAGAAAAAAAAAAACCTGTCCAGGCCACTAGGTGGCGCAGGCCACTAGGTGGCGCAGGCCACCGGGAAAACTCCCTGGCCAATCCTCCCCTGCGCTACACACACACACACACACACACACACACACACACACACACACACACACACACACACACACACACACACACACACACACACACACACACACACACACACAGCTCAGAGCTATGTTCCCTCAGCTCTATGTTCCCTCAGCCCCATGTTCCCTCAGCTCTATGTTCCCTCAGCTCAGCTCCCTCACCCAAATTAGGCCCTATGTTCCTCATGCTTATGTACGTGTATATATGGTAACTTTAGTGCTCCACAGAGGTTCTAAACCAGGACATCTCGACCCCATTGGACGATTGCAATCGCCTGATTGTATGTATTTTCAGTGTCTCTGTGTCTGTCTAAGCACAGAAAGATGCAACACTGCACCTCTTATTTCCCCACTGTTTTGGACATGGTGTGGCTCACAGGCATTAGTGTCAGGAGTTAGTGAAATATGTATATACATACATATGAAATATGTATTCACTAACAACTAACAGATCACTCATGAGAACACTACTCTGGTTACACACTGGCAAAGGGCAACAGAATATTATAGAAAATGACTCATGACCAATAGTAAATGACCAACCGATAGCAATGGTCACGACTGTTTCTAACTTTTCTAAAGGTAGAGGAGGGAAGTCCCCTATAACCGTTAATCAGTCGCAAATGGTCGAGCCTCATTTTGGACTATCGGCCACGGCCATCTGAATCGGTGGAAAATTGATTTTGCTGTCTCTCCAGCAATGTGTGACAGTAATCTATGGTCTATGCATCCATTGGTTGATAATCCAGTGGTTGCTAATCCTAAAAAAACGAAATACATGTGATTGATGTTACTGCAAAAACAATCTAACAACAATCTAACAATCTAACAATCTAATCTGACTCGTTGCTTACTATCTGTGGTTTTTCAACCTTTTTCATATGGAGTTCGAACTCCATTCTGTGAATGGTCTGCAGCAAAAGCAGAGGCTGGGGTATTATCCTTATATACCACCTCCCTTTTACCAGTTTTTACAACCTCCCAGCTTTTTGGTGTATGCAAAACAACTAATGTAACTAACCAATGTAATTTAAATCCTGTGCGATCTGTACACTCTCCGGTTAACTAAAACCCCTTTAACCTTGGCTCGACTCTCCCAAGCTGGAACAACCTGTCAATTCAGACGCGACTATATAACTGTTTTGGGGTAAATTAGACAGCATTATGGGAGACTACCTTTCAACCTGACCCCATGCTGAGTTTAACAGCAGTGATATATCACCAGTGTGCCCTGGTAGTGCAGATATTCACTCTTTTATAATCCATCTATGATCACCAAAGGAATTTCAAGTGGCTGGGAGTAGTTCTTGTGAAGCAACCCTTAGAGACGGCTCATATCAATTTGCATGCTTGTGTCACTATAAACAATTACATTGCTATTTAGGTGAGGTAGCCATCTTGAAATTAGCAACCACTTTGACATTTCACATACCTGTGGGTGACTTATTGTCAAGTGACTCACAGAGACTGCACAGGCCAATTTTCATGCTTATACCACCAAATAAACCATTATTATATGACTTAAATGGTGTCGGCCATCTTGAAAAATGGACGCCATCTTGAAATTTCTAGCTGGGGGTGGCTTATTGGCAAGTGACACATGGAGAGTGATCAAGCCCATTTTCATGATTCCATCAACAAATAAACCATTATATCACTGATCACTGTTCCATTAACGTGACAGCCATTTTGGAAAAATGGCCGCCATTTTGAAATTTCACTTGCCTCTGTCAATTTTCTTGTCAAGTGACTCCTGGAGACCACTCATACCAATTTTCATGCTTGTAACCTAAAATGCAGTATTATATCACTTAGCCGCTCCGCTATACTGTTTCAAATCATTTTAAATATAAGCACTTTAATTTGAAATATCTTGGGTTGTTTTGCATGCCATCATGTTTGGTGGGACAGTCTGGGCATTTAGGGGGGCATTGCCCCCCCATGCCCATGCCTAGATCCGCCCCTGGGTCACACACTGACTGGATGCGTAGCGGGTGCGGCGAGCCGGCGACTCAACACACACAGGATGCGGCGCGTTTCCACACGGCTCGAGGACGTTTAGCCGTTTTTTCACGAATTGAGCCGCGCGAAAACGCGTGGAACATGGAGCAATGTTGCATCGGCGCGGCAGGCGGCGCGGCATCCGCGCGGCACCGCGCAGCTGCCGGAGCCGGTGTGGATGAAGTCCATTGGAAATCATGGAGGAGCATGCGTACTGCGGCGCACGCATCCGGTGTGAGGAGGCCTACTCGCGCACACACGCACGCGCACGCACACGCACACACGCACACACACACACACACACACACACAGAGTAGGCCTACCTTTATCAGCGTGCGCTGACTCCATTTCTCTCTGCAAAAGGCCGTACATGAAATGTGCGGCCGCACTGAGTCGCTCCAACACGAACACTCTGAGCTGAACAACATCACCGTTTATTGTCAGTTCCTCCAAAACACACATTATCTGCTCTCCCACCGACGACATGTGTCCGTTTATCACCAGCCGTAGAGACTCCATTTGGCTCCTTTTACCTCCTTTAAAATACATTTTGCCCCCTTTAGGAGACGTTTTAACTCCTCTGGGAGACATTCTGACCGCTTTAAGAGACATTTTAACGGTTTTTATCAAACATCTCAGCTCCTTTGTTGTGAGATCGTTTTAGTTTGGCGTCAACAGGAAGAACTACAATACCTTTTAGTTCCTGGTCAATGTGCAGTGTTGCCAACTGCCAAAATCCAAAATGCACTAGTGGCACTTCCAAAATACACTAGATGCGCTAGAACAGTGGTTTTCAACTATTTTCATATACGGGCCCACTATTTATTCTGCATTTTAGCCACGGAGGACCACCTTTTGAGGTTGAATTTTTGTCTAATTTAGAAGAAATAACTGGCAAAATGTTGGTCAAAAATAATTCTAAATTTCTAAATGTGTAGATTCTTGAAAATTAGGCAATTCAGATGTTTAAATATAATGTAACTCTGGAGAGCGTAAAATGTTACAGAAGAGTTACAGATCTATAAGGGTCCATTTGGTTACCAATGGTCTTTTCTGGGAAGGAAGGAGGACTCCATCATCGGAGGAAAAATGGTGAAAAAGGTTTTATATCTGGCGCCTGTCAACCAATTTCGCCCCAACTCACCAGCAAAAAAAGCACTAGATTTTCCGCCAGGGTTTTTTTTCCATTATTTTTGGCGCTGGGGGTTCTGGGAGAAAAAAGCTAAATATAGTGACAAATGCACCAAGTTGGCAACACTGTAAATGTGTGTCAAGCATAGATAGGAAGAAAGCGAGATGGCTCGCCCGCGCTCCTGGCCAATGGGGAGTGACGTCGTTACGTCTCGGCCATCTTGCCAGAGTATAGCATTATAACATTGTGTCTATGAGCATATACAAAGAATCAACCGATTTTCAGACGGATTGGTTTGTTGTAGACGTCAGGGACGTCCGCATACATATGAGCCGTTATATAATGTTGTATTATGTAGGCCTATCTATGGTATTGAGTCCATCTTACTCTGGTAAGATGGCCGCCGTGAACGACGTCAGAGCTATGTGTCAGAGGCGTCGGACGTCAGAGGTCCCGCCTCAAGCCATCTAAGCGCCTGCGCAAGACAGAACAACAGGGGTCAGAAACTGAGCTAGCTCGAGCTGCTGTTCTGATGCAGCCTGAATAGGGACAACCTGGACTTACTGTAGGCCTACATTGAACACTGTTACATTCACAGAATCTATTCAATAGAGACCTGTTTATGGAACACAGAACTCATTCCCCAGACGTTTAGATGGTGGACATGCACAATAAAAAAATAACTTGGTCCAAGTAAGGTCCTTCTTTGCATGGGACAGTCCCTCATTATACCAAGACGATTTCAGGTGTCTTACAAATTGAGACCCTGTCCACAGTGTGACTGAACAGGTGTGTTAAAAAAAAAAATATATATAAATATATATATATATATATATATATAATAATATATGGTATTTTGACACATCAATACTGTTACGTATTGTAAAATACCACATAAAGTGTTGCTTCGTTTGGGAGGTGTGAAGTCTCATTCGAATCCTAATGCTCATCAATTAGTCATATTGTACTCCTCCCAAAACAGTAGTTTTGTTTCGCTTCAAAACGCAGCAGTGCAGATCGATGCAGGGGTGAATGCTAGCCTATCACATTAAACATAGGGAGTGTGAAAGGCACGGTGGCACAGTGGTTAGTGCCGTCGCCCCAAAGCTAGAAGGTCCTGGGTTTGATTCCCGCTAGGGGTGCTGTGGGTGCTGGCTGCGTGTTCTCCCCGTGTCCCCTAGGGTAGATACCCTCACAAAAACATGCAGTAATCCTGGGCTCTGAAGTACCTCCCCCTGGCCAGTCGGCGTGCCTGATGGAGGGGACAGGAACTGGTTGGTGTAACGTGTTCCTTCCACACGCTATGTCCAACCAGGGAAACTCCCCCCTGTCAGAAGGCAGCTTGGACACCTCATGCATTGAAGGAAGCATGAGGCCAGTCCGCTGGCCAGTCCGGGTGTGTAGAGCCCAGGATCACATTAGTAATTGGCACTGGGTGAAAAAATGGTTTACAAAATTGTGGGATAAAACATTTAGAGGGGAAAAACATAGGGAGTGTAACATTGTAACACACAATAAGGAAGGAGAAGGCATCAGTATGCAGCGACGTGTAAAGATGCCTAGGGCAGTTGACACATGACTGAGCTAATGAAGAGATCATAAGCCCTTATTGCAATAATGCCCAGATCATCATAGCTATGATGACAATGCAGTGTACACTTTTTCTACTCGAGAGCTACTTTAAAAATGACTGGCTCAACAAGACCTACACATAAAAAAAAAAAAAAATCCATTTCAAGGCCCCCAAGTTTGACTTTGAAATAGTTGGTGATGGTGTTACTTAATGTTATAGTGTTTAAGAATAATGCACTTATAATGAAAAATGGAGGGGGAGAATTGGAAGGTTTTCTTGTATATGCTACTACTGACGTTTGAAAACAGTATTTGGGGTATGAGTTGACAGTTTGTGATGTTGAGTTAAGTCTCTTGCACCCAAAGCTAATAAGTTCCACGTTTTGTCTACAATTGGGAAAGAGAACTGGCAAAACATTGGCCAAAACAACAATTATTCTCCATTCTCTAATTGTGTGGACTCTTGAAATTACATAATTCAGATGTTTAAAAATAATTTAACTGATGGACCCGCAAGGGTCCATTTGGTTTCATTTTAACACTCTCAAGAGTTACAGATCTATACACTTTAGGGGACTGTCATTTATTGCATGGATAATTAAAATATGAATGCAATGAAATTAAAGGTCAGTCTGTGGTGACATCTATAAGGGAGTGAAAACAATACACTGTAAACAAATAATTGCAACATTTTGAGTGTTTATTACATGACATTACTCACATCAGCTGTGACTGCCTAATGTTCAGAAGACTAGTGAAACGTTTTTTTTTACGGTGCTAAATGCCTCAATGCTGAGGTCTTAGAAGTTAACTTACAAGAAATACACAATTAGAGAATCAATGATACCAATGTCAATTTGTGTACAATTTTTGCTTGCAAATAAACAGGAGTTGCTTGATTCTAACGTATACAACAGTTGCCTATTTTTGCTTTTCTGTACAGTCACTAGGAAATAAACACTAATGCCATTTCTGATTCAATGCATTGTGCTCACAACCACACAAAGATTAGTTCTTATAATAATAAACATTGATGTTAGGTATATTAGGACAAAAATACAAATAGATTGTTTTAATAAAGCACAATCAAATGGAAATAAATAGCTTCTCTTCAATTAACAATATTTCGTTTCTTTGAGTACCTCATTTTGACAAATATTCACATTTACAGATATTCTGTACAAATGACAAATGCATATCATGAACATATTTGTGCAGATACGATGAAAGATAACAGCCCACTATTGAGACTGCCATAACTCCATTATTTTTGATTTTGCAATTTTTCTCTGAAAATTCTATGTTCCTGTGTCAGTGATGCTCAACATATTTCATGCCAAGGACCCCCAGAATTATCTATATTTTGCTGAAAACGTGTTGTTCTAGGGATCCCCCAGAAGCAACAGTTTTAGTTCAAAAATATTTTCTTCCGAAAGAATATATTCAAAGATTTGCATCAGATTTTCACTTAAAAAAAAAAAAAAATCAGACCTACGAGCTCATATCACGCCACTCGGTGGTGCGATATGAGCTTGTAGATCTGATATTTTTTCAATAGCTAAAGTGTAACATAATTCGTTGAACACCAAAATGCGTTCAATACACAAAGGCCCCCATTGAAAGCACTGACCCTGTTCAGGTATGTGGTTTCAGAATGATGAATAGTACACAACTTTCAATTCAATTAGCATTCCTACTCCATCTAGACCTAGTGTTGGAAAAAAAAATAGCATTAACACTGCAGAGATGTGTAAAGTAATAACTGTTATACATTAACACTGAGTATAGAACAATGATCAAATCATCCAAAATGATAGCTGTGTTACATTAACACAGGGGGTAAATCTACAGTAGAAATGTGACAACTATATATAGCTGTGCAATGCAAATTTGTTATTTTTCAACCAAGGTTCAGCTTTTAGGTTGTTATTACAGAAAGTAAACGATGGGTATTAATTGTTTTACATTCCATGCTTTTTAAGGATTTTAGCTATGGGAGGGGGCATTCGAACATGTAGTCCTGAAGACGCATTAGCTCAAAATGTAGTCAAACCCGGAACAAATTAGTAACAAGCTGAAAATTTCAGGATATGTTCAGAATACCTTTAGGAATGACATACTAAAAGTCCCCGTGAATCCCCCTTGTGCTCTCTGAGATATTCAAGATGGCGTCCAACTTGCCTATTAGATATAATGGCCCTAATCGGGGGTGAAAAAGGCAAAATTTTAAACTGAGAGATATTTGTACGAAAATTCACAGGTTGATCAATTATATAAATACAAGCATTTTTTGTATTGGAACTTTCCATGAAATCTAATATGTCCGCCCAATATGGCATTCTTAATATTAGCACTAATACTATAGTACAGGTACACTAATATTCTGGTCCCATATTGGACGGCTTTGGATTTCATGGAAAGTTCCAATACAAAAAATGTTTATATTTATGTACTTGATCAACCTGTGAATTTTTGTAGAAATATCTCTCAGTTTATTTTTTTGCCCTATTCACCCCCCATTATATCTAATAGCCAATACACTAATATTGTGGTCGCCATATTGGGCAGCCATATTGGATTTAATGTAAAGTTCCAATACAAAAAAATGCTTGTATTTATATAATTGATCAACCTGTGAATTTTCGTAGAAATATCTCTCAGTTTAAAATTTTGCCTTTTTCACCCCCGATTAGGGCCATTATATCTAATAGGCAAGTTGGACGCCATCTTGAATATCTCAGAGAGCACAAGGGGGATTTACGGGGACTTTTAGTATGTCATTCCTAAAGGTATTCTGAACATATCCTGAAATTTTCAGCTTGTTACTAATTTGTTCCGGGTGTAACCCTATTACTACTGGACTAATGGTCCTGAATACATATTTGTTTACAAATCTTTAAACAATGTCCTTTTTATTATCCACTGCAGCCATAATAATCCCCAGGAAATTACATCTGGCCACAAATTAATGAATGTGACAAACTGCCATATTGAGCCTCTGGGTCAGATCCTGTGAACTACTGTGGCCAGTTATAATTTCCTGGGGTTTATTAGGACTGTAGTAGATAATAATAATAATAAAAAAAAAACGCTTACAAATATGTACTGAGGACCATGTTCGAATGCCCCCTCCCATTATCTAAAATTCATAAAATTAAAGAATGCAAGGAATGTAAAACAATTAACAGCCATTTTTTTACTTTCTCTAATAACAACTTAAAACATGAACCTTGGTTGAAAAAAAAAAAGCAACAACAAAGTTGTAACTATCATTAGCACTCTGCCTCTGGGTGAGCTGTCTCGTCGTCTGGGAGTGTTTTCTCCTCTCGGCGGCATGTCGCGGTGAGATGGCCTACTACAAGTTCAGCCTTTCGGGGGCTGTCGCGACGACTTGGTAGACGAGATCTCTGCACTTTTTGTGGCGAGTCGGAATCACGGCAAGAAGGCCCATATTCATTTTCTCCCCCCTTATGAGTTCTCATGTGTCTTTTTAGATCACCCGTTTGACTACAGGCTTTGCCACAAACTGTGCAACTATAGGGTTTTTCCCCTGTGTGAGTCCTCATGTGTATTACTAGTTTGGCCTTTCGAATAAAGCCTTTGCCACAAACACTACAAGAAACAGCCTTTTCGCCTGTATGGATCATCATGTGTCGTTTTGCATCGTCTGGTCGACTAAAGGCTTTGCCACAAACTGTACATGTAAACGGCTTTTCACCTGTATGAGTCCTCATGTGCTTTTTTAGAAAAGACGTTGAACTAGAGCGCCTGCCACAAACTGTACAGGCAAAGGGCCTTTCCCCTGTATGAGTTCTCATGTGTGTTTTTAAAGTACTACTCTGTCTAAAGGACTTGCCACACACTGTACAAATACATGGTTTTTCCCCTGTATGAGTTCTCTTGTGTACGTTTAAATTTTGACTGGACTTAAAGACTTTTCCGCAAAATGTACAAATAAATGTTTTTTTTCCTGTTTCACTCATTTGTGTTTTTCGGTTAGGCCTAAGACTACTGCTCTTTAAACAATTGTTTTTTGAGTGTCTTTTGAGATGGTATATTTGAATAAAGCTTTTGCCACATACTGTACATGTAAAGGGTCTTTCCCCTGTATGAATCATTATGTGTCTCTTCAGACATGAGTTTCCATTAAACATTTTGCCACAGATTGAACAAAGCACGCTTTTCTTCTCTGTGGAACTGCTTGGGTTGGTTGTTTTCAGGTCTTCACAGGGAATTTCCCCTTTATGAATCATCATGTGTCTTTTTAGATGATACATTCTATTAAAGCCTTTGCCACACACTGTGCATTTACAGGGTTTTTCCTCTGCATGAATCGCTTTATGTATGTTCAGACTTCTCTTTATATTAAATGACTTGCCACAATATGAACAAAGAAAGCTTTTCTTCACTTTGGGACTCCTCTTTTGAGTCATTTTCATGTCTGGACAGGAGTTTTTACCTGTATCAATTTTCTTCCCTGTGGTGTTCCTTGTGGGGATTGTTTTCAGATCTGGACCGGGTTTTTTACCTCTATGCATTTTCTTCCCTTTGGAATTCCTCTTTGGTGTTGTTTTCAGGCCTCGGCAGGATTGTTTACCTGTATGAATCAGCATGTGTCTTTTTAGATGATACTTGCGAATAAAGCATTTGCCACAAACTGTACACGTACAGGGTCTTTCGCCTGTGTGAGTCATCATGTGTCTTTTTAGATTAACCTTTAGACTAAAGCCTTTGCCACACACTGCACATTTACAGGGTTTTCCCCCTTCTTCTACATTTTGTGTTTTGTCTGATTTCAGTGAGTTTGAATCTGACTGAACCTCCCCGGGCACCTCCCAGTCATTACTGTTGTCAGCATCAGTTTCAGAACCGTCTGACTTCAGTGAATTTAAAGCTGACTGACCTTCCCTGTTCCCTGTCCCGTCATCACTGTTGCTATATAGAGGCTCCATATCTTTGTTGTCGCCATAACCTTCACTTTGCTCTTCAGTGTCAGATTCAAAACAGTGTGAAAGGAGTGGCTGTTCATCACTAGTTGGTTGTGATTTCCCACCGTCCTCCACATCAGCTTGTGTATTCATGTATCCGGCTGAGGTGCTGGCTACAGGCTCCAACTCGCTGTTGTCATCTCCTACACACTTTACTTTTAGTAACGCCCCCTCTGAGCTCACTTTAATGTGTGGAGATTGTGGTTCATCCGGGACCAGACTGGAGCTGTTTTTATGTTCATCACGAACCGTCTCTGTGGAGGGGAGGCAGGGCTGGTGAGATACTTTCACTCTTGACCACTTTTGATCATCATAAACCACAATGTTACTGTACAATAATGTACAATGTACATACAATAATATGTTGTACTATTACAAAAAAAAAAACATCTAAAGTAAAGCGATTTATCATTAACGCAGGGCTGTTGCCGAGTCCAATGCATTTCTTCCTACTTCAGGTGCAGGACCCATTCTCTATTCAAGTCTAAATAGGAGAGCCGCCATTGGACCGGCTCCATGAAGTGGACAGTGGCGTTGTCGTAACTCTGTCTATACTCTATGGCTCTGTGTTTAATGCAGCCATACGACGGTGTGTGACCAGTTGCTACACTGTGCCGTGCGACGGTGTGTGACCGAGAAATACATTCTCCGCAGCTGTAAGAAATTAATGCGAACCAAAATATTGGGTTCATTAGTGCGTATTTTTTTTTGTGTTGCACCCCTAGTGCCAGGCACATAAACATGGGTCCTGTCATTTTCTTGACTTAGTTTATGCTGTGTATGTATGAACCCATATCTACAGAATATGCCTCAAAGCAAGGTTGAATTTGCCATTTTGGCAACGTTTCTGAGGCTGCAACCCTCTTTCCGGTGGAGAAAATATAACTTACAGTAAGTGGGCCACTTTATGTACTAGGATTTGTAGGCAATATAAATGATTGTGTTTAAGAGGTTTAGCGGCTAACACTAACATATTCAGGTGAAACAACAGTGTATTTCTTACCCGTATTCTTTCCTTTGGATCTTTTCGTTGTTTTATTCCTTTTTTCACCAATTCCTCCACCTGCATTCACCAAAACAAAAAGCAAAACACTTGATGTGATGAAAAGTATTAAACAACTCGTACTAATTACACAATCAGATATGTACAAGAATGTACAAGAATTGTTATTTTTGTGAACAATTTTCTCTACAATAGTACCAACATCAATGCAACAGGAACTGTAGACAAAACACTTTACTATGGTAAGAATAACATTCTACATTCTTGGCCTGAGAGACTATTTTCAAGCAACTAGGTCCTATTCTAGAGACGGACATTTCATTATCGATTGTATAACACCTGTTACTAAGCAGAATATTTCCAGCGGAGGCTATACAGGGAAAAATCGTGCACTTTGCAACGAATGCATGAAATGTGTTATGATGATAAATGTATGCAATGAGCATGCCATAAGGTTATCCCGCGTTAACCCGCGGGTCCACCTAGGATCTTGATTCTAGTGACTATTACCGCATTTTTAAGGATGAGGAATACGCAAGAATCATAACTTCTACGCCCATTCACATCGAGTCTACCGAAGCGCGACCTTAATGACTGTTGGTAGGGCATTCCACATTTAGCTGGCATAGGAACAAAAGGAATTAAGTCCCGAAGTCCCTTGTGCCAAATCTGGGTTGCACATAGTTTCACTCTCTCTGGTGTTGTGGGAGCGGACTTCACTGACATTGACAAATGATCTACTGAATGTGACAAACTGCCATATTGAGCCTCTGGGTCAGACATACCTATACCTGAATACGGAGTGTGTAAAGTGCAGTGCGGTGTGCTGCCTCTTCACATTCAGTAGTCCAGTGAACTTCTGTGGCCAGTTACAATTTTAGCTCCCATAGCTAAATTTCATAAAACTAAAGAAAGCAAGGAATGTAAAACAATTAACACCCATTTTTTACTTTCTCTAATAACAATCTAAAACAGGGGTTTTCAACAGGTGGTCCGGGGACCACCAGTGGTCCTTGGGAGGGTTCCAGGTGGTCCCCAGCTAAGTTGGTTAACCAGATGTAACTCATGAGAATGTAAAAATGAAACCAAATGGACCCTTGCGGGTCCATTTGGTTTCATTTTTACACTCTCAAGAGTTAAAATATTCATCATCTGAATTAGCCCAAGTCTACGCAACTAGAGAATGTAGAAGATCAGTCGAAATCTTTAGTGTTTGGGGTGTGTGTGGCTAAAATGCCCTCAAATGCTGGTCCGTGGCTCAAATTCTGAATAAATGGTGGGCCCTGGTATCAAAAACGTTGAAAACCCCTGATCTAAAACATGAACCTTGGTTGAAAAAAAATGTGTCCTTTAACACGATTATCACAGCAACTATCATTAGCACTCTGCCTCTGGGAGAGCTCTCTCGCCATTCTCCCCCTCGTCGGCATGTCACGGTGAAATGGCAGGCTACAAGTCCGACCTTTCGGGGGCTGTCGCGGCCAGTGCCGTCGATAGGTGGGGAAAAGTTAGACAATTTTAGGGGGGCCCAAAGCCAGGGGGGGGCACTAAAAGCTTGGTTTAATAAGGTTGTATTTGTATTGATTATGATAAAAAAATATTTGATCTCAAAGTGCACCACATTGAAGCATTTTTAAGGGGAATTCCACCCATTTTCAACATTCTAATATGTCATTAATATACCTTAGAGGTGCTGGGTAGACATAATAAAAAAAAGTTCCCCCATTCTGTGTTCCCGAGAAATGGAGGTCTGAAGGAAATCATTAACATGGTGAAACATCTTGATGACATCATCAAGATGTATTTTCACCATGTTAATGCATTTCTTTAGACGCTTCGTTTTTCTCAGAAAAAATGTTGAAAATGGGTGAAATTCCCCTTTAACTACTCTTTCCCGCCGGGAAAGGAGGGCCCATGTGGAAAAGCTTTGCAGGGGGCCCAGAATTGCTAGCTACGCCCCTGGTCGTGGCGACTTGGTAGATGAGATCACTGCACTCACATAGATATAATACAGATACTAATGTACTGTATTTGTAATAATGGAACCATTTTTTCTTTCTTACCTGTATTTGTCTTTTCTTCGGACCCTTTCGTTATTTCTTTTGCTTTCTTCCTTTTTTCACCAATTCCTCCACCTGCAATCAGCAAGACAAAAACAAATAAACAAAAAAAATGATGTGATGTAAAGTTATTGATACCCAGCACTCAACTAGTCCACTTGAGAATGTAAAACCAAATATAATAATAACAATAAACTTTATTTGAATAGCACCTTTCATGACAAAATGCAGCTCTGAAGTGCTTTACATTGAATAGTAATAGAGAAAATAAAAATAAAATTAACAAACAAAAATAAGATAAGATGAATGGAACCAAAAATAAAAATATATATAATTAAAGAGGCAGGACATTAAAGATGCAAGACAATGAGGACATAACATATGGCATAAAATATTAAAAATGCAATACAGTGATAAAATCTATACAAAAAGTCAGTTAAAAGCAAGTGCATAAAAGTACATCTTGAGCTGTGCTTTAAAAATGTCTACAGAGGCTGCCTGTCGAAGAGACAGTTCGATTTGGGTCCGTCTGACACTTCCAAAACTTCAATTATTGTAAAACAATTAAACAATAAGTATTAAGCAATTAAAGGTAGGGTAAGTGATTTGAAATTCATGGTGTAGTACCAGCCTGGTGCACTAGGGGCGCCTAACAGTAGCTACACTATGTGAACCTGCTACTCGATCCTGATTGGAGGAGAATTCACCCACCACCTGGGGAACTTTTATTAGCTCCTCTGCTAACGTGGGGGAGGGGGAACTCCATATATGGTTTCCACACCTTATAATAGAGCATTTTAACAGAAAAAAATATTTTTCGGGTGACCCTCTGACAAAAGTGAAATCACTTCCCCTACCTTTAACAGAATGTAGAAGGATTGTTATTTTTGTGAACCACTGTCTCTCTCAACATCAATACAGCAAGAGCTGTGGACAAAATACTTTACCACAGTAAGAATAATATTTACATTCTCGGTCTGAGAGGCTAAGGACTTTCAAGCAGGCTAAGGATTTTCATGCAATTAGGTGTCGTACTAGAGACGGATATTTTACTTGAACATATAACAGACTGCAGTTACTGAAAATCAGAATATTTCCAGCGGAGGCTATACAGGGAAAAATTGTGCACTTTACGATAAATTCACGAAATGTGTTATGATGATAAATGTATGAAATGAGCTTGCCATAAGTTTATCCCCTGGTGGCACTGGTCATTATTTTACAAATGTGGGTTCTAGATCACCTAGGATCTTGATTCTGGTGACTAATACCACTTTTTTAAGGATGAGGAATACGCAAGAATCATAACTTCTACGCCGATTCACATTGAGTCTACCAAAGTATTAGGTGAGAGCGTGACCTTAATGACTGTTGGTAGGGCATTCCACATTTAGCTGGCATAGGAACGAAAGGACCGAAGTCCCTTGTGCCAAACCTGGGTTGCACATGGTTAGTTACACTCCCTCTGGTGTTGTGGGAGCGGCCTTCACTGACATTGCGGAAGTCAAAGTGGGCAGGGGTGTGGTGGGTTGAGGGAGTAAGGCTAAGCCTGATCATTTTGAATAATGGATTGCACAGCGTTACAGTAAGTGTTTCATTATTGTAAGGCTCAAACCACAACTATGCATAATGAATAGAAGGTCCAGACAAAAACTGTATGAGTTTCCTCCAAAGATATGAAAGTTTATTAAAGTTTGCTGAGCCCAGAACAATGTTGCAATAGCACATTCATTAATTGCATGCAAAAATAAAAAATAAATGCAATGAAAATCAAAGATTAGTCTGTGGTGACATCTATACAAGAAAATTAGAGAATCAATGGTGCCAACATAAACACATTTTTGGTTGCAGATGAACGATATTTGCTGTATTCTAACGTACACAACAGTTGCTTATTTTTGCTTTTCTGTACAGTCACTAGTAAATAAACTATCGCCATTTCTGTACAATGCATTGTGCACACAACCACACAAAGAATTAGTTACTAGTTACTGTATATAATCAATGCCTAAACATATTTATAAATACCAGGACAATAATACAAATACACTTTGAGATTTTGTTTTAATAAAGCAAAATCGAGAGGAATTAAATAGCATCAAGATTTCTTCTCTTCAATGAGCAATATTTAGTTTAATTTACATTCACAATTCTGTACAAATGACATATTTGTGCCGATGTGGTGAAAGATAACAGTACTCACAGGGTCAGCCCGCTAATGAGACTGCCATGACTCCACTATTTTAATTTTGCAAGCCTTTTGAAATCTGGTTGATGTGACTGACAGTTATCAAGATCCGAGTCAGTCACAGGAGTAAAACATTTGTTTAATTGTGCAGAAATTTATTTGGGATGAAATGCAGTCTTGTGCCTGACTCTGAGGTTTTAATTTAGCCAATAATCACAGGTTAGAAACAAATTTATGTGACAACTGACAGGGTGGCGCTGAGGAGCAATTGAAGAGGAAAGGAGAAAATATAATTAGAGGGAAAGGCGATAGGACAAAAGTGTGTTTAATAATTAACGGGTGTTAACAGGCCGCCTTGCGCGATCGACTTAGATCAGGGGTTTTCAACCTTTTTGACTCCAGGGACCACCATTTATTCGGCATTTGAGCCACGGAACACCATTTGATTACATTTTCACCCTAAAGACC
Source organism: Benthosema pterotum (assembly GCA_039105355.1). Lineage (NCBI taxonomy): Eukaryota > Metazoa > Chordata > Actinopteri > Myctophiformes > Myctophidae > Benthosema > Benthosema pterotum. The sequence goes on from CM076982.1 coordinate 6,269,129, forward strand.
TAAAACTAAAGAACTATTTTGGTTTTGTCCACAGTTCCAGCCAGGCTGTATCTGGGAAACAAAACAGTGTAGAATTCTTAAGTGGTGCTAATTCAGATGATGAATATTTAACTCTGGTTAAATCTGGTTAACCAACTTTCCATCATTTAGCCTGGGGACCACCTGGAATCCTCTCAGGGACTACTGGTGGTCCCCGGACCACCTGTTGAAAACCCCTGACTTAGACGAAAGCCTGCTAGATCGCCGCCCTCGGCTGGTTACTCATAGTGTAAGGGGATCTGTCCCTCTCCCTCTTCGGGGAAGTGCTTATATTCGGCTCCATTTTTTAGGATATTTCTATTGTCTATTGGCTTATATTCAGGTCAATATATAATATTAACACTACAGAGCCGTGTAAAATGATAACTGTTATACATTATCACTGGGGTAAAACTACAGTGGGAATGTAACAACTACAGATAACATTATATAGCTGTGTTATGGATTAAAGGACAACATTGTTATTTTCCAACCATGTTTGATGTTTTAGGTTGTTATTAGAGAAAGTAAAAGACGGGTGTTAATTGTTTTGCATTCCTTGCTTTCTTGAGTTTTAGGAATTTTAGGGAGGGGGCATTCGAACATGGTCCTAAATACAACCCCAGGAAACTACACCAGGCCACAAATGATCTACTGAATGTGACAAACTGCCATATTGAGCCTCTGGGTCAGACATACCTATACCTAAACATGGAGTGTGTAAAGTGCAGTGTGGTGTGCTGCCTCTTCACATTCAGTAGATCCTGTGAACTTCTGTGGCCAGTTACAATTGCCTGGGGTTTATTGAGACTGTATTAGATAATAGAAAATAAATTGCTTTATTTTTTTTTTAGTTCTCATAGCTAAAATTCCTAAAACTAAAGAAAGCAAGGAATGCAAAACAATTAACACCCATTTTTACTTGCTCTAATAACAACCTAAAACATGAACCGTGGTTGGAAAAAAAAAAAAAAAAAAACACACCACAAAGTTGTTCACTGCACTTTTTGCGGCGAGCCGGAATCACGGCAAGAAGGCCCATATTAATTTTCTCCCCCCTTATGAGTTCTCATGTGTCTTTTTAGATCTCCCTTTTGACTATAGGCTTTGCCACAAACTGTGCAAGCATAAGGCTTTTCCCCTGTATGAGTCCTCATGTGTATTATTACTTTTTCTCTTCGACTAAAGCCTTTGCCACAAACACTACAAGAAACAGTCTTTTCACCTGTATGAATCATCATGTGTCGTTTTACATCGCCTGGTCGACTAAAGGCTTTGCCACAAACTTCACAACTAAAGGGCTTTTCACCGGTATGGGTCCTCATGTGTTTTTTAAGAAAAGACGTTGAACTAGAGCGCCTGCCACAAACAGTACAGGCAAAGGGCTTTGCCCCTGTATGAATTCTCATGTGGGCGGTTAAAGAACAACTCTGTGTGAAGGACTTGCCACACACATTACAAACAAAGGGTTTTTCCCCTGTATGAGTTCTCTTGTGTACGTTTAAAATATGACTGGACTTAAAGACTTTTCCGCAAACTGTACAAATAAACCTTTTTACCCCCGTTTTGCTCGTTTGTGTTGTACGGTTAGGATCAAGACTATTTCTCTTTAAACAATTGTTTGAATGTTTTTGGAGATGGTACTTTCGAATAAAGCCTTTGCCACATACTGCACATGTAAAGGGTCTTTCCCCTGTATGAATCATTATGTGTCTCTTTAGACTTGAGTTTTTACTAAACATTCTGCCACAAAATGGACAAAGCACGCTTTTCTTCTCTGTGGAACTGCTTGAGTCCCTTTTATGAATCATCATGTGTCTTTTTAGGCAATACAGTCGATTAAAGCCTTTGCCACACACTGTGCATTTACAGAGTTTTTCCTCTGCATGAATCGCTTTATGTATGTTCAGACTTCTCTTTATGATAAATGATTTGCCACAAAATGAACAAAGAAAGCTTTTCTTTACTTTAGAACGCCACTTTTTGGTTGTTTTCATGTCTGGACCGGGTTTTTTACCTGTATCAATTTTCTTCCCTTTGGAATTCCTTTTTGGTGTTGTTTTTAGGCCTGGACAGGATTGTTTACCTGTATGAATCAGCATGTGTCTTTTTAGATGATACTTGCGAATAAAGGATTTGCCACAAACTGTACACGTACAGGGTCTTTCCCCTGTGTGAGTCGTTAAGTGCCTTTTTTGAGTACTCATTCGATTAAAGCCTTTGCCACACACTGCACATTTGAATGGTCTTTCCCCTGAAATGCCGGACGCATTCAGGTCTTGAGACATTTTTTCTTCCACATTTTTTGCTTTGTGTGATTTCACTGAGTTTAAATCTGACTGACCTTCCCCGAGCATCTCCCAGTCATTACTACTGTCAGCATCAGTTTCAGAACCGTTGCTAGATAGAGGCTCCATCTCTCTGTTTTCATCATAACCTTCACTTTGCTCTTCAATGTCAGATTCAAAACAGTGTGAAAGGAGTGGCTGTTCATCACTAGTTGGTTGTGATTTCCCACCGTCCTCCACATCAGCTTGTGTATTCATGTATCCGGCTGAGGTGCTGGCTACAGGTTCCGACTTGCTGTTGTCATCTCCTACACACTTTACTTCTAGTAACGCCCCCTCTGACCTCACTTTAATGTGTGGAGATTGTGGTTCATCCGGGACCAGACTGGAGCTGTTTTTATGTTCATCACGAACCGTCTCTGTGGAGGGGAGGCAGGGCTGGTGAGATACTTGTGGTGAAGGCATTCACTCTTGTATTGAATTGAAAGTTCTGGCAGGTGTGTGACAGTCACAGGTGTGTGCCACTCAGTCACAGATTTGTGTCAGGCACCTAAACATGGGTCCTGTCATTTTCTTGACTTAGTTTTTGCTGTGTATGAGTCCATATCTAGAGAATCTGCCTCAAAGCAAGGTTGAATTCGCCATTTTGGCACATTTCTATCGATGCAACCCTCATTCCAGGAATGTCTGATTTCTAGGTTCAAGGTTTTTCTTCATCACGTCAATGCATGTCGAGACAGACACAATAAGCCATACCTTGTTGTAAAAGTGACTAATCAATGTTTAAAACCACATAACATACACCAGTTGGGATTTAAGGTGGAGAAAATATTCCTAAAGTTAAGTTTCCAAATTTAAGTGGGCCAGTTTATGTACTAGGATGTGTAGGCAATATAAATGATTGTGTTTAAGAGGTGCAGCGGCTAACACCATTATATTCAGGTAAAACAAGAATGTATTGTTTTGTTTTTCATTCACACAGATATAATACAGATATTAATGTAATGTATTTGTAATAATGGATACCATTTTTTCTTTCTTACCTGTATTTGTCTTTTCTTCGGACCCTTTCGTTATTTCTTTTGCTTTCTTCCTTTTTTCACCAATTCCTCCACCTGCAATCAGCAAGACAAAAACAAACAACAAAAAAATGATGTGATGTAAAGTTATTGATACCCAGCACTCAACTAGTCCACTTGAGAATGTAAATATAACAACAATAAACTTTATTTCTATAGCAGCTTTCACAACATAAAATGCAGTTCAAAGTGCTTTACATAGCAATAGCGAAAGGAAATATAAAATGAACAAACAAAAATAAAATAAGACAAATGCAATACAGTGATAACGTCAATACAGTGGAAAGTCAGTTAAAAGCAAGTGCATTAAAAAACGTGCACTTTACGATAAAAGCATGAAATGTGGTATGACGATAAATGTATGAAATGAGCATGCCATCAGCAGGGGTTGACACTAAGGTCTCCGATGCACTTGCCCATAGGGCAAGTGCAAGTCAGGTTCTACTTGCCCTCAGGTCATGGTCACTTGCCCCCCAAAAATATATTGTAAATTTTGCATTTAAGTTTACTTCCTACTTGGGTGCTTTAAACCAGGGGTTTTCAACACGTGGTCCCTGAGAGGGTTCCAGGTGGTCCCCAGCTAAGTTGGTTAACCAGATGTAACTCTTGAGAGTGTAAAAATAATTTAAAATTCATCATCATTAAAAGTTAAAATTCATCATCTTAATTAGCCCAGGTCACAATGACCACCTTCAAGACAAATTTATCTTGTGTTGTGTTATAGTGCACTAAGTCGCACACTTGCCCGATCGGGCAACCAGGTAGCAGTCTTCACTTGCCCCACGATTTTCTTTACTTGCCCTGGGCAAGCGGGCAAGTGTTAGTGTCAAGCCCTGCATAAGGTTATCCAGTGGTGGCAATGGTCGTTATTTTACAAATGCGGGTTCTAGACCACCTAGAATCTTTATTCTGGTGACTAATACCGCATTTTTAAGGATGAGGAATACACTGTTTTGTACTGTTTATTTTTGTCCTGTGACTCAAGTTCTAGACAATTTAGGATCTTTAATCTGGTGACTATTCTTAAGTGTATTCCTCATTCTTGAAAATATGGGATTAGTCACCACCAGAATCAAAATCCTGGGTGGTACTTGGCTGACAAAACAACAAATCTGTCAGCCAAAGAGGTTCCTAATGGCATGCTGCAACTGTGTGCCAAATTTCACACATCTAGGCTGTTAAAGTAAAGCACAATTCCGTCAAAAAATGTCCTGTATAGCCTCTGCTATTCTTCAAATAATTATAGAATTTAAGAATTTTCAAAATGTTCCTGAGAGGATACAATTGTAAACCAAATGGACCATAGCGGGTCCATTTGGTTCCATTTGTACCCTCTCAGGAAAAAGGGGTCTGAAAGAAAAATCATTAACATGGTGAAATACATCTTGATGATGTCATAAGATGTATTTCACCATGATAAGGATTTTTCCCCCAGACCTCCATTTTTAGAAAATACAGAATTGGGGGAACTTTTTGATCATGTCCACACAACATCTCTAAGGTATAGTAATGACATATTAAATTGTTGAAAATGGGTGGAGTTCCCCTTTAAAGAATGAATAATAGCCAACGTATTATGACGTCACGCGTCCATGGGCACGCTGCAAACACAATAGACAGAGTTGCGACATTGTGGGGGCAGAAAATAGTCTGGTCACGTGGTACTCGTGGTCACGTGCGAGTACCACATAGGCTCCAATGGATTCGGTAACTTCCGGCTGTCACTATTCGTTGTCACTATCCCATAGAAGTCTTTGTAGAGGAGCCGCCATTGCACTGGCCCCATGAAGTGAACGGAGTTGGCGTAACTCTGTATTTCCAAGGCTCTGACACACACACACACACACACACACACACACACACACACACACACACACACACACACACACACACACACACACACACACACACACACACACACACCCCTAGCCTACTGTACCTTCAGCAGTGTGCAGTGTCTCCATCTCTCTCTGGAAAAGGCTGCACATAAACTCCGCCGCTGCACTGAGTCGCTCCAACACAAACACTCTGAGCTGAACAACATCACCGTTTATTGTCAGTTCCTCCAAAACACACATTATCTGCTCTCCCACCGACAGCATGTGTCCGCTTATCTCCAGCCGCACAGACTCCATTTCATTCGTTGTATCTCCTGTGAATTTCATTTTACCTCCTCTATGAGACATTTTAGCGCCTTTATGAGGCATTTTAACGGTTTTCATCATTCAACATTAGAGCTCCGTTGTCGTCGGCTGGTCTTCGTTTAGGCATCAACAGGAAGAAGAACTACAAACACCTTCTACTTCCTGTTGTGTGAAGCAGTGTTGCCACATTGTATGAAAGCAACAAGCAATCACTTCCAAGAACAGTCAAAAACAAGCCTGGTAGTCAGTCAGGCTGAGGCTACAATTTATTATTTACAATTTAGGCATTTAGCAAACGCTCTTAAAGGGGAACTCTACATTTTAAAATGTCATTAATATACAATGCTTAGAGATGTTGTGTGGACATGATTAAAAAAAGTTTCCCCAATTCTGTATTTCCTAAAAATGGAGGTCTGAAAAAATGATTAACATGGTGACATACCTCTGATGACATCATCAAGATGTATTTCACCATGTTAATGATTTTTCTTTCAGGCTCCTTTTTTCCTGAGAGGGTACAAATGGAACCAAAGGATTTTGAAAATGGGTGGAATTCCCCTTTAATATAGAGCGACATGCATGAAGTAAAACGTTGCAATACATCATATACATACACATTAGTTGAATTTACAAATTCTCCATACAGAAGCAGAAATTACAATTTAGTGCTTACAATGTAAGCACTGCTATCTAAAATACCTAGGTTGGTAGTGCAAGTGCTATGGGCTGATATGTGCTGCTACTAGGCTACTGCTATTTGAATATAGCTCATCTACAAGACTGATTGAACATGATTGATGGGTTGGTTGATTGAGTGATTGATTGATTGATTTTGGAAAATTACATTAGGCCTACATACTTTTCAAACACAACTGAAATGAGACCACTATTTTCAAAACTATCATGGGAAGAACAAATGGAACATTCATTGAAACATCTTAACAACACTAATCTTATTGCGGTCCCTGGAACACAATATTTGTAGAGGTAGTAGGCCTACAGTTGTATGGCCCTTTTAGTGGACAGGTTTTGGCATTACAGTAGGCTAATTCGGAGGTCCTGGACATGAAAAGGTGTGAGAATCACTGACTTTAGCGAAAAAGCCCCCAAACTAGCAACAAAAATTATAAGCAAGCCCCACAAAAAAAACCTCAACTACAAATAAACAACTTCACAGCAAAAAAGTCGCTTAAAATCAGCTGGCAGGGGGGTAAGAGAGAGAGAGAGGGGGGGGGGGGGGGGGGGGGAATACACACACACACACACACACACACACACACACACACACACACACACACACACACACACACACAAATGTCTCCATATTTTGGGAACTATTCTTAGTTCTCAATTTGGGGTTTAGTGGTTATTTATTAATTTACCACTATTTTGTAGAAAAAAAATAGGCTACCATGTTTTCAACATATTTTAAAGTAACCCTAAGTTTAACTCTAAACCCTAACCACAGTAACAACTAAAGTCTCTTTAATACTGTGCTACTGCAGTACAAACCAAATTTAAGATCTAAATTTAAGATTTTAGAGATTTAAGATCATTAAAGCTATGTGTTGTCCCACCCACCCACCATCCCCTCCAGGCTGTCTGACGTCAATCATGTCATGTGGATGAGCACTGAGCATAACATGTGAAATGTCTTGATTTTTGAATGAAGTATTGATGTTTTGTATGCATCTATGTAGTTAACATTAATCTAATAGACCGCCAGGTGTTTTGTATGTCTATATACTGTATGGAGCTAACATTAAGAGAGAGATTCCATCACAGATACTTTATTTTCAAAGTGGTTATTATTATTATTATTATTTTTTTTTACAATTCCATCAATTACAGTTTACAGAAATGATTACAAAATAGAAGAAGAAAAGCAATAAACAAGTAAATCAAGTCAAGTAAAAACATCAGCATGTTTAATCATGTCTCGAAACACCTTTACAGATCGTCACTGGAAAATAAATAAAATTTGCTGGGTGTTCCAAACTGAATTTAGTGGATGTACCGTGGGTTGGGGGTAGCGTGTTTTTTTTTTTTACTTTTCCTTTACATCTGCTTTAGATGATATGAGACATTACTCCATGGTGTTGTTATTCTTGGAACTCTTTTGGATTTGGTGCCCTGACGTTTTCTAGGGCCTATTTATACAGTAAATATATATATATATATATATATATATATATATATATATATATATATATATATATATATATATATATATATATATATATATATATATATATATATATATAAATATATATATATAATTTATTTATTTATTTATAAATATTGTATATACTTACTGTATATATATCTTTGGATCAATATACATATTATCAACATAATTTAGAAAAAATAAATAAAAAAGAAAGAAATATGGCATCAAATTCCTCTTGAAGAAATACGTTCTTCAAGGGGTTCTATTAACAACAAACTGCACCAGGAGTGGCAGCACAAAGTCACTACTTTATTGCATGTATGTTGGATGATAGACAGGAGTTGCTGCACACACAAAGTGGTATTAAATATAAGTTTATTTCAAAGCAGTGACAAATCACTTTTCCATGGGCCATAGTGTATGGCAAAATATCAGTGGGCATAATAGGAAATGGGTAATGGATGAGTTTGATTTCGGGCACTGCCAACTCAGCGTATGAGTAGCCCGGCTTGGGTGCAGCAAATTGTGCTGGAAGTACTGGGAGCTGATGGTAGGTGTGGCGCGCCACCTCAGCAATCCATCTCCCAGGGTTCTAGCGCATTGTAACAGGGATAGACTCCTGTGTGTTACCGGCCAATACCGACAATAAGCCACTCCAAACCTACTTCTTAATGTGGCACGGCGATTGGTCATTATTGTGATGCCCAAACCGCACCTATGCCTAATGTAATGTGTAGCAGACATGTTTTATGGACTTAGATTGTGGCACAAGATGGAATGTCTTACGCAATGCCTTAACCCTTAGTGTACTGAACGCGTTTTGGTGTTAAGCATTATGTTTTAACAAGATCTACAAGCTCATGTAGAATGTCTTACGCAATTCAGAAACAGACAGGACACAATGCTTTAAGTGCTTTCTACCCCTTTATGAGTTCTCATGTGTCTTTTTAGATCACCCTTTTGACTACAGGCTTTGCCACAAACTGTGCAAGCATAAGGCTTCTCCCCTGTGTGAGTCCTCATGTGTATTATTAGATTGGCCCTTCGACTAAAGCCTTTGGCACAAACACTACAAGAAACAATCTTTTCACCTGTATGAATCATCATGTGTCGTTTTACATCGCCTGGTCGACTAAAGGCTTTGCCACAAACTTCACAACTAAAGGGCTTTTCACCGGTATGGGTCCTCATGTGTTTTTTAAGAAAAGACGTTGAACTAGAGCGCCTGCCACAAACAGTACAGGCAAAGGGCTTTGCCCCTGTATGAATTCTCATGTGGGCGGTTAAAGAACAACTCTGTGTGAAGGACTTGCCACACACAGTACAAACAAAGGGTTTTTCCCCTGTATGAGTTCTCTTGTGTACGTTTAAATTTTGACTGGACTTAAAGACTTTTCCGCAAACTGTACAAATAAACCTTTTTTCCCCCGTTTTGCTCGTTTGTGTTGTACGGTTAGGATCAAGACTATTTCTCTTTAAACAATTGTTTGAATGTTTTTGGAGATGGTGCATTCGAATAAAGCCTTTGCCACATACTGCACATGTAAAGGGTCTTTCGCCTGTATGAATCATTATGTGTCTCTTTAGACTTGAGTTTTTACTAAACATTTTGCCACAAAATGGACAAACCACGCTTTTCTTCTCTGTGGAACTGCTTGAGTCCCTTTTATGAATCATCATGTGTCTTTTTAGGCAATACAGTCGATTAAAGCCTTTGCCACACACTGTGCATTTACAGAGTTTTTCCTCTGCATGAATCGCTTTATGTATGTTCAGACTTCTCTTTATGATAAATGATTTGCCACAAAATGAACAAAGAAAGCTTTTCTTTACTTTAGAACGCCACTTTTTGGTTGTTTTCATGTCTGGACCGGGTTTTTTACCTGTATCAATTTTCTTCCCTTTGGAATTCCTTTTTGGTGTTGTTTTCAGGCCTGGACAGGATTGTTTACCTGTATGAATCAGCATGTGTCTTTTTAGATGATACTTGCGAATAAAGGATTTGCCACAAACTGTACACGTACAGGGTCTTTCCCCTGTGTGAGTCGTCAAGTGTCTTTTTTGAGTACTCATTCGATTAAAGCCTTTGCCACACACTGCACATTTGAATGGTCTTTCCCCTGAAATGCCGGACGCATTCAGGTCTTGAGACATTTTTTCTTCCACATTTTTTGCTTTGTGTGATTTCACTGAGTTTAAATCTGACTGACCTTCCCCGGGCATCTCCCAGTCATTACTACTGTCAGCATCAGTTTCAGAACCGTTGCTAGATAGAGGCTCCATCTCTCTGTTTTCATCATAACCTTCACTTTGCTCTTCAAAGTCAGATTCAAAACAGTGTGAAAGGAGTGGCTGTTCATCACTAGTTGGTTGTGATTTCCCACCGTCCTCCACATCAGCTTGTGTATTCATGTATCCGGCTGAGGTGATGGCTACAGGTTCCGACTTGCTGTTGTCATCTCCTACACACTTTACTTCTAGTAACGCCCCCTCTGACCTCACTTTAATGTGTGGAGATTGTGGTTCATCCGGGACCAGACTGGAGCTGTTTTTATGTTCATCACGAACCGTCTCTGTGGAGGGGAGGCAGGGCTGGTGAGATACTTGTGGTGAAGGCATTCACTCTTGTATTGAATTGAAAGTTCTGGCAGGTGTGTGACAGTCACAGGTGTGTGCCACTCAGTCACAGATTTGTGTCAGGCACCTAAACATGGGTCCTGTCATTTTCTTGACTTAGTTTTTGCTGTGTATGAGCCCATATCTAGAGAATCTGCCTCAAAGCAAGGTTGAATTCGCCATTTTTGGCAACATTTCTATCGATGCAACCCTCATTCCAGGAATGTCTGATTTCTAGGTTCAAGGTTTTTCTTCATCACGTCAATGCATGTCGAGACAGACACAATAAGCCATACCTTGTTGTAAAAGTGACTAATCAATGTTTAAAACCACATAACATACACCAGTTGGGATTTAAGGTGGAGAAAATATTCCTAAAGTTAAGTTTCCAAATTTAAGTGGGCCAGTTTATGTACTAGGATGTGTAGGCAAAATAAATGATTGTGTTTAAGAGGTGTAGCGGCTAACACCATTATATTCAGGTAAAACAAGAATGTATTGTTTTGTTTTTCATTCACACAGATATAATACAGATATTAATGTAATGTATTTGTAATAATGGATACCATTTTTTCTTTCTTACCTGTATTTGTCTTTTCTTCGGACCCTTTCGTTATTTCTTTTGCTTTCTTCCTTTTTTCACCAATTCCTCCACCTGCATTCACCAAGACAAAATCAAACAAAAAATGATGTGATGTAAAGTTATTGATACCCAGCACTCAACTAGTCCACTTGAGAATGTAAATATAACAACAATAAACTTTATTTCTATAGCAGCTTTCACAACATAAAATGCAGTTCAAAGTGCTTTACATAGCAATAGCGAAAGGAAATATAAAATGAACAAACAAAAATAAAATAAGACGAATGCAATACAGTGATAACGTCAATACAGTGGAAAGTCAGTTAAAAGCAAGTGCATTAAAAAACGTGCACTTTACGATAAAAGCATGAAATGTGGTATGACGATAAATGTATGAAATGAGCATGCCATGAGGTTATCCAGTGATGGCAATGGTCGTTATTTTACAAATGCGGGTTCTAGACCACCTAGAATCTTGATTCTGGTGACTAATACCGCATTTTTAAGGATGAGGAATACACTGTTTTGTACTGTTTATTTTTGTCCTCTGACTCAAGTTCTATACAATTTAGGATCTTTAATCTGGTGACTATTCATAAATGTATTCCTCATTCTTGAAAATATGGGATTAGTCACCACCAGAATCAAAATCCTGGGTGGTACTTGGCTGACAAAACAACAAATCTGTCAGCTAAAGAGGTTCCTAATGGCATGCTACAACTGTGTGCCAAATTTCACACATCTAGGCTATTAAAGTAAAGCACAATTCCGTCAAAAAATGTCCTGTATAGCCTCTGCTATTCTTCAAATAATTATAGAATTTAAGAATTTTCAAAATGTTCCTGAGAGGATACAATTGTAAACCAAATGGACCATAGCGGGTCCATTTGGTTCCATTTGTACCCTCTCAGGAAAAAGGGGTCTGAAAGAAAAATCATTAACATGGTGAAATACATCTTGATGATGTCATCAGATGTATTTCACCATGATAAGGATTTTTTTCCCCCAGACCTCCATTTTTAGAAAATACAGAATTGGGGAAACTTTTTGATCATGTCCACACAACATCTCTAAGGTATAGTAATGACATATTAAATTGTTGAAAATGGGTGGAGTTCCCCTTTAAAGAATGAATGATAGCCTACTTATTATGACGTCACGCGTCCATGGGCACGCTGCAAACACAATAGACAGAGTTGCGACATTGTGGGGGCAGAAAATAGTCTGGTCACGTGGTACTCGTGGTCACGTGCGAGTACCACATAGGCTCCAATGCATTCGGTAACTTCCGGCTGTCACTATTCGTTGTCACTATCCCATAGAAGTCTTTGTAGAGGAGCCGCCGCACTGGCGCCATGAAGTGAACGGAGTTGGCGTAACTCTGTATTTCCAAACTGACACACACACACACACACACACACACACACACACACACACACACACACACACACACACACACACACACACACACACACACACACACACACACACACACACACACACACTACCTTCAGCAGTGTTCAGTGTCTCCATCTCTCTCTGGAAAAGGCTGCACATAAACTCCGCCGCTGCACTGAGTCGCTCCAACACGAACACTCTGAGCTGACAAACATCACCGTTTATTGTGAGTTCCTCCAAAACACACATTATCTGCTCTCCCACCGACGACATGTGTTCGTTTATCTCCAGCCGCACAGACTCCATTTCATCCGTTGTATCTCCTGTGAATTTCATTTTAGCGCCTTTAAGAGGCATTTTAACGGTTTTCATGAGCTCCGTTGTCCTCGGCTGGTCTTCGTTTAGGCATCAACAGGAAGAAGAACTACAAACACCTTCTACTTCCTGTTGTGTGAAGCAGTGTTGCCACATTGTATGAAAGCAACAAGCAATCACTTCTAAGAACAGACACACAATTCCCCATATTTCTACAAATGTGTTGTATACAGCAATATCGTAAGATTTTAGAGATTTAAGAAGATTAAAGGTATGTGTTGTCCCCATTCTCAATAGAAGTCTATGTAGAAGAGACTGGCCCCATGAAGTGAACAGAGTTGTCACAACTCTGTCTATAGAATAGAATAGTTTTATTGTCATTATACAAAAGTATAACGAGATTAAGCCACCACCAGTGACAGTGCAAAAAAGATCAATACAAAGATAAAAGAGCTGAGGTATTAAAAAAATAATAAAATAAATAAGTTAAAAACAACAACAGATGTGCACGCTATATTGTAAGTTATATTGCACATTTAAGATATTATTGCACGTAATGTATTGCACATGGGGTACATGTTTCACAGAAACTAGTCAGTGTCTAGCGTGTGTCACATTTGAGGAGTTCAGAGCAATTATGGGAAAAAAGCTATTTTTAAATCTGTTTGTCCTTGCCCTGATGCACCTGTAGCGCCTTCCGGAGGGCAGCATGGGGTTCTGCCCGTGCCACTGCCCACCCACCATCCTCTCCAGGCTGTCTGACAACATCAATCATGTCATATGGATGAGCACTGAGAGCATAACGTGAAATATCATGATTTTTTATTGTATTGATGTTTTGTATGCATCTATGTCTAATCTAATAGACCGCCAGGTGTTTTGTATGTCTATATACTGTATGGAGCTAACATTAAGAGAGAGATTCCATCACAGTTACTTTATTTTCAAATTGGTTATTATTATTATTATTATTATTTTTACAATTCCATCAATTACAGTTTACAGAAATGATTACAAAATAGAAGAAGAAAAGCAATAAACAAGTAAATCAAGTCAAGTAAAAACATCAGCATGTTTAATCATGTCTCGAGACATCTTTACAGATCATCACTGGAAAATAAATAAAATTTGCTGGGCGTTCCAAACTGAATTTAGTAGATGTACCGTGGGTTGGGGGTGGCGTGTTTTTTTCCCCTTTTTGTTTACATCTGCTTTAGAGGATATGAGACTTACTCCATGGTGTTGTTATTCCTGGAACTCTTGGATTTGGTGCCTTGACGTTTTCCTTAAAGGGTCTAGGGCCTATTTATACAGTAAATATATATATATTTATTTATTTATAAATATTGTATATACTTATATATCTTTGGGTCAATATACATATTATCAGCATAATTTAGAAAATAAATAAATAAAAAAGAAAGAAATATGGTATCAAATTCCTCTTGAAGAAATACTTTCTTCAAGGGGTTCTACTAACAACAAACTGCACCAGGAGTGGCAGCAAAAAGTCACTACTTCATTGCATGTATGTTGGATGATAGACAGGAGTTGCTGCACACATAAAGTGTTATTAAATATGTTTATTTCAAAGCAGTGACAAATCACTTTTCCATGGGCCATAGTGTATGGCAAAATATCAGTGGGCATAATAGGAAATGGGTAATGGATGAGTTTGATTTCGGCCACTACCAACTCAGCGTATGAGTAGCCCGGCTTGGGTGCAGCAAATTGTGCTGGAAGTACTGGGAGCTGATGGTAGGTGTGGCGCGCCACCTCAGCAATCCATCTCCCAGGGTTCTAGCGCATTGTAACAGGGATAGACTCCTGTGTGTTACCGGCTGATACCGACAATAAGCCACTCCAAACCTACTTCTTAATGTGGCACGGCGATTGGTCATTATTGTGATGCCCAAACCGCACCTATGCCTAATATAATGTGTAGCAGACATGTTTTATGGACTTAGACTGTGGCACAAGATGGAATGTCTTACGCAATGCCTTAAGTGCTTTCTACCCCTTTATGAGTTCTCATGTGTCTTTTTAGATCACCCTTTTGACTACAGGCTTTGCCACAAACTGTGCAAGCATAAGGCTTCTCCCCTGTGTGAGTCCTCATGTGTATTATTAGATTGGCCCTTCGATAAAAGC
>CM076982.1:6288890-6533890 GCA_039105355.1 Benthosema pterotum
TTCTGCAACGTCTGTTTGACACACGCTGCATAGACGCGTTGCCATAGTAACGCATCGCCATTGCAACGATGTTGATAGCTACAGTGATTGCATCATTAATTGTGAAGAGTCGATGCTTAAACTGCCCATTGAAATTTGCTCGATGCTCCTGTAATGGCTTCAATGTTTCTTGTTTCAAAAATATTTAAGTCGGGGCCAAAAAACAAAACAAAACAACCAAAACATATCTTTAAGTTCCCGTATATTTTCACTTTTTTTGCAACTCACAAATTAATGCAATTTCTCCAGATTCACAAAGTCCCTGTACATTTCACATTACATACTGTAATTAAAGAAGGTCCAAGGCAGCTCTGTTCAGTAGAAAATATTTTATTCCATGATTATGAAACAAGTTTAAAAATTACACCTGCGTGAATGAGAGGAATCTTATCATCTTACAACATCCATTCTGTCAATCACATTAAAAAAAAGAAAGGCTCACGCAGTCATCATTTGTGGCATACAGAAAATGATCAAGAATAGAGAAAGAAAGGATGAAACCAGTAAACCAATACAGAGTCAAAACATCATGTCAGTGTCAGTGAATCAACTTTCATTAATTTCAGATCATATCATTAACACTATATATGTTACAAGTCATGAATGCAGTGTGTTATTGTGTAAAACAATCGCAACCAGTCAAAATCTATTGCTATTGACCTGACACCACATAATATTTAATTTTTCGTTGCCTAAGTAAACATCCCTGGCCTTGGCTGCCATAAACGCTAGGCAGGTGATAAAACAGTCTCCATTATCTGTCAACTAAAATGACTTTCTACAAAATTAAAGTATGTATTACAGTTAAATTAACAACTTCTACAATGTATGCATTATTAGCATACTGCATGAGTTTTCATGTGTCTTTTTAGATCACCATTTTGACTACAGCCTTTGCCACAGATTGTACAAGTAAAGGGTTTTTCCCCTGTATGAGTCCTCATGTGTCTTATTAGCTGAAAATTTCGAATGAAGCCCTTGTCACAAACTGTACACATAACCGACTTTTCGCCTGTATGAATCATCATGTGCCTTTTCCTTTCATCTATCCGTCTGAAGCCTTTGCCACAAACTGTACAAGTAAAGGGCTTATCATTTGTATGACTCTTCATATGTCTTTTTAGATCAGATGTTGAAGTAAAGCCTTTGCCACAAATTGTACAGGTAAAAGGTCTTTCCCCTGTATGAGTTCTCTCATGTTCTTTTAGAGTATTACTCTGATTAAAGTTTTTGCCACAAACTGCACAAATAAAGGGTTTTACCCCTGTATGAATCATCATGTGTGTTTTAAGAGAACCCTTTGCCTGAAAGCCTTTACCACACACTGTACAAATAAAGGGTCTTTCACCTGTATGAATAAGTGTGTGTTTATTCAGGTTACACTTTTGAGTAAAGATTTTTCCACAATATGAACAAATATTACAGCTTTTCTTCTCTGTGTGACTCGTTGCGAAGGTAGCTTTCAGGTCTTGAGATGTCTTGTCTCTTTCCACATTTTGTGTCTCATCTGATTCCAATAAGTTATAATCTCTATGAATCGCCATGTGTCTCCTTAGGACATACCTATATCTAAAGCCTTTGAGACAAACAGTACAAGTATGGGGCTTTTCATTTGTATGAATCCCCATGTGTCTTCTTTGATCAGACGATGAACTAAAGCCTTTGCCACAAAATGTACAGTTAAAGGGTCTTTCCCCTGTATGGATTTTCTCATGATCTTTCAGAGAATTACTTTGAGAAAAGCCTCTGCCACACACTACACAAATAAAGGGTTTTTCCCCTGTATGAATCCTCATGTGCACTTTTAAACCACCCTTTAGTCTAAAGCCTTTGCCACACACTGTACAAATAAAGGGGTTTCCACCTATATGAGTTTCCTTCTTTTTTATAGTACAAGATTGACTTAACACATCTTGAGAGTGTTTGTCAGATTTCATTGGGTTTAAAGCTGACTGACCTTCCCTGGGCTCTGCCCAGTCATGACTGTATTCGGTATCAGATTCAGAAGAGTCTGAAGAGAGAAGCTGGTCTGTTCCGCAGTCCTCTTCACCCGCTTGTGTGTCCATACGTTCAGCTGAGCTGCTAGATAGAGGCTCCATATCTCTGTTTGCATCATCACCTTCACTTCTTTTTTCAGTGTCAGATTCAGACCAGCGTGAAGAGAGAGCCTGATCATCACAAGTTGGTTGTGATCCTACCCAGCCTGCAATATAAGCTTGTGTTTTGATGTGTTCAGTTGACGTGCCAGCTACAGGCTCTGTCTTTATGTTATCATCTTGTACACTCTTTATGAGTAATGTCGACGACGAACCATCAGCCTCCTTTGGTCGCTCTTTAATGGCTGAAGGTTGTGGTTCCTCCTTGACTGAACTGGAGCTCATATCTTCACGTTGTGGAGGTTGTTGTTCCTCCGGGAACAGACTGTCGCTCCTCTTCTGATGTTCAGCAGGAACCTTCAGCAGGAACACTGGGTCACCTATGTTTGTGTCAAAACAAACAAACAAAAAAAAAACTGTAAAGTGCATACAGGCTTTAGTTTAGACATAGGCTACTACTGGTCTGATCAGGGCCGGATATAACAATTCCCAATTGGACAAAATGGTATGGCTGCACCCATACCATTTTCGGTTATAGGACTTATATTAGGCAAGTAAAGCATCAATAATAACACCAGTTGTTGTTGAGGTTGCAACAGACACTCAGCATGCATAAAGCTAAAGGTCTGAATCAGAGAGTTTTTCAATGATGAAATGGTGTTGCTTTAGTCTTACGACAATTGTAGTTAGTTATTTAGCATAGTGTTTCAAATCATTTTAATCATAAGCACTTTGAAATATCTTTTAAATTTTGGTTGTTTGCATGCCATCATGTTTGGCCAGGCAGTCAGGGCATTTAGGGGGGCATTGCCCCCCCTCTGCCCCCTCCATGCCCATGCTTAGATCCGCCCCTGGGTCTGACTGTCATTGCACTGAAAACCTACCTCAAACCCTAACCTAGGCCTAAAATGAACCCTTGAGGGTCAATTGAATTCCATGTTACACTCAAGAGTTAAGTCATTGTTAAATAGAACACTCACCTACTATTACTTATAGATCAGGGGGAAGCAAATTATCACAGGTGCCAGTGTAACAGAGTTAGAAATATCCTTGAATTATTTCTACAAAATCAATACGCTTGCCTTTCACTGTATAGGCCAGTGGTCTCAAACTGCCGGCCCGCGGGCCATTTCCGGCCCCCGAGATGATATTTTGTGGCCCCCACCTTAATATGAACGTTTAATATTAATGCGGCCCGCGACGGCCGCGAGTTCCCCCGTCAAATTCCGACCAGGCAGCCCAAAGCATTTGCGGGAGAACAGTCTGTTACTATTGACTGCTCATTACTGAGATCCTGTTTAAAGCCCGCCTACTGGCTTTGCTATTTGCACAGAATAGCAAAGAGGAACCGGATCTGCACCCTGAAACACGCCCCTCCCCCCGTGCAGTTTAGTTCATTCTGTCGCTGAACTGTCAATCTGAGGAAATGCAATGACGCCATTGGCTGCAGTACGGGCGAGATCCTGTCATGGCGTCTCTCTATCCACCGCTCCGTGTTTACAAACACACGTAGGGAAAAGAAAACTTTGCCTTTTTACCAAGGACTGCGTTCGGTTTGGTAAATAATGACAGCGTAGCAGTTTTCTAAAGCCCGATACGGGCGGCTGCATGGCTTATAAAGCAACACGCTGAGCTAAGGTGAGTAGCCTAAAACGAGCTGTTGTGTCCCCCTTGCCCGTAGTGAACGGCGTTGTCGTTGCTCCAGGGCAGGCTTACATCTGCGCTGGATAGAATCATAGCCATCTAGTAGAAAAGTTGCGACATTGTGGGGTCAGAAACCGAAAGTGCTGAATTATTTTCAAAGCCCCATTGCGCGACCACTGCAGACAGCATTGCCAGCAAAGATGAGACGTCGCGCAACTGGGATATAGTTTTCAAAGAGGCTAGCGCAAATAAATAAAAGCCTATTTAGGCACGTGTAAAACATGACAACTATTGGGAAACCAATGCTGCTAGTTGGGCTTCTGATGGTCTACTCTAGTGTCATGTTTGCAAGACTAGTTTTTGAGTGACACTGACAAACTATATTTTTGATTTTATTTATTTTATGGCGCTGCTTTGTAGTGGCTGTATAAGTTCAAAATTGCTGTAGTTGGCTTTGTTAGGAATATAAATTGATAGCTAAAGTAAAGATTTTGTTACTGCTTCCTTATTGGTTGTAATTCATGCCATCACAATCAAATCAGAGCCACTTTGTTGATGGGTTGGCTGGTCCGGTTATTTTGTATTGTTTGTAGGTTCTATTGTCCAGTAAATAGTTCATTTAATATTGTTCAGTTATAGTTATTATCATAATCCTATTATGTGCTACTGAATGAAACAGATAGCACAGTGGTATATCAAAGGAAGGAAGGAATAGAAATAGAAAGGAATAGAAATATTATTATAGAAATGTTATTTTTGTTTTTTGTGCGACACAACACCACCTATGCACACACTCTTTATCCCACATTGGTGAGTCTGAATCTACTTAAATTTAAGTGAAATGAAGGCGAAAATGGCGAAAAAATAGGCTTGAAATGGCAAAAAAAACGTTTGTCCATGTGACGCGCTGTGGCTGCGGCCCGGCCTCAACCAGGCTCTGCTTCTAGTGGCCCCAAGGCAAATTGAGTTTGAGACCCCTGGTATAGGCCATTGTATAGAGTGCTAGAGCCTCCTGGTGGTTGAACAGCGCAGCTGCAGGTGTATTGTTCCTTTTCGCGCACCGTAGCTTGCCTCAGCAGAGGAAAAATGGATTCCATGCTGCAGGTTGGTGCATCAGAGCTCCGTTGCAAAAAAACAAATATGTTTTGTGTATTTTATACTAATTATTCTCACTTTGTTACACAGATGTGTGTACTGCATGCTGCTGCTGTGCTGTAAATGACAGTGGGTCATTTGAATGTGTTTAACCAGGTAGGCTTTGTTCAATGCCAAACGTTGTTATACCCCAGTGTTGTGTATGTGGGTGCTTTGTAAAGGATTGTAAAGGATGAGGGTTTTATATGCTAACAGTGTTCATGCCCCACCGGTTATATTTTGGGACGCTATGTATTTATGTTATTATAAAGACAGCTTTCACTAGGTTAGGAGCTCTATATGAAAAATATGAAGGGACAAATTAATTAATCATCACTATACGATCACATGATGTATTGTAATGTAATGTAAATGGCCTCAGCAGAGGAAAAATGGATTCCATGCTGCAGATGTGTGTACTGTATGCTGCTGCTGTGCTGTAAATGACAGTGGGTCATTTGAATGTGTTTAACCAGGAGCTCCAAAGTAAAGACCTGAGTGACAGCAAGTTCTCTGTGTGGCCGTGTCATCAGTCCTACACCATAGACATCTCCACAGAAAGACACAACCCGTTACACCAGCATTTGCGATCCGCCAAAAACTCTATTAAGACACTGCATGACTGTCATGATAATGAGAGTCATGTTTCAGGGCTAACTAATGACTTAAAGGTTGGGCAGAGGAAAAGTTCAAGAGAGGAGGATTATTCAAATGCATCCCAGAATATGACATCACATTAGAAAAGAATGTGAGAGTGACCATTCTGACACGCCGAATCAGAACAATCACAGATTTGTCAATGAAGGTATGAATGAAGGACTGTTTAAAAAAAACATATTTTGGGGGTGTAAAATACACTGGGGACAATAAAACACCCACAATTTTGAAAAATGTCAAATTCAAGGAGGAGTCCCTTTAAATCTATCAATATTCTACAGTCATTCACACGCACGCACATGTAGCCGCATGCGCGCGCGCACACACACACACACACACACACACACACACACACACACACACACACACACACACACACACACACACACACACACAGTACCTTTAACAGTGTTCAGTGTCTTCATCTCTCTCTGGAAAAGGCTCCACATGAACTGTGCGGCTGCACTGAGTCGCTCCAACACAATCACTCTGAGCTGAACAACATCACCGTTTATTGTGAGTTCCTCCAAAACACACATTATCTGCTCTCCCACCGACGACATGTATCCGTTTATCTCCAGCCTCACAGACTCCATTTGACTCATTTTACTCCTTCAGGTCTTTACGGGATATTTTTGCTGCTTTAATTAAGAGACATTTAACTGCTTTAATTTTTTAATCTGACATTTGTTGTGAGACCGTCGCAGGCGTCGCTTGGGAAAAAAAACTACACGACCTTCTACTTCCTGGTCAACAACGGGACCCAGGGCACTGTTTCCTCCACATCCCCAGAGAGCCTCTCCAATGTTGAAGCGGGTGGCCCTAGCGGTTGTAGTGTGAACTCACAGAGTGTGAACTGCAGGCAGCCCGTGGATTCCTGACTATGAAACCCCGCCGTGCTCCCGGAGCGGTCTTCACGGTGCTTCAAAACGCTAATGAGCAACTTGTCAGAGCCATCTAGTAGAAGAGTTGCGACATTGAGGGGTCAGAAACTGAGCGTCGCGCGCTATTCATGCAGCCCGAATAGGGACAAAATGGAGTTGGAGATGCATTGTTTTCAATGAAGGTGGCGCAAATAAGAGCTATTTTAGGGCAACTGTTTTAAAGTAGCCTATTATAGATTAACGACTAAATAGCCTACTCTGTAGCCTAGTGTTTATGTTGTGTATGTATGTATCTAAAATAAAGGGGTTTAAGAACTTTAAAGCTGCCCTGTTGCCTGAGTCCACTGCATTTCTGACTCACTTCAGGTCCAGGACTTGTCCCTATTTGTTGTGCCATTCTCCATAGAAGTCTATCTAGGAGCCGCCATTGGACTGGCCCCATGAAGTGGACGGAGTTGTCGTAACTCTGTCTATACTCTATGGCTCTGCAACTTGTATTGAAATGAACGGCAAGGGAGCGGGGCTATCACTCCGGTTAACTCTCTGTATTTTATTACTCTATGGTTTCTTCAGTATTTCGCCCCTTGTGGTGGGGGTCTCTATGTAAAGTGCTGAAAACCACTGATTCAGATCAATTAGACCTACATAATAGCCTAAGCAGGCATGATTGTTTGACAACAGATTGGATAATTACAGTACATTTCAAGCACAGCTCCATACAAAACGGAGATGACACCATGAAGCATTACACTAGGGATCACCATGTTCAATTCATCATAACATTTAGAGACGTACAAATATACACTTCTTTAGAGCTAAAAACAGGAAATCATTCAAGGTTCAGGGTTTTTATTTCTCACATCAATGTATGTATGAATAATAATGAATGTGGAGAAAATTATTATATTATTATACCGCATTTGAATGTGAAAATGGCACAAAAAATGGTACTAATTTGGAACATAAAGATAGAAGGATGAAACAATAATCTGCATGGCCGCGGGAAGATATTGACAGTAGGGGGTGCTGGACGTTCACTATGGGGTGCTGCAAGATGCGCACACGCGCAAAATGTGTGTGAATGCGCATTGTGCATGCACATTTTCATGCATTTACACACGGAAAAGTGGCTTTTACCTTCCCTCTCCACATGCATGAGCTAACTGACACAGGTACCTTAGCCTCTGATACAACGATAGAGCATATGTATGAGGCCTAATTTAGCAGGAATCTGTTTTGATTAAAATAACTAGTATTTTCCTCCTCCTGTCCAAGGGGGGGCTGTGTCTGAAAAAAGGGGTGCTGAAGCCCCCCCAGCACCCCTACTTCCCTCAGCCCTGATAATCTGTAGGGTCATAACCCCATATGTTTTCAGGATAGAAATTCAAAAGCATCAAATATTCTACAAGCTGATAACACTTCCAAATACTGTACATTTAAGCTACTATTTTTGCAATGCTGTAGCACAATCAAGTGGGCTATAAGAAACAAATGAATGTTTTTGTGGTTGAATAAAACATATTGTGAGGTGACACAGGCACTGTTGCACTGATAACCTGTTCAAAAATTGACAAATTTGTACATTTCTATTATGTAGTCCTATATGAAGACATGAAAAGCATTCATAACCACCCACAATAGAGTCAACTTATTTTACCATCAAGAACAGCATTTGCTAACCACATGTATTTTTCATTTTTATCAGGGGCATCCAATTTGTTGAGACAAAATGTAAAAGTGAAAAATGAATAATACAAAATTAGATCATGACTCATATTAAGATACCAAATATTGGTAGCTTAAAAGCTTGTGGTATATAAAGAACAAAATCAAAAGTATATTTTAAGCCAAAATAGCCCAGGTTCACAGTTAGGCTATAGTGCATTACATCAATTACCGTAATATTATTTCAATGCACATTATACTTATGAGTTGCAAATAAAATACAAAAATAAATAAAAACACATTCAGATTCAACAGATTGTGAATCAACTTTAATGTCGTCAACATAGGTGAAATTTGTACATGCTTACATATTTTACAGGTTAAAAGAATCAAGGTAATCCAAGTCAGTGTATGAAATCAAATCCACTAACCTAAAATAAACAAACAGAAAAAAGGTTTCTGCTTTAGTATCTTCAGGTGTCAACCAGGATGGTTAAAAAAACAAAACTAAAAACTTAATTTAAAGAAAAAAAAACTACTCAAAATGACTCCTCCAATATATTATTGTTGCAGTATTCAGATGCAATACATTTGGCACACACTAAAACTAATTCTCCAACGGTATGCTTGGACAACACTCCATGCGCCCCAAGCTCCATTTCCCTTCTCGCCCCAAAGCTACGGAGTGAAATTCCCACTGCAATCATAACTGCAGATTTACTCCCAATCTTCCTCCGCAGTCTGAAAATGCACTTGGTGACTCTTTCTTCACACCACGTCTTAGCCCATAGTATTTTCTCTAGCCTAAACCCCATACAGGCAAATGAAAAGTCTCAACTTGTGTGTCTTAGATGGCATGGTAGTATGTAAACGCATAGCATTTCTGTTATACAAGGTTTCAGCTTAAATGGTATCAATCAACTTTATTGTTCAGACTCAGGGTCCATTAAAAAGAACATACAGAGACAACTAAATACAGTAAAAAACATCCCTCTCCCATAAAAACATCATTTATACAGTAAACAGCATGTTTTTAGGCACATAATATTTACAACATACTTAAGTGGCTGCTTTTAGCAAAACTATTAGGAGAAAAATAACTTTGTTATCGATGATAATCATACAGAGTGGCAGGTAAGACACCTGGGAGCCAAACTGTATATCGAATGAGTACATGCAGGTGCATAATGCCTGATGGCCGCCCTCCTGATGTTGGATGTAAACAAAGGAGGGCAGATAAAAGGTGAGATTTAACTTGGAACTTGTAAAATTTCATGAGTTCTCATGTGTCTTTTTAAATCACCCTTTTGACTGCAACTTTTGCCACACACTTCACAAGTAAAGGGTTTTTCACCTGTATGGGTCCTCAAGTGTCTATTTAGAATGTGCTTTCGACTAAAGTCCTTGCCACAGATTTCACAAGTAAAGGGCTTTTCACCTGTGTGAGTTTTCAAGTGTCTTTTAAAAACATCTATTCGACCAAAGCATTTGCCACAATCTGTACAAGTATAAGGTTTTTCACCTGTGTGAACCTTCATGTGTAGTTTCAGAGCAGATGCTGATCTTGAGGCTTGGCCACATACTGTACAATTAAAGGGCTTTTCCCCTGTATGAGTTTTCATGTGTTCGTTCATATAACCACTGTATCCAAAGCCTTTGCCACACACTGTACAAGTAAATGGTTTTTCACCAGTGTGAGTCCTCATGTGGTCTTTTAGAGAACCCTTTAAACTATAGCTTTTCTCACACAGTGTACAGCTAAAGGGTCTTTCACCTGTATGAGTCCTCATGTGTGCTTTCATGGTACCAAGCAGACTAAAGCTTTTGCCACACACGGTACACGTGAAAGGTTTTCCTGCCATGTGACTTGCCATGTGCACTTTTAATCCATATTTTACACCATAGCCTTTACCGCACACTCTACAAGTAAAGGGCTTTTTATCTGAATGAATCATCATGTGTCTTTTTAGACCAGATGTTGAAGTATAGCTTTTGGAACAAACTGTACAGGTAAAGGGCCTTTCATTTGTATGACTCATCATGTGTTTTTTTAAACTAGATGATGTATATGCCCCTTTGCCACAAATTGTACATGTAAACGGCTTTTCCCCCGTATGGATTCTCTCATGGTCTTTCAGAGAATTACTTTGAGTAAAGCCTCTGCCACACACTGAACAAATAAATTTCTTTTCCCCTGTATGAATTCTCATATGTACTTTTAGACCACCCTTTAGACTAAAGCCTTTGCCACACACTGTGCAAGTAAAGGGTCTTCCCCCTGTTTTGTCTGGTAGTTTTGTCTGGTGGCCTTCCACAGTACCAGTTTGACTTAACCCGGGGCTAATAATTTCAGAACTAACTGGCTTTTCTTGTGTATGAGTCACTGCGTGTCTTCTAAGAGCATACCTTCGAATAAAGCCTTTGCCACAGACTTTACAGGTAAAGGGTCTTTCCCCTGTATGAATCATGGTGTGTCTCTTCAGACCTTTCTTGTCCTTAAATATTTTGCCACAAAATGAACAAACAAAGCTGTTCTTCCCTATGCGACTCCTTGGGGTAGCTTTTGGGTCTTGAGACGTCTTGTCTCCTTCCACATTTTGTTTCTTGTCTGATTTCAGGGACTTGACAGCTGACTGACCTTCCCTGAGTTCTGCCCACTCTTCCCTGTCTTCAGTATCAGATTCACCTGAAGAGAGGAGCTGCGGAGAGGAGCTGCTAGATGGAGGCTCCTCCTCCTCTCTGTTTTCATCATCACCTGCAGTTTTCTCTTCAGTTTTAGATTCAGACCAGCGTGAAGAGAGAACCTTGTCATCACAAGCTGGTTGTGATCGTACCCAGCCTGCAATATAAGTTTGTGTTTTCATGTGTTCAGTTGAGGTTCCGGCTAAAGGCTCTCTCTCAATGTTTTCACTCTTTATGCGTAATGTCGATGTTGAACCATCAGCCTTCTCTGGTCTCCCTTTAATGGGTGGAGGTTGTGGTTTCCTCTGGGCCACACTGGAGCTCATCACCTGATGCTCAGCAGGAACCCTCTCTGTGAAGTCTAAGGGAGGAAGAAAAAGGGAAAAAAAAAAACAGAGATGTTGCAGTCTGTTTCTTCCACTCGTTTATCATTTTACCATATGTGTGCATTTTTCAAGTACACTGCATTTTTCAAATGTAACACTTAATTATTCCATCAGTGGCATCCATTATATTGAAACAGTATGTAAAAGTGAAAAAAATATAATAATAAAGAATTGGGCACATGTACGGTATTAGGATACCAAATATTGTTACATTATATGAAGCTCAAAATTAAACTTATGCAATATAGCCCGGGTTCATGGATCTTTAATCCAATTAAAATCTTAACAAATATGGACATTCACAGAGTAGCCTATGAGTTGCCTGTGACTTTTCCGCTTACTGCCATTGGCTACGGCAACTGCAGTCTGTAATGTCTATAATGTGCCATTATTATAAAGGGATTTAAAGCCATTAAAGATGGGCTGTTGCCTGCCTAATTCCCAATAGCAGAGTTACAGTCTCATAGGAATATCGCAAGAGTGACATTCACAGAAGTCAATTTGTGAATGAGGTTCTATTTCTCATGTCAATAAAGCTCTTTTGAATTGAATTGCTATTGAAGAAACTACTATTCTCCTCTTTCAAGGCATCAATAAATGCAAACAAAGTAACCAAAATGCCCTGTGACATGTTTTCTTTCATTTGCATGCACTGATTATTTTCTACAAAGGTATAGTCATTAATACAATAATAAAACATGTTTCTTCATACTGTCGTTGAGTAGAGTAATGGGACATGTGGGAGTCTATGTTCAGTATTTTACATGTTGGATTTGTACACACAAAGGGTTACTTTGAAGCAAAAATGGACAAACTATTTCACAAAAACGGGATAACTGATCTTGGACTCCCGTAGCGCAGTGGTTTTCAACCTTTTTGATACCAGGGCCCACTATTTTTTCAACATTTGAGCCAGGACCCACGATTTGATGACATTTTAGCCCCACAGATCCCAAAACTTAAGATTTATTTTGCTTTTGCACAGTTTTGTAAACTGTGCAAAAAGGTATGTTTCTCTTTCAACAGTCTCATGTGAACACCCCAGACAGTTATTTAGATATTTGATATCCATTTTAGCTGCCCCACCCCATTCTTATACAACCCAATTATAACTTAAAACGCCATTTTAACCATAATAGATTCATCAAACACCCAATCTCTTTTCTGGTAACTCAATTTTTATTTACATATTGTTTTATTCATTTGCACAAAAAAGGTTGGGAACTAAAAGGGTTCATTTTTATTTTGCCGGCTTTTTATTATTTTGGTATATTATTTGTTCATATAACTGCAGTTTCACAATAAGTGGCCATTCAATTCAATTTGCAGTTGTCTGTGTCATAATTGATGTGCATCACTGGACCTTAAAAACACTAGAATTCTTCTGATGCTAGTCGAGTTACTGCAGCATATTGACCATTACCTGTATCTCTACTAGTTCGTAACTAGGGGTTACTTTCATGCTCCCCTCATGTATTAGGAAGACAAGATCAGTCACCTTTTTTACATTACAATATAAGTAATGTAAAAGTTGTCTCATGTGTTCAAATGAGACCACATTGACAAAGTTTTTCTCTTCTTTTTTCTAAAGTGAAATTGAAACCTTTAATTAAATAGACCTTCACCGTACCAACCCCTATTCTTCGGTGTTCCCTGATATTAGTCATGGCACAGAATTAACAGGTCAGAGCTCTCCAGCTAACCTAGAGAGAACTACCTCAAAAAGCAGCCTAATTTTACAAACACCCAGTGTGAATTGTCCAGAGGGGCTCAGAGATCAGAGGGGGGGGGGTTCTATGACAAGCCATTGATTGGAAACTATATAGTTCTTAATTATTTAAATTCATCATGCAACGCGCATCTATATTTGAAGCGCCACACACACGTCCGTTTGAGAGAGAGAGAGAGAGAGAGAGAGAGAGAGAGAGAGAGAGAGAGAGAGAGAGAGAGAGAGAGAGAGAGAGAGAGAGAGAGGGGAGAGAGAGGGGGGGGGCGGTGGCGGTACACTCCCCTCGTCGCCATCCTTTCTCTCTCAAAAAGTCGTACAGTGAAAGAGAGAGAGAGAGAGAGAGGGGGAAGGGAAACCCCCGCAGGCTCTCCAAGGCAATGGAGACCGGTGTTGCCAACGTGTAACGGGTCCATTTGGTATCATTTTACGCTCTCAAGAGTTAAATTATATTTAATTAATTCTGAATTATCTAATTTTCAAAAATCTATACATTTGGAAAATGTATCAGAATTGCTATTTTGACCAACATTTTGACAGTTATCTAGACTCCAAGAGACTAAACTCAACAACAAATAGTGGTCCATGGCTAAAATGCAGACTAAATAGTGGGCCCTGGCATGAAAATGGTTGAAAACCCATTGCTCTAGCGCATTCTAGTGCATTTTGGAAGTGCCACTAGTGCATTTTGGATTTTGGCAGTTGGCAACACTGGTCATATGCCTCGTCAGACGCTCGTCCGATCGGACCCCCGGGCCATCGGACCACCGCCCCTCCCGAGCCCTCGATTCCGGGTTTGCAGCGGAGCTCTGGTCCATAGCTCCACTGCACTGCGTGACTCTACGGTAGAATCGTAGAGTCAGTGGAGCTATGGGCCAAACCTAGGCTGTGTCATGATACAATCACTACATATATGAAGTAATAACAACTCAATGCTATCGAAACAATTTACCAATTAAATCCCTACCGCAAAAAAAAAAAGTTAAAACCCTAAATCTATCCCCGGAAAGACGAGAGAAAGTGCTTTAGCGTTACATAAAGGACAAAGGCGGTGGCCGCTCGGCCGGGGCTCGGCTCTGCTCGTTTACACTCGGAAGCACTCGCTATATGCAAATGTACCGGCTCACCAAATGGACCCGCAATGATCCATTTGGTTTCATTTTTACCCCTCTCAAAGAGTTACATCTGGTTAACGATCTCATCATTTACTTTGGGGATCACCTGGAACTCTCTCAAGGACCACTGGTTGAAAATCAATGTCTCTCTCACACACACACACACACACACACACACACACACACACACACACACACACACACACACACACACACACACACACACACACACACACACACACACACACACACACACACACACACACACACAGTACCTTTAGCAGTCTGCAGTGTCTCCATCTCTCTCTGCAAAAGGCTGCACATAAACTCCGCCGCTGCACTGAGTCGCTCCAACACAATCACTCTGAGCTGAACAACATCACCGTTTATTGTCAGTTCCTCCAAAACACACATTATCTGCTCTCCCACCGACAACATGTGTTCGTTTATCTCCAGCCGTACAGACTCCATTTGGCTCCGTTTACCTCCTTTAAAATACACTTTGCCTCCTCTAGGAGACGTTTTAGCTCCTCTGTGGGACATTCTAACAGCTTCAAGAGACGATCTTAACCGTTTTTATCAGAGGTCTGAGCTCCTTTGTTGTGAGGCCGTCTTTGTTTAAAAAAAAAAAGACGTAGCGCCAACAGGAAGAACTCGAGCTTCTACTTCCTGGTCACGCATGCGCAGCACGGCACGGGATCCAATGACCTTCGCCCCCTGGTGGTGGAGGACTATTGTGTAATCAGAGAGGTCAACCAAAGAACTAGATCAGGGGTTTTCAACCTTTTTTACACCAGGGACCACCGTTTATTCAGCAATTGAGCCACCTATTGACCACCATTTGATGACATTTTCGCCCCAAAGACCTAAAACTAAAGAATTATTTTGGTTTTGTTCACAATTACAGGCTGGATTTAGCAAACAAACCAGTGTAGAATTCTTGATTAAATAGTGCTAATTCAGATGATGAATATTTTAACTCTTGAGAGTGTAAAAATGGTTTCATTTTTACATTCTCAAGAGTTACATCTGGTTAACCAACTTTCCATCATTTAGCCTGGGGACTACCTGGAACCTTCTCAGGGACCACAGGTGGTCCCCGGACCACCGGTTGAAAACCCCTGAACTAGATTCCTACATAGGCCATGCATACAGGATCTCCTCACTGGTCAACAAAGACTCTTTGAAGACCATAACTGGAGCCCTGGTACAAGGTTTCTTTGACTATGTGTAGCAGGTGGCTACAGCCTCTGTAATGATGGCCTCCAAAGTCTAGTATCTGCCCCCGGCCAGAGAGATGTCTCTTTGGTCTAGTGGTTAAGATGTTGGACTTTCACGCGGGTTCGAATCACGGGCGTTACAGTGGTTTCGTGACCCGGAACGGGTTTCCCCCTTGGAAGGAGATCAGTGTAGCAGATGGCTGCAGCCTCTGTCGTGATGGCCTCCAAAGTCTAGTATCTAACCATTTGGCACAAACAAGGGACTTAATTCCTATTGCTCATATGCGACCAAAATGTGGAACGCCCTACCAACAGTCATTAAGTCAATCCCTTGACTCCTTCAAAACCGCTCTCAAAGGCCAACTACAGACGGTGTGGAACGCCCTACCAACAGTCATTAAAACATGTCAATCCCTTGACTCCTTCAAAACCGCTCTCAAAGGCCACCTACAGACGGCTGGAATTCGAAACTGTCATTTGGAAAACGAAAAATGTATATATAATCCCCAGTACCCCCATCTCTCCTATTTGTACAGGGAAGGATTATCCAACAGGCACGTTGGGCCCAGGCCCAGGGGCCCCTGAGCTAGGGGGGGCCCTGAGCCCCCCTAGCTCAGGGGGGCTCTGTGTGATCGCTAAGAGGCCCAAACTCAGGGACCCCTCAAAAATGGGTAACCATGAATAACAGTGGTCCTTGTCACTGTTATTAACAATGGGCTTACTAAATTTGTGCCAATCAAATAACCCCAAAAGTCCTAAACCATTATGATACGGTACATTACTGAAAGTGTGTAAACATTTTGCATTTATTTGGCTTAGTTATTTTCAGTGTTTATTATTTTCAAGCAATCCCATGCGCCAGGGAAGAAAAATGCTGCGGTGTAGTGTAGGGGGGCCCTTTTGGCTGAGATTTGTTGATCAAGGAAAAACAAATCACAAATTCTACAAGTAAAGGTCTTTTCACCTGCATAGGTATTCATGTATTCTTTCATATAACCACCAGCATTGGGAGCAATATCTTTACTTTACTTATGACTGTAATGTTAGTAAAACACCAGGCAGGACGAACTATTACAGGAGGCTTTATTGAAAACGGCTCAGGCAAAGGCGACGCTGTGATGAGAGCCTGAGAGGCTTTCCTGTGTGTATGTGCTGAGCGCGTGCTCGATGGTACTGTAGAGTGTGCATGTGGCCACTCTTATGCTGCACAGTACTGCCATCTATTGGCCAGACCACAGGTGTAATGAATAGACTACTATAAGGATGAGAGACATCTGTACATCACAATAAATATTAGGCTACTAGAATCAAAAAACAATATGTTTTATATATTATAATATTACTTTCCCAAGTCCCCCCTCCCACCTGCAAAGTAATAGAGATGTACAACACAATCTGTTTAGTGACAATTTGTGACACCTGTGATAACAGTGTGCAGAATACTGTGGTGGCTTAGGATCTACAAGTCAATGCACATCTGTTATCTGTTGATAGATTGAATCTTTCCATTTCACATTGTGCAACAACAAGCTCAAAAGTAATTAATTAAGTAGGTAAGTTACGAGGCATGTTTTGGCAGAGTAACATATTACTTATTACAAATGTTGACATCTTTATCTTTACTTTTGCTGGTAATAATATTACAGTAATATGTAATATTTAATTAGTTACTGCCCAACACTGATAACCACTGTATTGAGGCCAGCTCACTAGGCTAGCTGATTATAGTGACTGATACAAACACTGTGGGTAACGATTTGCATTTAAGTCAATTCCATTATTTATTATATATTTTTTTTTTCAGCAGAACAAGGTTCTGATTAAACAACTGAATAAAACAGAGACACAAAGACGGATGAGTCAAGCATCAACGAATATATATATTTTTAAAAATAAACCATGTAACGTCATAATTAGATACACAACAGATGCACACAGCATACCTTTAGAAGAGAGACAACACAGAAAGAACCAAAACAAACAGAATACCTTGTATGCACTCAAACTTGTGTCCCAGAAGGTTAATATGAATTTGGTAAGAGACCCACATCTGAAAATACTTTGTGTGGCAGGACCCCTATACATGATTTGTGTTGTTAAAATCTTTCAAATATCTCCTCAAATGTCAAATGTCTTAAAACCTTTTTTTTTAATAGCTGATCTACAAGCGCATAATGCGTCAGAACATTTTATGAGCTTGTAGATTGTCTGTGTTTAATGCAATATCCCCCCTGGAACACTCCTCCTCCCCAGACCCTGCTTTGAGAACCACCACAACATGAACCCTGCATGCTGTTCTGTTCCTATTCTGGGCATGATGGGCAAACATTCTGCAATAACACCATAACACATTTAGACCTGAGTTTAGACCTTGTGTTTTACCTGGTTAAAAGGCAATACTGAACGTGTCTGTCGGTTTAATTCTGTGCGCGGCAACAACGTGCTACAATATTCGACTTGGACAGTCCTTTTCTTTGGTCTAAAAGTGACACCGTCCTGGGCGGTTGTCATTTCATACTGAATATTTAATGTGTTACAGAAAGTTGAAGAAATGTTTATCGAATGAGTGAGTCAGACTTGGGCAACGCTGTCTAGTTTGAACGAAGGTGCCTTCACAACAAGAATTAAAAAAAAAAAAAAATAGTGATCCATTCAGTTTGTTCCGTATTCACACAGGAAAGGTCACTCTCACACACACACATACAACACACACACACACACATGCACGCACAGTCTTAGGTGCAAATTTTGGGTCATTTTCCAATATGTGTAAATTTTGCTACTTGTGCTGTTCCAGACAAAAACCTACAGTAGAGTAAAAAAAAAAAAAAAGACAAGCGAAGCATTTCAGTCACATCTCAATCTTAAACAAACTTGTGCTGTCTGTGTTACTGTGCTACTGTTAATTTTCGCTGAAAGCCATTTCGCTGGAAGCATGAGGATTAATAATAAAGTGACACACCCAGCGTTTGTAGACCTGATTCAGAATTGTATGGCGCTACAAGTTGAGATGGCTTCAGATTAGTAGAAACAAACAAACAGTGTTTAACCATGGCAGGGAGCTCCGCCTTCTTTTATAACCACAGCATTTATACATTGTCCCTGTCGGATGGATGTCTCATAATATGCCCCAAAACTGTTAGGTTACAGCATTCAAATACAAAAGGAAAAAATAGCAAACGTAGCAGAAACGCATAGTGAGAGCTAGCAGATCTGCACATTTTTTTATGCTTTTGTGTGTCACCGTTATATGGTCAAGTAGGGCTTTCCTTTATAAACTCTTTGACCCATGCGTCAAAGAGTAGCCTGGGGTTCCAGCCGTCGATCTGTTTTGTCACTTTGCTTGTGATGTATTAACATTGCCATGGTGTTGGCGATAAGTCACCAGACTTAGACCTATGCTGTAGAGTTGTCTATCAGTGGAAGTCGCAGGGTCTTGGGGGCTGCTTTTGGGGTATGCTAGAAACCAGGGGTGGACTGACAGTCTGGCATACAGGGCATTTTCCCGGTGGGCCGACCCCCCCGGGGGCCGTTAATGTCGTGTTTTAATTTAAAAAAAAAATAATAATGAATCAAAAAAAAAATCTGCACAAAACCGGCCCACGAATCAGTGCTGGCGGCCCTCTGTCCTCTTCAAATGAGACTGCCTATTGCAGGGTTTTTATAGTTAACCTAAACTAACTAACTAATTTTAGTTAGCCCGAGCCCCAGAGCCCCTTATGTCTTAAATTCTCATGGGGGCTCAGGCCCCGGAGCCCCACAAAGATTGCAACGCTATAATTATAAGGGTCTTCAGAGGGCCGCTCTGAGACAAAATTGCCCGGTACGTTTTGAGCTCCCAGTCCACCCCTGCTAGAAACCTTGTTACGAATCAGTTTGCATTCTCCGGGAATGAAAAATCAGGGGTGTAATGGAGGGGGGACGCGGGGGACGGCGTCCCCCCACTTCTCACATCTAAAATATTTTTGGGGCAAAAGTAGGCCTATGTTTTTTGTCTTGTCATTTACTTTTATGAATACAATTAGGCATTGTAAACAATCTTTCTCAATATGCAGACCCACAGACATTTCACACATGATAGTAATCTGGCTCACTGTGTTCACAATAAGCTTAGCAAAAGTGCAGAATGTCACATTTCAAGCTTTCATATTTTGTGAAAATCTTCTGAAAATAACGGGGAATTCCACTAATTTTCAATATTTTACTATGTCATTAATATATACCTTAGAGATGTTGTGTGGACATGGTAAAAAAGTCCCCCCCATTCTGTGTTTCCTAGAAATTGAGGTCTGAAAAAAATCATTTGCATGGTGAAATACATCTTGACGACATCATCAAGATGTGTTTCACCATGTTAAATTGAAAATGGGTGGAATTCCGCCTAAGAGGCGTCCCCCCACTTCTAAATGTACCACTACAGCCCTGGAAACAAGTGCTGTCATTAGTCAGGAAAATACATCTGGCAGATGTTCCGACGGACAACTTCCACTGATAAGACTCTTTGCCTTAGCTTGTGCCCATAGAGGCATTCCTCTTCACAGATGAGTAAGTCTGGGGACCGCGGCTATGATCCGGAGACCTTACCCTTTCTGAGTAGCACAGTGACCAAACAGATTGACAGAATGCAGCCAATCAGGCTGGAGCCTGCAGGATAGTTAAAAAGCACGCTGATCGTGACAACGACACCTGTCTCAGTGACAGGTTATCGTCGTAAGCAGCCTTACAGCTCTCATACATTCTGGTGTCCAGGCTGGAGTATGGTGTGTGTGTGTGTGTGTGTGTGTGTGTGTGTGTGTGTGTGTGTGTGTGTGTGTGTGTGTGTGTGTGTGTGTGTGTGTCCAAGGCCTCTGAGTTTAAAAGTTGGACTTCCAGTAGATGATCTGTCTGTCCTCTCCTCCTGTGATGACCGTTGTGCACTGATCGCTCATCCACATGGCTGTGACTGCACCTGCTCCGTACACACGCACATACACAGCCAGACACAAACATGCACACACAGTGCTGTTATATTATGAATAATACTGGATGAAATCTGCGTGTCTCTTTAGCTATATTTTACTAAGGCCTTCAAATACAGTACTCTCCAAACAATACGCAAGTGAACTGTACTCCTTATAGTGAGCCAATACATCATTTTGTTGTTTTCTGCTGCTACAGTTTGGGAAAAATGACAAATCAATACACGTTGTGAATATATGAACAGCAAATGAACAGTGTGGATAAGGTGATTTAACAGATCATACCATGGATGTAAGTATTTTGATGAAGAGTGCTTTAATGTAGCTGTGAGTATACAGTATATCATGGTAAATAAGGAAACAGTTGAGGCAAAGGGGGGAGGGCTTAATAACTTAATATGTTCCATTCTAATTTAGCACGTTCAGTTCAGTTCTGGACATATATAGTGTTTTGCTTCCTCCCATATCATAAATCCACATTGTGTGCCAGGGCAAAGCCAGCCTCCTCCTGATCCTTCCACTGCCGTTTCCAAAAGTGGAAACATGAGTTCACATGCCCTGAACTTTTGCTCTGAAAAGGTCGGGGCAAAACACAGAGAGAATTCAATCTAGTGGTCAACTGGGTTAAGAGTGTGTGAAGTCCTCTGGTACCTGAGTGTCCAGGGATCCTGTTGGTCACCGTGTTGCTGATCAGGTCCCAGATGAGGAGGTCCCCGGACCGCCCGCCTGACAGAACTGTGTTCCCGTCCCAGCAGAAACACCTGTGGACCCCCGCAAGCAAAATATATGATTATTCCTATGCACAAACCCAAAGAAAACATTTTGGAAATGACTGTTCCTTCATTTTTGTTAGTTTAGTCTTATTTGAAATATCAAACATGATAGTCTAGTGAGTCCATTAGTCTTTGCCTTAGTGTGTTTAGTCTTAGGGCTCCATTTTCGTCACCACTAATCCCCTTATCCCTTAACTTCTTTGCCTTTTTAAACTATTAAAAAAATATTTTTTCAAAATGTTAAATGGCCAGTCTACAAGCTCACAATGTGTCAATAGATTGGCACATTGAACTATTCCAAAAAGTTTTTCAAAATAGTAAAAACAAAAAATGATAAGGGGTTTAGGATAAGGGGTTTACATAGTAATACCAAAAACCTTAGTCAACTTAGTCTTTAGTCTTAGTTGACAAAAACAACACTCAAAAATGTCAGCGTACTTTCACCTCTGTTCCTCCTCTGACCTCACAGAGGAGATGACTGCGAATTCTACCGTTATCAGTAGATAAGATCGCAGTTATCACATTGTCATCAGCAGGACTTTTTCGTCTCAGAATGCCCATGCTCTGCAGTCTGAGACGCAAAACCCCTAGCCCCCTCCAACCGTAACCCTAATCCTAAATGCCAGACCCTCAACCACCTGACCGTCAGGCTTAGGGTTACGGTTGGAGGGTTCTAGGGTTTTGCTACAAACATTGCTACACCCTTCTCTAAACCTACCCCTAAACCTAACCACAAGCAGATTTGACTGTTATCAGTGGATAAGGGATTTCACAGAGCAGATGACCATGATGATGTTCTTACCTCTGTTCCTCCTCTGCTCTCACAGAGGAGATGACCATGATGATGTTCTTACCTCTGTTCCTCCTCTGCTCTCACAGATGAGATGACCATGATGATGTTCTTACCTCTGTTCCTCCTCTGCTCTCACAGAGGAGATGACCATGATGATGTTCTTACCTCTGTTCCTCCTCTGACCTCACAGAGGAGATGACCATGATGATGTTCTTACCTCTGTTCCTCCTCTGATCTCACAGATGAGATGACCATGATGATGTTCTTACCTCTGTTCCTCCTCTGCTCTCACAGATGAGATGACCATGCCTGACTGGACGTCTGTGACCTTCAGGCAGCAGTCTGCTCCCACGCTCAGGATGTGTCTGCTGTCTGTGGAGGTAATGTCACACAGAGAATAATAATAAAAAGCAGACAAACAACAAAATAGCAGATCTATAAGGTTTTTGAAATTGTGTACAAATCTTTATGCAGATATTATTTCACGGCAAAAAGGTTTTAAGGGACAACTTAGTTTTTTTTTTTTCCCCAAAGAAAGCAAGGAATGTAAAACAATTACCACCCATCTTTTACTTTCTCTAATAACAACCCAAAACATGAACCTTGGTTCAGAACAAAAAAAAGTTGTTAAATTCTTCTGCTTCTGGGGTGGGAGGTATTTTGGCTTCATAATGTTCTCCTCAGTGACTTACACTGATCCGTGAAACAGCTCTGAAAGCCACTCTTTTAGCATGTAAACAAAAGCAAAAAAGCTAACAAAACAGACCAATTCTATTTCTTATTAGGACTCGATTCAAGGATGTGGATGTGGATGAAGGATATATATTTTTAAAATTGTTGTATGCAACCTGCCATAGTGCCAAGTTTAATTTTCTACATGCTACAAGGGTGGAATTACCCTTTTGGAAAGAGGTACTGTCTGGGTAATCTTTGGAACAAAGACCACCAGAATCTCCAATGATTCCTAGACATACCACACTTTGGTCACAAGGTGTCGCCAAA
The DNA here is from genome assembly GCA_039105355.1 of Benthosema pterotum. Taxonomy (NCBI): domain Eukaryota; kingdom Metazoa; phylum Chordata; class Actinopteri; order Myctophiformes; family Myctophidae; genus Benthosema; species Benthosema pterotum. Next base: position 6,311,665 of record CM076982.1, read on the forward strand.
ACAACATGCATTAGATTAGTGAGCCTTATCACTGCAGCCATGTACTGAGAAACACCAGCATGGATTGGACTAATGACAATCCTGGTCGAATCTTAGTCAACTATAAGAATCCTCTTCATGGGCGGATGTAACATTTCCCAATTGGGGGCAAGAGAAAATGGTATGGGTGTGACTTCATCGCCCATGGCGCGAAGCGACATGGGCGATGAAGGACATATATTAAGCAAGTAAAGCACCAATAATAACATCAGTTGTTGTTAAAATTGCAACAGACGTGCAGCATGCATAAAGCTAAAGGTCTGTCTCAGAGAGTTTTCTGTTTTCAATGATGACATGCTGTTGGTTTAGTGGTGACACAGCTGTAGTTAGTTAGTAGTAGCAGTAGGGTTTCAAATCATTTTAAATATAGGAACTTTAATTTGAAATATCTTTGGAATTTGGGTTGTTTTGCATGCCATCATGTTTGGTGGGGCAGACTGGGCATTTAGGAGGGCATTGCCCCCCCCCCATGCGCATGCCTAGATCCGCCCCTGATCTTCTCTAGTTGACTAAGGACAGTGGATGGTTCTATAGATACCTGGACTAAAGGAGATGTGGTGGATGGTTCTACATAGATACCTGGACTAAAGGAGATGTGGTGGATGGTTCTATAGATACCTGGACTAAAGGAGATGTGGTGGATGGTTCTATAGATACCTGGACTAAAGGAGATGTGGTGGATGGTTCTATAGATACCTGGACTGAAGGAGATATGGTGGATGGTTCTATAGATACCTGGACTGAAGGAGATGTGGTGGATGGTTCTATAGATACCTGGACTAAAGGAGATGTGGTGGATGGTTCTATAGATACCTGGACTAAAGGAGATGTGGTGGATGGTTCTATAGATACCTGGACTAAAGGAGATGTGGTGGATGGTTCTATAGATACCTGGACTGAAGGAGATGTGGTGGATGGTTCTATAGATACCTGGACTAAAGGAGATATGGTGGATGGTTCTATACCTGGACTGAAGGAGATGTGGTGGATGGTTCTACATAGATACCTGGACTGAAGGAGATATGATGGATGGTCCCACAGTGACATTGGACCTGGTGCAGAGGTGTGACTGTACTGCTGTCCCAGATGGTTGCTGTTCCATCCTTACACCCAGACACCAGCAGAGTGCCTGCTGGGTTCAGAGCCATGGTGTTCACCTGCAAATACAATGTACAATCTGGCCATTTAGAATGTTTTTTACCTACTCACCAAAATAAACAGGGCTTGTGTAATTAGAAAGCCTACTTTCCTTTGTGGAAACACTCTGAGCCCGCCACCACATAATAGCCTGGCTCAGCCCTGAATCGGCACCTTAAAAATACTAGCTTATTTTTTCCCTGTGATTCAAGGACTGGCTTCCCTGTCTTTGAGGCCGTTTGTGCCGGTTGGAAATCCAATCCCAGCACCTGATTGGCCAACAGCGCTGTCAATCACTTCATTCCCAACGTCGTCTCTGCTTTCCCATATTCTTAGGGGTTCATATGAACCAATCACCATTAAGACTGCTGCTTTGATAACGCCCATACTAGAAATTGCTGTGGTAGATATAGGGACTTCAGTCTGAATAATGAAGTGAAACGAATTGAAACAAAATGACAATTCAGACTGAGGTCAGGCTACCCACCACACAGATAAAATCTGGGGCATTTTGGGCAGAATGTGGTGGTTTTTCACCAGAAAAACAACCAAGATTTGTTTGCAACCTCTACCTATTGCCAAGAGAAAACCTTCATAAAAATATGTTTTCCTCCAGTGAAAAACAACTGCGTTCTAACCATAAAGTCCAGTGATATGAGACTAGCAAGATATGGTGGTGACATTCCAGTCGCGTCATTTATCATGCATGTCGATGTCGGTAAGAGAAAAGAAAATCCAATCTCACGTCACATGCAGATTGTCTTTAGACACAGTAGTTTAACATTGGGAGGGTAAACAAATGGACCTGCTGGTTCAGCCCAAACAGCTCGGTTTGTCCCGTTCACAATGCACTCGTTCGTGCAGGTACTAATCGTTGCCTTGTATGTAATCGTGCTGCTTTCACCTTCTTAGTGTGAACGCATAGTTTGCCAGCTGCTTGAGTTCATGCATTTGGTCAAGTGGTGTCTCAAAATGTAAAAGCTACTAATTACAATCAGTTGGTAGTGTTAGTGGTTTATTTACATTTTTAAAGTTTCCATGAACCTCTTGTACTCACCCCAGCATCGTGCTCAAACTCGCCCAGCAACTCAAACTGAGACTTCTTGTTACACGAGGCGTCACGTTGCCAAACCTTCAACGTAAAATAAAAATAAAACAAGTTTATTCTAATAAGCGACTACAGCACAGTCATCATACCCTATTTAATTAGGAAAGGGGAACAGCTAGGAAGCATTAATAAAGATTAAGATTAATAAAGCGATAAGCCATGAGAGGTAGCAGATATACTGTGGATTTTATCCCGGTGACGGTGAAAGATGTGCAAAGCTGACACCAGAGATAAAATCAAGGTAACCTGCAACGTCAATTAGCTTATTGCTTTTCTAAAACTGTTGTTACAAATACTGTATCTATAGCAATATTATACTATTGAATTTTAGTGCTTACACTGTATATTGTAATGTCTCTGCTAAATGCATAAATTGTAAATTGTATTAACCACATAAAACTATTAAATTCTGCTTTCTATTTGCAAAGTGTTTGTTTGATACAAATCCACCATAGACATGTTATGTAATGAGCTACTTTCTTTCAATAAATTGAAGTGCCGGACACACTTTGTTGTTTTCACCTGCCAGCATCTGCAGGGGTTGGCACTAATGTCTCTGAGGCACTTGCCCATCGGGCAAGTGCAAGTCAGGTTCTACTTGCCCTCAGGTCATGGTCACTCGCCCCCCAGGTTCCAGGTGGTCCCCAGTTAAGTTGGTTAACCAGATGTAACTCTTGAGAGCGTAAAAATGAAACCAAATGGACCCTTGCGGGTCCATTTGGTTTCATTTTGGTTTCAGTTAAAATTCATCATCTTAATTAGCCCAGGTCTACACTGTAGAATATTAATGTGTTAATTGTGTTGTGTTATAGTGCACTATGTTGCACACTTGCCCGATTGGGCAACCAGGTAGCAGTCTTCACTTGCCCCACCATTTTTTTTACTTGCCCCGGGCAAGCGGGCAAGTGTTAGTGTCAAGCCCTGATCTGTGACAGGGGATAGGAGGTGCTTGATATCTTTACGAGGTCGCCCAGACACTCATTCAGTCTAAACGAGCGTGGGCAGGCGGGGCTTAGACACCCACACGGGCAGGGTATGCCAGACAATCGAGTGCTTCCCTAAAACCCAACCCTAAGGTGGATTTTAGGGGTGGGGAAAGTAATTGATATGTCAATTCTTATCAATATCGAATCGCCAGGTTCAAAATCAATTTATTTTTATATTTATGAAGGGCTATTCATTCATTTGTTCATGTCAGAACGGCGTCATCAGGCTGCATTGATGTGTATGACTGAACTTTGTCATTTATATTGTTTAAAATTGCTTGGACTAATGTTCTAGTCGCTTAAACTTGTCATTTTCCATATTGTTCAGAATTGTTTTAAAGGGGAATTCTGCCCATTTTCAAAATACTGTACTGCATTTTACGTGATGATGACATCATCAAGTTGTGTTTGTGTTGTGTTTGTTAATGATTTTTTCTTCTAGGACCTTTTTTTCTGAGGGTGTACAAATGGAACCAAATGGACCCTCTCGCTCTCAGAAAAAAATCTTGAAAATGGGTGAAATCCTCCTTGTTCTAGCATATTAAAAGCACAGTCATTTGGGGAAAAATGCGATATATCAATATATCAAATCGAATTGCAGCATAACGCAATATACTGTAAATCGATTCAGAATCCTAAATATCAATATTGTATCTTATCGTGAGTTCAGTGAATAGTCCCACCCCTAACAGGCAGGGTATGCCAGACATTGAAGTGCTCCCCTCGAAGCAGGGGGTTATGGTTGATTTTACCCCGGTCATGTGACAGTGATAAAGATACTGTACTGTATGGTGTAGGGTTGAGTGTTACTTACTTGCCTGTGACCTTAACAGTGGAGTCCCAGCTGGCCGTGTAAGATACTGTACTGTATGGTGTAAAATACTGTACTGTATGGTGTAAGATACTGTACTGTATAGTATAAGATACTGTACTGTATGGGTGTAAGATACTGTACTGTATGGTGTAAGATACTGTACTGTATAGTGTAGGGTTGAGTGTTGCCTGTGACCTTAACAGTGGAGTCCCAGCTGGCCGTGTACAGACGCTCTTCATGCCAACACATCTGACTCACAGCGTCGTCGTGACCCATCAGGGTGTCCTGTCTCCTGCCGTACGGAACCGAGTAGAAATACCTGGAACCCCCGGAAGGGTAAAAAAACATAAATACATAAGACATACAGTATATAATAAGCTGAGAATGTAACAGTAAAAAGTGCCTTTAGTCTAAATGGTTTAAATTGTTAAATGTTTTGAACTTTGACTATTTCCGACTATGATGACATGCCTTTATCATTATGTAACTTTAACTGCAATGAAATATAATAGAAAAAGAGGGTCTCACACAACAGGACTGCATTTAAGTGCTTTACTCTTCAAAAAGGACAGCTACCCAGCCTTCTTACTATGGCGACTATGTCTATCAATCAATCAATCAATCAATCACTTACACATTGTTATCCCAAGAAGAGCATGCCACTGTTTTTCCATCAGGAAGCATGAGACATGACGATAACGCCTGAAAAGAACGGTCAACCTCATTAACTTGAAAAAAATGAGAGAGAGGGAGAGAGAGAGAGAGAGAGAGAGAGACTAGCCACATTTCCATAAAACCTTTGCGAAAATAGGAAGAGTACCGGTATGTTAATTAAGTCAACAAAAGAAAAGCGAATTGTCTGCTGTTTCCATTAAGTGATGAAATGTCTGCTTTATTCCTATGGAACTATAGGTCCGTTGTGCTGTGCAGAGGCTGTTCTGGCTCTGCTGTAGCAAAAACAATAATTAATATAGCTTACAATCCCAATACATAATCTACACAACTCACTGTTTTCCGGAGCGCTTGTGAGACTTGGTAGCCTACTGATTTGGTGTGGGTCTACTTTGATATTGTAGACTACACATCATGTTAACTGCAGCGTGACACATGCGAAGAAAAAAGGTTTGAACTTTATTAACAAAATAATATCCAAGGGCAGAGCCCGGTCGTGTAAAACAGCTGTTTATGTCATATCACTTGCGTATCTCTATCATGCATGGTGATACAGATACTGTAAAATATAGGACCTGCAAAGAATCCCCTTGGATGTCTGTGTGTACACGGCCCTCGTCCGTTTTGAGCGGTTTTGTATAAATATAACTTACATTAACAACGCTCTCATCGGCAGACCAGAACTCTTCAAATACACTATAATGTGTGTCCACTGCTTTCCAATTAGAAGTCTTTTCGCAAGCTGTTCTCATAGCTCATTATACTCGATACGCTCCGAAATCCGCCACCTTTCAGCGACAAAGCATTTTTGCGCAAAATGGAAACTTATCCGTATTTTTAAGTGTTTCCATTCAACATTCTCTTCGCAAGAGCCGTTTTTGCGCAAAAATAGGGCTTATGGAAATGGTGGCTACAGAGAGAGAGAGAGAGAGAGAGACAGAGAGAGAGAGAGAGAGAGAGAGAGAGAGAGAGAGAGAGAGAGAGACAGATACAGAGAGACATAAGCAGGCTGCGTACCATGTTGGAGAAAGACATGCTTCTCTGGAAATCATTTAACTCTTTGGAAAACATTTTGAGTGTTGAATCTGGAAAAGGACAATGATATGAAGAATAAAGATCAATGCTGTGCTGATTTATAGAGGAGGAAACCCCAACACCTGCTCACAAACTACTGATTTTGGTCATTCATTACACCACAGACACACACAGACGTACAATAGGACTACAAAATGACCCCGTACTAAAATAGCAAACTGAGACAACATGTAGTCCAGGAAGGAAGTGAGACAAGTGTCTGTGACATCACTGGCACTGTGAATACTAAAATATCTAATAACAAACGTAAAAAACACATGCAAAACCCCAGGAAAAGTGTGTCTTGTATCCCAAATATCATTAATATAAAAGATAAGATGGTGACAATGTAAGAGTAAACAAACATTAGGTGGTCTTGACACAATCATGGTGTTTTGTGTGTAGTGCATCACATGCTAGATGAGCTAGATTTGAAATCATTTCGTTTTCAAATGCCCTCCACCGAGTTCTCCAAATATTACTGCTGACATTAAACTGACTATCAAAAAACACAAAATGTTTTCCAGACCCTGTGAGGTAGAGAAGATGGCTGATCCATCCTGCGACACAGCAATACCCGTCACCACCCTGTTGGGATGAGAAAATACACGCAATAGAAAATGTTTAAGTTGCATCTACCAGCTCACAATGCGGTGCGAAACAAGACCTGCTAGATCAGCTATTTCAGCCTGTTTTATTTGATCTCTAATTGTGTTACGGCTTTGGATCAGTGGGAATCAACCAGTGGTATACTCACTTTATATGCTACCCAATTTGACCTGAGGAGTGATTATAGAAATGTCTTCTGTCAAAATCCTGATAGTTTTCTTAAAAACCCTGTTTTTATGTCAATCATTTACATGTCAAGGACAAAAAAATCTGAAATTGATGACTGACTAACCCCCATCTGAAAATATATAGTTCCAGCTTCCAGGGACCTATGGTCTCCCAGAATGAAAATATTTGCTGTGTTAGAAAATTCAACAATTTGCACCACCCTTTTTAAAATGAATTTTATTCCCATGATTTTGTAACCCATTTTTTTTTTACCCAGTGCCAATTCCTAACCCGGGATGGTTTCATGCTTCCCTCTACTTTCATGATCTTTCAAAAATAGCAGCTCATAGTGTGCCACTGGGTGGTGCATTACAGCATGAGCTTGTAGATCTGTTATTTCTCAATAGCTAAAGTACAACATAATGCTTAGAACACCAAAAATCATTCCCACCCAAAAGAGATTAATATACATGATTAGTGTTTTGGGGGTTTAAAAGGAAACAGTAATGCCATATATATATATTCTTTGTGGAATATCTCAGACAAGCTTTGTAACTCACTCTTTGTGGATTTTGTGTCTGTTGATGACTTTCAGGTTCTCCATGTTTGCCCAGGCCAGTTTTAGGCTCTCTTCTGTCAGATCTTCAAAGGATGAGCCCTCACTGATGGAGACTACAAAATAAAAGAAAAGGAGATAAAAAAGTCAACTGTCGACTCATGACTCATCTGTGGCTTCTCTTTCCACCTGTGTCGAAACGGTTCTGTTCATTTGTCCCGCCTAATATCAGACCAGAGTGTGACCACTGACAATGAATTTGAGAACATTACGGGCTCGTTCGGAAATTAGCCCTCAACACGCTGGTGTGCCCCGGTGTGCTCTGTTGTCGTTCGTTAATTCAGTGCATTTGGTGCGGTTTTGTTTATTAGTGTGCACCACACACTGAGGAACCATACGCTAGAGTCAGGGTTGGTCAGTGTGGATGGTGTGATTATGTCACACCATCCACAGCGCTCCCGTTCAGTGAAAAGCAATAGAACTGTTGTGAGCCGGGAAGCGTGTGGGTTTCACCCTAAAATGAAATGTTGTTCTGTTGGTGTTCACTGTTGTTTTGAACTTCAAGTGCTGGCAGGTGTGTGACAGTCACAGGTGTGTTCCACTCAGTCGCAGGTGTGTGCCACTCAGTCGCAGGTGTGTGCCAGGCACATAAGCATGGGTCCTGTCGCTTTCTTGACTTTGTTTAGCACCATGTATCTTCATAATCTGCCTCAAAGCAAGGTTGAATTAGCCATTTTGGCAAACCTTTTGAGGGTTCAACCCACAGGTTTATCAGTGTTACTCATTCCAGGTATGTCTAAGCTCTACAAGCCATACTTTGTTGTAAAGGTGACTAATCAACGATTAAAACAATTAAGGTAGAGAAAATAATTCCCAAAGTTAAGTTCATGAACTCATGTAAGCGAGTATATATAGTAGTGCCATATTTACATGAAAAACCTATGGCATAAGTCTGCCTCAAGAAGATTAACATCTCTAAGACAGGACTGTGCTCTATATAAGGAATTATTCTTTGTAGTATGCAGTAGAGGTCTTCACAGGGTCCCCATGTCTCAAATTCCCCACACATGGATGAAGAAGAGGAAGCTGTTTTAGCTGCGTTGAGTGTGGCACTTTCAGACTTAATATTAGATTCAGCCAAGAAGTGCTTCTAGTCTAGGTCTCTCTTTCTCTCTTGTGTTTATAATAACTGGTTATTGGTCAATATGTAAGCTATATTATTCAGTAACGTCTACATTTATGTCTGCCTGATTGGGTCGGGTCTCTCAGATTGTTGAATTTTGGTTGGTTTTGGCACCGACATTTGAAAGAAATTTCTTAACAGCTCAGAATGGAATCATATTAAAGCTTTTTGAAAATATTTTCGGAATGAGTTGGAATCGGTAACATGTCACTGATTAATTTCGGACTTTGAAACCATTTTTTTGGACCCGTGAAGACCTCTAGTGAGCAGTGGGTCCGGTACCTCCAGCAGTCTGCCTTATATATGGAGTTATTCAGTGGGTCCGGTACCTCCAGCAGTCTGCTCGTTGAGCGCAGGTCGGTCCATGCTGGGGCTCATGGTCATATGGTGGAACTTGGGGGTGATCCTGTGAGGGTGAGGACCGGTGAACAGCTGTGTAGGAGTCTGGCCGAACTCCAGGATCTGAGTCAGCATGGCGATCCTCTGTTCAGGGTCCTCGATGCTGTTCAGATGAGAAACAAAATAGATAACATGAAAATAAAAAAAGAATCACGATTCACAAAGAAAGTAACAAATGAAATCACATTAACTTGACAGAGCACTTGAGACATCATCAAAGTGAATCAACAGAAAACAACAAAATATATCTGGGCTCCGGAACTGTGGACAAAGAGTAGTTTGAAAACAGGAAACAAGGAGGGGCGAAATCATTTTGCAACCACTGGGCGCACCTGCTATAAAACATGACCATTGGCCCAACGGTCGGGGGTAAGCTTAGGTTTAATGGCCGCGACCGTTGGCCCAACGGTCAGGGGTTAAGCTTAGGTTTAATGGCCGCGACCGTTGGGCCAACGGTCAGGGGTTAAGCTTAGGTTTAATGGTCGCGACCGTTGGGCCAACGGTCGGGGGTAAGGTTAGGTTTAGACACTGGAGAGCCAGCAGAATAAACCTCCAACCAATGTGGTCGGAAAATTATTTCGCCGTCTCTCCAGGCAACCTCAATTTAGTCATTACCTGTCACAGTCGACACCGCCCTCATACGTCAATGGATGGAATACTGGAAAGAAAGAAAGTTTAGAGGCCATGTGGATTGTGTGCTTTCTGCTCTCATTGTGTTACTGTTGTGTATATCTGTGTGTTGCCGCTGTGTGTATTGGGTGTGTGTTACCACTGTGTGTGTGTGTGTGTGTGTGTGTGTGTGTGTGTGTGTGTGTGTGTGTTACCGTTGTGCGCGGCCACAGCCTCACTCCCTCTCTGCTTGTACCCAAACACCAAGTCGATCCACTCATGGAGATGTTCTGATACGTACTGACTCTCTAGCGCCACCTTGTTCTTCTGGAGGAAGTCACTGGCATCTGGAATTATTACACGCGCACGCACACGCACACGCACACGCACACACACACACACACACACACACACACACACACACACACACACACACACACACACACACACACACGCTGTGAGCTTGTAGTGTAAAATCAGTCATTATGACAGCATCAAGGCCCACCAAAATACAGTCGACTACATCAACTGCAGATACTGTATAGTCGACTGAAACTAGACACTAATACATTCCCTGAGACAAAAATGCAAATGAAACTAAATGTAAACTATTGTAGACACAATAACTAAAGGGCTTTTCACACAAGGATCGATAAAGCAAGCATTTACTTCAGCGCACGATGTTACGTGCACATTTCGTGTACATGCCCACGATGCACCAGAGCTGGATTCTGTTGAGCATTTTCTAACACTTGCATGATCACGTCCCTCTTGAGCAGACCTACTGTACAGTATAGCAGAGCTGACTTTCTCTTGGTTCACTTCCAAAAAACTTTTGGTGATTTTATGGTCTGCTCAGTCTCCACAGACAGTTTATAAGTACCGGTAGCTACATTCAGTACAATTAGAACTTAAAACTTTATTTTAACCATGATAGATTCATCAAAAATATCCAATCTTGTTTTTCTGGTGTCCTCCTGTTCTCCTAATAGTGTGAGAGGGCCATGCGTTTTCATTTATTTTTAAAATGTTTAGTCACAACCAGGATAGGCATGCCCAAATATGGCGGTTGCTACATTTTCCAAAACATTTTTAAAATAAATGCCAACTCCACTAAAATCTACTGTAAACTGTTCGCAGCATGTGGTGTACTTGGTGGTGACAGCAGTTACCTGAGCTCCATGGTGGCAGGATGACATCACTAACCATGCTCCCATTCTGCTTCCTGCCCAGATCTAGACTCAGTCTGTTCTCTAGGAAGCTGCAGTCGTCTCCGTAGAACTCTGGGATCAGCTGAAAAAATACAACAACACAATGGAACCATGCAAAGTCACTCAGGCTGTGTGCCAGGGGCGGATCTATGCATGGGCATGGGGGGGGGGGTGCCCCCCTAAATGCACTGACTGCCCCAGCAAACATGATGTCATGCAAATGACCCAGATTTTCAAATATATTTCAAATGAAAGTGCCTAATTAAAATGATTTGAAACACTACTACTGCTACTAACTATAACTACAATTGTTGTACCACTAAACGAACACCATTTCATCATTGAAAACAGAAAACTCTCTGAGTCAGACCTTTAGCTTTACGCATGCTGCGTGTCTGTTGCAACTTCAACAACAATTGATGTTATTATTGATGCTTTACTTGACTAATAAAAGTCCTGTAACCGCAAATGGTTTGGGTACGAGTTCATCATGATGAATTTGCCCCCATGCCATTTTCTCCTGCCCCCCCCCCCCCCCCCCCCCCCCCCCCCCATTGGGAAATGTTATATCCAGCCCTGGTGTGTGTGTGCACTGGTGTGTGTGTGTCTCTGTGAGAGAGAAACAGTTACATATTTGTATTTTGTACCTCTTTGAAGTCTGTTGCTCCATCTAAGCAGTTCTTCCATGTTTCCCCCATGCTGTAAAACATCATATAGAATTCACATCAGTTTAATTATAATCGCACAGCCATCTGCTTCTTTTGTTTAAAGTGGGAAATTTGGTATATAATATTTTCCAGGTTTTAATGTCAGAGCTGCTATTTTCAGCAGTGGAATAATCATTTGTTTGAGTGGGCAGATTTTGTTGATTTATGTAGTTATTTTGAAAGTAGCTCTCAAGTCGAAATTGTGTCAAGTCAAATTGCCGTCTCAGAGCAAAATGTCTCGGGTGGAGGACTCGTTCTTGTTATCGACATCTTTAGGTGTTGGTCTCGGCCCACTGTATATGTATTTAGTTTATATTATAACTAAAAGAATTTGAAAATTAAATTTAAAAGGCTACTAAGGATTCCAATTCTCATACAGATCTGCAAGCGATTAAACACTACAGTGAGAAAACAGAAACTGTGTGTAGCACTTTGAGGCCGCTTGTTCAGTTCATTAAAAAGGTGCAGAGGAATGTTTAGTGTGGGAGCGACTGCTTGCTGAAACAGAGAACAGGAGACCTTTTCATCTCACGGTTCAAGGTGGTACAGAGGGAGTACAGTGTGTGTGGTTTAAAACAGGGGTTTTCAACCTTTTTGACACCAGGGACCACCAATTTATTCAGCATTTGAACCACGGACCACCATTTGATGACATTTCAGCCCCAAAGACGTAAAACAAAAGAGTTCCTTTGGTTTTGTTCACAATTCCAGGCTGGATTTGGGAAACAAAACAGTGTAGACTTCTTTATTACATAGTGCTAATTCAGATGATGAATATTCTAACTCTTGAGAGTGTGAAAATGAAACCAAATGGACCCGCAAGGGTCCATTTGGTTTCATTTTTACATTCTCAAGAGTTACATCTGGTTAACCAACTTTCCATCATTTAGCCTGGGGACCACCTGGAACCCTCTCAAGGACCACTGGTGGTCCCCGGACCACCTGTTGGAAACCCTTGGTTTAAAAGGTAGGAGTTCTAAGATAAAGAGAGAATGCAGAGCACTGACCTGTTAAACATGCGGTCAGCGTGGTCATAGCGTCCGTTCTGTAGACACAGCATGTGTTCTGGTGCTGTGGGGAAAGAGGAACAATGTCCATGAAATGTCCAAGAGGTCAAGAAAGGGATATTTAACCACATATAAACCCTGTATGGTTGGATGACCAGAGCCATCAAACCTCTACTCAGAACCACAGACTCACTACCTATCTTCCGCCGCAGTTTCAAACTCCATCTTGGCCCATAGCACTTGTATTGCATACCAACCCACAGTACTTGCTGCAATGACTTTTATAGGTTGCCTAATGTATTACAATGTTTTTAGCGCTTCATTGTATATTGTAAAATGTATTGTAAATCCTGATTAAATTGTAAAATTTTCACCATTGTAAGTCGCTCTGGATCAAGAGCGTCTGCTAAATGCCTAAATTGTAAATTGTACTCTTCCCTCTCTACCTCTTTGCCAAAAATAGCCGTTCTAATACAAGTTGCGACCTTGTAGATCTGGTGCTGTATATATTTGACAAATTACATTTTTATGATACCAGATTTTTGGGTGTCCCTTCCTCATAGCTAGACAAACAGACAGACGTAGTGGATTTCTTATATTTTTCTTTTATCACCGTCTATTATCAAAAAAATTGCATTTGTTTTGAGTTAGTGAAAAACTGATTTACTTGGGTGCACTGGTTTGGTAAACAGTGGTCTAAACATCCCATATAATTTATGCATTCCTATATGTTTTGTATACAAGTTGAAGGGAATGAAAAGAACAAGTACAACCTACCCACTCTGACCAGGTAAAACAGCACATATCCTGGAGATGAGTAGTGACTGCCGTACAGGAAGCGAGGCTCAGGCATACCTCTGAAACGACTCTGAGAGAGAGAGAGAGAGAGAGAGAGAGAGAGAGAGAGAGAGAGAGAGAGAGAGAGAGAGAGAGAGAGAGAGAGAGAGAGAGAGAGAGAGAGAGAGAGAGAGAGAGAGATTCTGAAAATAAGGCAGCTTAAAGTGCACATTGTTTTCCACAGCAGACAGATTCACCTCAAGTAGATATTGACTCAGTTATTGCCAGATGTATCTATCGCCTGTTGCCAAGATCTTCTCAGCCAATACAGGAAGCGAAAGTAGCAGTCACCCGAAACATCATGGTTAGTTATGAGTTATTGGGCAACTACAGGAAGTAAGCAACTACAGAGATGATGCACAAAACCTACTAAAGTAAGACTCAAATTGAAGAAAAAAATAATAATTCAAATAGTAGTCTAAAGACTGACTTAAATGTACTGGTCAAACAGTAAGGCTCCTCACCAGCAGTCTGTCCAGTCTCTCCTCGTTCAGCGCTCCAACAGGTTTACTGAGGTCTCTGAAGGTAGAGGCGTTGGTCAGATCTACAGCAGAGGAGCAGCTGGGGGTCAGCAATGTGTTCCAGACGCAGGTAAATGTGTCAAATGTATGGCAATAACTTGTTAAACACCATAATAATGTTCTCATTTTGATATTCTTCTGAATATGTATGACAATTATTCACTATATGACACTATGCCACCTTAGCATCCACTAGTTCTCAAATGTTTTATTTACCAGGGCAGGGCACCGTTAATTAAGGGCCTCATGTGTTTTCCACAATGACAAAGTAATTATGAAAGCTTAATAATTAATATTATTAAGAAATTGAGCATCTGAAAACCGCTGCTCCATGAAGATTTTTCCTCAAGATATTCAGATTATTTGGTTTAGGCGAGGGAGTGTGACGTGATTATTTCAAAGGAATGAGTTTGTCTTTGGTCATTTCTGATTCACAAGTAGGCCACGGCCTACTTGTAAGCAACGTGTAATATGCACTCTACAGAGTACTGATCCAAGTAGCGCATTTATTTGCATTATAAAACTTGGGCATGCATGCAATAATATTGTACTGAAACCAATCACTATTCCAACATTAACCTGCAGGTCTAATTAAGAGAAGGTGGACACATGTTGACTTCAGGGACGTCCATTGTCTGTGATTATTACATGGCTTGAATGAATGCTCCAATCAGAAGCCAGCGTTCTGGTCATGTGAGCGGTGACATATTACACTATAATCACCGCTCCGCTCTATATTGGACCGCTGCATAATCAAGGTCCCCAAAGTGCAAACAGCTGTGTTCATATCAATCCGCGGTGCGCTTCCGCTTTTAGTTCCAGCACGCCGTTAGCGGGTCCATTTGGTTAGCTACGTATTTGGTTGTTTACATGCCGTTGCCATCACCCTCTCAAGGACCACTGGTGGTCCTCGGACCACTGGTTGAAAACCACGGTGCGCTTCCGCATTTAGTTCCAGCACGCCGTTAGCGGGTCCATTTGGTTAGCTACGTATTTGGTTGTTTACATGCCGTTGCCGTCACCCTCTCAAGGACCACTGGTTGAAAACCACTGACGTAAGCCATGTAATAAGCGGGATAACACCCGACGAGCCGGTGATTTGTTTCCTAACTAACTGACCTCGGCTGCGCCTCGGTCAGTTATCCCTTACATAGCTGTGGGCTGGGGAACACAGGGTACTACTGTACCTAGCTGGGGGCTGCTGTAGTCTGCCACCACCCAGGGGAACACAGGGTACAGTCTGTGACAGGGTACTACTGTACCTAGCTGTGGGCTGCTGTAGTCTGCCACCACCCAGGGGAACACTGGGTACTGTGACAGGGTACTACTGTACCTAGCTGTGGGCTGGTGTACAGGGTACTGTGACAGGGTACTACTGTACCTAGCTGTGGGCTGCTGTAGTCTGCCACCACCCAGGGGAACACCGGGTACTGTGACAGGGTACTACTGTACCTAGCTGAGGGCTGGTGTAGTCTGCCACCACCCAGGGGAACACAGGGTACTGTGACAGGGTACTACTGTACCTAGCTGTGGGCTGGTGTAGTGTGACAGGGTACTACTGTACCTAGCTGTGGGCTGCTGTAGTCTGCCACCACCCAGGGGAACACTGGGTACTGTGACAGGGTACTACTGTACCTAGCTGTGGGCTGCTGTAGTCTGCCACCACCCAGGGGAACACCGGGTACTGGGACAGGTCGTTACAGCTGCGGTCGGCCAGGTTGTTGAGGTGCAGCAGGTACTGGTAGTTGCTGATGTGACCGCGCTGCCACTGCAGCATGTAGCTCTCTGCTGTGTGCTCCGTCATGTGGTTCTCTGAGGGACAGTGGGAGAGAACAGAACACACATGAAAGTTATGTTAAGTAAACATTGATGTGTCCTCAGCCCTGTGGGTATTTCAATTCAATTCAATTCAATTCAATTCAATTCAATTCAATTCAATTCAATTCAATTCAATTCAATTCAATTCAATTCAATTCAATTCAATTCAATTCAATTCAATTCAATTCAATTCAATTCAATTGAGCTTTATTGGCATGAGAAAACACATTGCCAAAGCAAGTGGCACAAAAACAATACACCAAAGCAGTGTTTTTCAACCAGTGGTCTGGGGATCACCCGTGGTCCTTGAGAGGGTTCCAGGTAGTCCCCAAAATGATGAAGTTGGTTAACCAGATGTAACTCCTTCTGAGTGTAAAAATGAAACCAAATGGACCCGCAAGGGTCTCATGTTTACCCCCTCAAGAGTTAACTGTTAGTTGTTTTGTACATGTTATAACTTTTGTTTTTACTATTAAAAAAAAAACAGTGTCAATTATTTGCCTCAAATGGCAAATGGCAACATTTTTTCTCAAGATTATGCAGAAAAGCGCAACTTTGTACTCACTCACTGACAATGAGTATGTGTAATTTGTGGGAAGTATGTGTCTGATGTCTTGGTATATGGGACAGCTGTGAACAACCATTAAACTCACAGCTGCAGTTTATCCATGCACATTCCCTCTCTAACCAGTGATGTTCTGGTGTATAAACTCTGGTAAACATCCTTGATGGTTCATCCTCTTATTCTTCTTTCTTCTGTGGGAATGTGATCTTCCCCATTTCATACAGCCAGTATCCAAACCCCAGCACAGAGAGGACCATGGTGGTCCTGAACAGCAGCGAGTCGCCGGTCCCTCCTTTCAGATACACCGGCAGCCCGTTGTCCTCCTGGAAGAGCTTCTGTTTCTGGGGGACCTTGTTCTCCACGCGCAGGGGAGCGCTGCTGGAGACAGAGCGCCGCGACACCACAGCCGCCTGGCGGAGACTGAGAATATGTCTGAACATGTTCACGACGTAGGAGGACACACAGGGAGGGACAGACAAAGGTTCCTTGGAGGTTATTAACGGCTGCCTGCTTCCTCTGCCTCCTGCTTATATTGGCAGCCTGAAGCGGGACGACGCGCCATGTTTGGCCGTGGCTGCGGTGGGAAGTCCTTATATGGTTACGGAGCGCGGGGGCAAGAGCCTGATCATGTGGTTTGTGCGTCTGTTTCTGTCCGACGAATCCTAAGTCAGGTTGTGCACACTCACTTGTCCTGGTGCCCTGTTATCCAGATGCCCACTTGTACAGGTGTCCAAATATCCACTAGTCCCACCTGTCCAGTTGCCCACATGTTCAGGTGCTTCACCCGACTAGCACCTTCACACCACTTTACAGTATGCTGTTACAGTTGCACTTTAATGCTCTAGTCTGTTGCACTACGTCACTTACTGTTTCTTGTATTGTTTGTATTTGTCCTCTTCTTATTGCACTGTCTATTGTCTTATTGCACTGGGGAACAATGGAAACGTTATTTCATCCTTGTATAAATAAAGATTCTCTATGTGAGTCTAACTACTTGCACATTGTAGGCACAAGTAGGCCATGGTTTAGAGCAAGTACTCTGACACCTCCAGGAGATAATACTCATGAGTCATGACAACGCTTATAAAGATCTCTGAATTATGTCACCATTATGTCATCACCTAAACCAGCCAATCAGAGACCACGGAGGGATGGTGGACGGTCAACGACTGACGACCGTAAACTGACCACATTACTTCAGTAATGTCATGTGTATGATACTGTATAATACAGCATCATAAAATCACACATGTGTGAAGTGAGGGGCGCCCGTATCATTGTGCATCAAATAGACACTGTGCCTATTTGCGCGGACAAATAAATTCTCAATTCATTGTCAATTGTCAACAATTGAATGTTTGTCTAAGATAACAAAAAAACATTCCTGCATAGTGTGGAGGCTTGTGGATCTGTGTGGGTGTTGGTGTTGGTCAATATCAGTGTGGCAGGATTTTAGTCTGGAAAGCTGAAATCTAGTCCTTTCAACAATGTTGCGTTGAATGCACTGACCCAGGAAGGTGGCGATGTAGAAGTAAATCTCATCTCGGTCTGATGTGTTGTAAAACTTCAGGTAGATGTCAGAGCGGGAGTCGTTCTCTGTGCAGAACACCTCAAGCCCCTATGAAATATGAGCATGCACGCCACCAACACGCACGCACGCACACACACGCACACGCACACACACACACACACACAGGCGTGGGTTCAGCCATATTACATACCAGCGGCGGATCTAGGCATGGGCATGGGGGGGGCAATGCTCCCCTAAATGTCCAGTCTGCCCTACCAAACACGATGGCATGCAAAACAAACCAAGATATTTCAAATTAAAGTGCTTATATTTAAAATGATTTGAAACACTACTACTGCTACTAACTAACTACAGTGGTGTCACCACTAAACCAACAGCATTTCATCATTGAAAACAGAAAACTCTCTGAGTCAGACCTTTAGCTTTATGCATGCTGTGTGTCTGTTGCAACTTCAACAACTGGAAATGTTACATCCGCCCCTGCTACATACATGATTTTGAGAACCACTGCCACATGACCAGGATAAGTGAAGGGACACCAGGGTAACTTCAGGGGCGCCACAAAGTTTGTTCCATGAACGTTCTGCAGTTGTGATATTGCATGGTTCACCTACAGTCACAACACTGATTGGATCTACTTCTACTTTTAAGTCGTCCCTAAAAAGGAATCTTTGCTTTTGTACATTTGATTAACTGATTGACTACAAGCATTACATTTAAATTCAGATACGTCCCGTCGTCTACCAACTCACCAGCGGTCGGAGGCCGTGTCGTCGCTTGTAGATCCGTCTGACTCTGTGCAGTTTTATTTGAATCACCTGCTCCTAAAACACAGTGGAGTTAGAAATATGTTAGGCATAAAATAAAACAGGATTTTTGACAGGGATCGTTCAGTCAAGAAATTTAGCACACCTGTGTCTCTGGTATTTACATTATTTTACTGGTGTATGATGTCATCATAACGCCTGATTTGCCACAAGCATAACATGTCTTTTAGTTCTACTGGATCTCTTGTCCACTAGTCCCTCCCTAACATGTAGTTGTAATTTGTTGACAGTATATTAAGTCAGTAACTCAACTACTGGGCTTCACCGGGCTTCATTTAGTTTTCGGCAGTGAAATCAGATAGTTGACAAACATTTTTGTTAGGGCTGGGAATCGATCCGAATTCCCTAGATCGATTCGATTTCGATTCACAAGGTCACGATCCGATTCGATCCACGATTCGATCCGATTCGATTCGATATCGATCTATTTCCAGACATAATGGAAATAAATACTGTCCAATAGACAAGACGGCCCCATATGTTGGTGATTGTATCTGTGTATGTGTAAGAGGGACACAGAGAGAGAAGAGTCAAGTATTAAGTAGGCCCTACTGTAATTTCCGGATTATAAAGCGCACCTGAATATAGGCCGCATCGGCCAAATTTAGCGAAAAAAAACAATTGTGTACATATACAAGCCGCACTGGACTGTTAATTAATTACCATAAGTAAGGTAATTACCATATGTAAGGGTTCTTACTTCTTGCACAGATGAGATTGTCGGCAACGAAATGGTGTTTGAGAAGCATCCTTTTTATTATTTAAACGACTTCAAGAAAAAAAATGCATTTGTAGGCTATAACTCATTCAAGTGTTTTAATCTATAGTGCACAGAACGTGTAGCCTACTGTGCCGTGAACTGTATTGTTTCAGTCATACACGTGTAACATTTAACTGCACGTGCTGTATATGTAATTATTACTTTGGTTCAATAAGTAGCATTGCATCTCCGTGTATGTAGGCCTATTTATAGTTTTAATTTAACGGATGGCACGGCATTCTGGCCATACGCTGGCTGTGGGCTGCAACGTTGATTCACACTCAGGCGCGGATTGGCACATATTTTCCCACCGGGACAATTTTGCCTTTGCCAGGCCACCCTGGGGGGGTGGCGCAGGCCACCGGGAAAACTCCCTGTACTCCAGATGGCCAACCCGCCCTTGGATAGGCCTACACTTGTTGTATGTACTCTACGCGGGGAAGGAAGCGACACGGACACTTTACAATATGTCCAGAATCCAGACCGAGGGTATAGGCTTGGGAAATGACCGTGCGTTCAAACTGGAAGACAGTTGTTTGTTTTCCCGAGTCGCTTTACACTCGCACGTGCGAGCCCCTTCATTGCGACACGCAGTGGATACAATACTCATTAAAAGTTACCGAGGAAGCGTTCCGACCCTGGGTCTGTACATTTTGTGGTCTCGATTCTCTGTAAATAAGCGATCCACAAGCTTGCTCGCTTAAATAGCTGATCCACAAGGTCGCGCCGCATGTGTTTCCAAAGTATGTGTGCTGGAGACCACCTAACTCCCCCAAAGTTACCGTACATCTGGTTAACCAACTGTCTATCATTTAGCTGGCGACCACCAGGAATCCTCTCAACGAGGCGACATCAATGTGACTTTTATTAGGCTTTTTTTTCGCCGCCTCGTCCTGATCGCGCAGCAGCCCAGCCTTTCGAAACCTGTTCGTGATCGTGGATGGATGTTTTGACACTTTTCCACGCAGTCAGGACCCACTGCCAGACTTGAGAAAAAGTTGCTTTCCGCATGCGACCAGTTTTGGTGAAAGATTTCTTGCCGCTAGTCATCCAAGCCTGTTTTCAAAGTGGCGAAGTGCCACTTACCAGGGGCTGCAGGTGCTTCGTTGTGCCCCCAGGAATCACGGCAGGAATCGAGCACGATTTCACAGAATATATGTGCCCTCATGCTGTCCAAAACGAGCTTTTTTTGGCACGTGTTTTTTTGGCAGCGGCGGCGACGCATTTAGTAGTGTCTGTCTTTCTATAGTGCGCCTCCGCGTAAAAGAAAATGGTGCCAGTCGCCTGGAGAAGATCGATCCACACATTTTTTTAATCGATGTCGTGTTTTTGAGCGTGAATCGATATCGGATCGCTGGATCGATTTTTTGAACACAGCCCTAATTTTTGTCATTTCACTCGATAGCTGTTGGCACTGACAGTCTGGAAGTACAGCACAGCACAGCACAGCACAGCACAGCACAGCACAGCGCAGCACAGCGCAGCACAGCGCAGCACAGCACAGCACAGCACAGCACAGCACAGCACAGCACAGCACAGCACAGCTTCATAACTCACTGGGTAACTGTTGAGAGGCTGGAAGTACAGACTTTCGTCGGTGATGCAGATGTGACCAGGGTTGGACACCAGAGGCAGAACCATCTCCACTGTGCACTCCATGTGTGGTCTCTCTGCTACACTCTGAAAGCTTCACACAGCAACCACACCATGTTAGAAATATGAGATCAGGACGCCAGGGATAGTGAAATCACCACAAACTGGTGAATAGGGAAAAAAGCAGAACTGTGATAGAGGAATATTATTATCGTAAGCTTGTAGATCTGCCATTCTAATTATATTTTAGTATAAAATGTATTTTTTTTTTTTAGCTCAAATCTAGATTAGGTTCCTTCCCCATTTTAGTGGGTCAAATCATTATCACAACATCATGACACACATCCTTCCACAGTGATACACACACTACAGCTTCACATCAACATACTTATTTTTGTCAAATGATGATCTTGCGAGTCTTGACTGTAAATTAGCTTCAATCTGGAAAGAGAGAAATGGAAAATTAATTCATACTTTTATTTTAGGACAGTGGTTCTCAAACATTTCCATGGTAAGGATCCCCAAATTCATAGGTAGTCAGACAGCCACAGACACTCAACCTGAATGGTTTTGTGCAAGGGACCGCATGAGAGAACATCTGACAAGATTTATTAAGATATAGTGGGGAAACAGTGGTTACAGGAGGTATGAATTCAAATCCAACATAATTTAGTATTTCAGAGATTCCATTGCAAAAATATGACTGATGCTCTAGAGATATAACCAGAAAATATGTCATCTAAATCAACTCCAGCCCATGAATGAATGCATGAATAAATAAATGAATGAATTGTTGGCAGTCAATGTGGTACAGCGAGTTTCAAACCAGGCCGTGTCCAAACATCCGTGTATGCATGATGACAACACTTCTAGTGGGGTAACACAATATGATGTAACACAATGATGTAATGTATTGTAGCACAAATCCTGTGTATGGCATCACTTCTAAAGTGCAACAGACTAACATGATGCCATTGTGGGCCGTTGTGGGATTGTAGCTGCAGCTACTTTCTCATCGTGTTGCATCTTTTTTTGGCGGGTTACTCACTGTTGAGTGAGAACGATGGATGATTGCTAATGAAATAATTTGTGGTCACCTCCAGAGGCATTAGAGGAACAGACGCCACATTAGATAGTGTGTTTGTATATCTCTGGGATCCTAATCAACACTGCAACCATCATCAATGTTAATGTGCTGACTGAACCTCTGGGTTACAGACATGTAAGGGTCCACTTGGTTCCTCCCAACTAGACATATTAGGGACTATAAGCCATATGACAGTGACGTCTCCAGTACAGAACCAGGAACTCGATCAGTGCTGGATAGATAAGCCGTTCCTACTACAGCAGAACCAACATTTTAACATATAGTGTCTACAATGCCTGTTTGATACATGCTGCATAGACGTGTCACCATGGTAACACATTGCCGTTGCGGATGGCTGTTTGCTTAACGATTTTGACAGCTATGGCGCTTGCATCATAGTAGCTGTACTTTCGGTAAGGGGAGCCTTTCTGAAAATGTGGCTCCCTAAAGTGCCTAATATTAGTTGGGGGACACAATGGAGATCCCTGGGAGGTCCCCAGACCACACATTACTCACCATGGCAGTCTGGTCTCCCAGTTTATCCAGGCAGGATGCTCTGTGGAGCTGATGACACACAACCAGGGATAGTATTTATTTTTTGCAGTTTTTACACAGAATCAATCATTTCATTCAGTTCAGTTACCTGTAGTAAAGTCTGTACCACATCCTCGGTTTTATTCCAGACCTCCAGCTGAAAGACAACGTTCTGTTTTCCCTGGGGAAAGATGGGAGGTGTCATTAATCTAAATAGCAGATCTACAAGTCAATTCAAGACAGACTCATTTATATAGCACATTTCACATGACAAGTAAGGACTCAATGTGCTCAAAGGAAAAAACTAAAACAAAAAACTAAAACTCAATAATCGTACATAATTAAGACAATACCATGATTAAGATACATGAAATAAGATGAGTAGAAAATATTATCAATAAACATTACAACAATTAGCTGAAGGCTATTGAATACAGGTAGGTTTTAAGATTGCTTTTGGACACTGAAAGTGTGGTAGAAAACCTTATATAAATAGGCAGAGAGTTCCAAAGAACAGGACCATATAGTGGCTAAAAGCACCAGAGCCAGATTTAGAGTTTATTCTTTTGATGGTCAGGAGACCTTTATCTGGCCATGGAAGGGGTCTAGAGGAGGCGTATGGGACAAGCAATGTAGGAGGGAGCTACACCGTTGATAGATTTAAAAACAATAAGTACTTTAAAATCAATTCTTTGTTTCACGGGTAGCCAGCAATGAGACTGTAGAACTGGTGTAATGTGTTCAAGATTACAATCCTTTTCCATGCAGTGGGCTGTGAGGCTGTAGATCGGCTTTTGTTTTACTAGTTTGAGTTCCACAGGGAACTCTTTTTTTTCCTTCAAGCTAAACATTGGACTATCACTGCACCACACATTTGACTGACACTTACCCTTTCATTGGAGTACGGTGCGATTACATTGTTTTCTTTAATATGGTAAACCTGAAACCCAGAATAGTTTGGATATTTATTTACAAACAAAACATGATAATTAGGATTTAGACCAAGATCTGAACAAAATAGGTACAGTAGAACACACACCTGCTCACATAGGATGGAGATCCTAGAGGGCTTGTTCCTAAGAGAAAGACATGGTTTAATTAAATATATATTCAATTACAAATACATCAGTAACTCCATTCCATCCCTGCTTGTTACATTGTCAAAAAGTAAAGTAAAAATAGCTACATTAGCAGATTTTCAAGTTTGAGCTCTTCAATCTGCAGTTTTGTGTGATGCTTTAGTTAGTGAATAGTTACTGTAGTGTGTTCAAATATAAGTATATTCATTTACAAAAAACAAAGGCTCAAAAAGTCACTCATTGTGTTTACAACAGCATTGCACAGCATGCAGACTCTTAAGAGTGGGCGGATCATTAATATTGCGTGAAATGGTAAAAAAAAAAAAAAAAAAAAAAAAAATGGTGCTAAATGGTGCATGTACAGTATATAGCACCTTTATCCATGGTGCTTTACATTACAAGCACTCATTCACACAGAGATTCATAGACCTATGGTGGAGGAAACCATGCAAGGCACCAACCAGCACATCAGGAGAAATTTGGGTTCAGTGTCTTGCTCAAGGACACTTCGACATGCAGATGGGAGGAGCCAGGATTTGAACTGCTGCTGACCCACAGATAACATAAGACAAATGTACAATATAAGATGTCTATATACTCACTCATTGAAGGGGTTTTCTTTTTCCTCCACAAATTCAATTTTATTACAGTCTTTTAGAGGGATCTGAGGACAAATAGATATTTGAGAAGAGAGTGTCGTTACTGAGAAGAACAGAGCAAATATTGTTTTTATGAATAACATCACAATGCAAGCAGAGATTTTCTTTATGAACAGATGTTGGTATTGAGCATACTGTATGTACAGCAACTTTATTTTGGTGTGCTAACACATAAGGACATAAACAGCTACAATAAATATACCTTTAAAACCGGTTCTGCAAAATCCTCTGGGTCGAATATGATGGACTTGGAGCACACTTTGAACGATCCTCTGACCTTCCTGTAAGAAAAAACAAGTTGTTTACAGTTTAAAAACACAGACAGCAAGAATGCAATTATTATTTGTCTTTTATTTCACAACATAAAGTAAGCCTGCATGTTGCTTAACAGCCATAACTAACTACAACAATGAGGTATGTTTGTTCTGCAAAATTCCACCTGAATCGAAGAATGAAGGCATCCAATAGGTCAATGAATATTGAATTAATTCCTAATGTATTATTTTGGATAGCTGTAAGGTCAATCATCATGTCACCTCGTTGCCCATGCCTTGTGTGATTATAGTCGTGTGGAGTTAGTCTGAGTGATGTGGCAGATTGAGTTACGCAGCAAATGCTGACTGACATGACCCAGAGCTGCACAAGGACAACCAACCAACGGTCATGTTTTAGGTTGTTATTAGAGAAAGTAAAAGATGTATGTTAATTGTTTTACAGTCCTTGCTTTGTTTAGTTTTAGGGATTTTAGCTATGGGAGGGGGCATTCGGTCATGGTCCTAAATACATATTTAATTACAAAATTTTAAAGCAATTTCTTTATTATATATTATCTACTACAGTCCAATAAACAATAATAATTTCCTAGCCTGGTTTCAGCCCATAGACACAGCCCTCTTGATTTGAGTTCTAAACATGCTGTTTTTTTTTTTTTCTCGTAAATTATCAGCCCTACTTGATCATAACATAGAAAACATCAAAAGTAGCAGCAGATGTACAAGAGCTGCAGGCACTCTTTTGAATTCAGATCCTGAAAAGCCAACATTTTTCACATGTGAGCTTTCCACCGGACGAGTGTTATTATTTTGTTTTTGCTAGTCTAGTCTTGCCATGACTAGGCATGCTCACTGATTCGTGTGTGAAGCATGCGTGAGTGTGATATTGGTTTATGGTCTGTGAAGCGTGTGATCGGGGGCATATATCATGTTGTAGTTCATAACACCACGCAGCACAGCCAAGGACAACACAACCTCACAGACAAGCGCTCAGATATCACTGCATACAGCTGTATGCTGTATGCAGCTGTATGCAGCAGTGCCTTTTTAAAGCCACCCAGAGGCAGTGGTGACTTGCAATGATAACACCTATAGATGTGCATTACATTCACCCATTCACACACACACACACACACACACACATTCATACCAGGCCCGGATGTAACATTTCCCAATTGGGGGGGGGGGGGGGGGGTGTAGGCGAAAATGGTATGGGGCGGCTTCATCATCGCCCGTGGCGCACAGCGTCAAGCAGCATGCATAAAGCTAATGGTCTGACTCAGAGAGTTTTCTGTTTTCAATGATGAAATGCTGTTAGTTTAGTGGTGACTCAGCTGTAGTTAGTTAGTAGCAGTAGTAGTGTTTCAAATCATTTTAAACATAAGCACTTGAATTTGAGATATCTTTGAAATGTTGGTTGTTTGCATGCCATCATGTTTGGGGGCAGTCAGGGCATTTAGGGGGCATTACCTCCCCATACCCAAGCTTAGATCCGGCCCTGATTCATGGATCCATGCTGAAGGGAAACCTGGCAAAGCACCAACCTGCACATCAGGATCAAGTAGTGCTACTGAACCATGGTTTCCACTGCTATGTAAAACACCTTGGATAAAGGTGCTAAATAAATGCACCATTTATCCTGCCTCAGACTCATAACTACACTTTAACTGTTAAAGCATGTATTGTGCATTTTCAATGTATTCCTATTGGTTCTCAAAATGTTTTGATTTCAAGGATCCTCATAGATCTGAAAGTATCAGACCGCTAAGCCTTAGAGGTCTTATGGTCAATATGAATACATTGAAAAATGGACCCTTAGTCTAATCAATCAATCAATCAATCAATCAATCAATCAATCAATCAATCAATCAATCAATCAATCAATCACAGGGGTTGGCACTACTAATGTCACCGAGGCACTTGCCCATCGAACAAGTGCAAGTCAGGTTTTACTTGCCCTCAGGTCATGGTCACTTGCCCCCAAAAATATATTGTAAATTTTGCATTCAAGTTTACTTTCTACTTTGGTTCTTTAAACATTTCCTTCCACAGTCAAATAAATACTGTTTTGTTTAAGTCACAATCAGCTACAGTAAATATGTAGATTGTAAATCAGTGGTTCCCATAGTGGTCACAGACTCAGGGGTCCCTGACACCAGCAAAATGATAGTTTGGAACCAAATGGACCTGGGAGAGAGATGGGAGAGATGGCTAGAAAGCAGGAAAAGACGCAGAGCGCAATGACCACCTTCAAGACAAATATATCTCATGTTGTGTTATAGCGCACTTACGCACTAAGTCACACACTTGCCCAATCGGACAACCAGGTAGTAGTCTTCACTTGCCCGACCATTTTTTTTTACTTGTCCCAAGGCAAGCGTTAGTGTCAAGCCCTGAATCAGTCAATCAGTCAGTCAGTCAATCAACCAACCAAAGTTGTCCCTGGAACAAAAACCGGTCCCTGCAAGTAAAATCTGTGTGACCCTGAAATGTACGCCCCTGTAAAAAAAAATCTTCAAAAATAGCAGATCTACAAAGAGCCAATATGTTTCCTTGCATCCTCAGTAGCGCGTCACTGAGTGGCGCGCTGTGAGCTTGTAGATCTGCTATTTTTCAATGACTAAAACACCTAAAGGTGGTCCTGTTTACAACGGGTTGAATTACACACCAGTGTCAACTCACCTGTCCTTCTGAGAGCTGGTGGTTATGAGCAGGGCGATGTGTTGTTCAAAATAATACTCCTCCAGGTCCAGCAACAGCAGTGAGAACCTGGGAGAGGGGAGAAATAACAACAAGGATCATTCAGAACGTAATATACAGTAGGTCCAGTGCCTGTCATCCAACAGAGGGTTTAGTGACACAGACTTATACAAACGAGTTAAAACGGAGGTCCATCCATTTTCAAAAAATTCCTGAGAGGGTACAAATGTGAACCAAATGGACCCTAGCGGGTCCATTTGGTTCCATTTGTACCCTCTCAGGAAAAAGGGGTCTGAAAGAAAAATCATTAACATGGTGAAATACATCTTGATGATGTCATCAGATATATTTCACCATGTTAATGATTTTTTCAGACCTCCATTTTTAGGAAATACAGAATTGGGGGGACCTTTTTATCATGTCCACACAACATCTCTAAGGTATATTAATGACATATTAAAATGTTGAAAATGGGTGGAGTTCCCAGGGGTTGACACTAAGGTCTCCGAGGCACTTGCCCATCGGGCAAGTGCAAGTCAGGTTCTACTTGCCCTCAGGTCATGGTCACTTGCCCCCCAAAAATATATTGTAAATTTTGCATTTAAGTTTACTTCCTACTTGGGTGCTTTAAACCAGGGGTTTTCAACACGTGGTCCCTGAGAGGGTTCCAGGTGGTCCCCAGCTAAGTTGGTTAACCAGATGTAACTCTTGAGTACGTAAAAATGAAACCAAATGGACCCTTGCGGGTCCATTTGGTTTCATTTTTACACTCAAGAGTTAAAATTCATCATCTTAATTAGCCCAGGTCGCAATGACCACCTTCAAGACAAATTTATCTTGTGTTGTGTTATTGCACATTAAGTTGCACACTTGCCCGATCGGGAAACCAGGTAGCAGTCTTCACTTGCCCCACATTTTTTTTTACTTGCCCCGGGCAAGCGGGCAAGTGTTAGTGTCAAACCCTGGTTCCCCTTTAAACCCTGTTAGAACTGGTCAGAGTCCTCCAGTGCTCTGTACTAGACAGTTTAAGCAATGGGGGCTATGATGCAATCATAATCGTTAAGCGTCAAAATCGTTAAGCAAACAGCCGGCCAAAACGGCAATGGGTTACGTGATGCGTCTATGCAGCGTGTGTGTCAAACAGGTGTAGACACTACATTAAAGTGTAGGTTCTGCCACAGTAGGAACTGTTGCAACAGCAAGCAGGTTTATCTATTGAGCATGATCGACGTACTGTTTTCGTAGTGGACAACGTCGCTGTTGTATGCTATAAGTCCCTAGTATGTTGTTCTTGCTAAGGATAGCCAATCGACAAGCTCACAACAAAGTTTGAAACTCGTCGCACCTCTTCACCTAATAGATTAGATTTCACTGTCTCACAAATCAATATAGGCTTACATGGCCAAAGTGAAACCTATGATAGTCGGAAGAACTCTGAACAGTCTCTTACTTCCCTAATGGATTCTCTTAAATTCTTTAGACAGCAAACTTATGAAGCATAATGAATCACCATGAATCATGGTTGAGTGTCATGTGCCAACACAGTAACATCTGCAGCATGCAGGGCTTAAAGCCAAGACAAATCTCCAGACTGAATATGTTTTCTGATCTCATTAAATTAGCACTGTGAAATCCCCAAGACTGAAATCAGTCCTCAGAACTGAGAACTTTAAGCCCTGAGCATGCATTTATCCAGTAACAACTTGGAAGAACTCACACCCAGGTGACAAGGTGACGGGACACTACCCCCTCTCTGAACCATGTGTACTGTAGCTTTTTTTTAAGAATTTGAACTTTTTGCTTTCGTGAGTGGAGCGAGCACAAGTTTAGAGATCGGTTCACGGTCGTCCCTCGAACTACTCCGATTGGCTGGTTTGGGTAATGATGTAATGGTGACGTAATGAGTATATTACCTTCTGAAAGTCTTCCGTTTGTTTTAGTCAGTGGGGTTGCCTGAAGGGCAACCACCCTATTGTTATTGTGATGTGTTTTCTCTGATGATAATATATAATATACATCATATCATATATCATTCGATTGGCTGAGCAAGGAACATCGAAATGATTCGATTGGCTGAGCAAGGAAGGTGATGTATGATGATGTAACCATGATGTAACCATTTCTTTTTTATTTGCGTGAGCGGAGCAGGCAAAAGTAAGGCAGCAGGCAAAAGTAAGGCCATCGGTGTTTGGTGTTCTGCGTTCGGTTCGGTGGTCAGTCACCACTCTTAGTGTTTTGGGGTCTGATTTTTGGGGGTGAATGAAGAAGACATACTTTTTAACAGTATGTCTCTTATGTGTCATTCATCCCTGTCATGCATTTCAACCTGGCAGCACAGTATGAAACCAAATAAGTTACTGGATGCATTTATATCAACCACATGACATACAGTATGTTGTAATTTATTGCTCTAAACAAACATTAAAGTCCATATACTTGTCTGGCTGAATTACACCATCATACAGTAAATGCTTTAAACAAACAGAAATCCCACGTGTAATATGAAGTAATTTTCAAAAGCCATGCATTGGAGTGGCTAGCACCCCTCAAAAACATATACAGGGTATGTTATTCAGTAATTACATAATAATGCATTCTTATTTCTTTCTAAGGTGTACGATATTTCCCCATGTTGTCCCACCGCAGCCTACTGTACAAATGGGAGTTATGGAACCAAAACCAAATGGACCTGACGAGTCCTATTGGTTCCATCGCACATCATAAGACTGTGAATTTAGTGCTTACACTCAGCTGAACTGTGCAAATCAGCATGGATGTTTATGATGCATACAGTATAATATGCAATAAATAAACAATCAATCAGTGGATGACAGTTTAGTGGGCTATATATGCAGCAGTAAATTATGTAACCGTAAATTTGAGAGTGTTGTAACACATGAAAACAAATAGACCAGTGGTTTTCTACCTTTTTCATCCCAGGGCTCACCATTTATTCTGCATTTTAGCCACGGACCACCATTTGATGTTGGGTTTAGTCTCTCGGACCTAAAACTAAGGATTTTCAAGTTTTTGTTTTGAGATGGTAAAACGTTGGTCAAAAAGCATGTTTTCTATATTTTCTAATTGTGTAGATTCTTGAGAATTAAGTAATTCAGATGTTTAAATATAATTTAACTCTTGAGAGTTACAGATCTATAAAGGTACCATTTGGTGACCAACTGTCCATCAATTAGCTGGGGACCTCCTGTAATCCTCTCAGGGACCACTGGTTGAAAACCACTGAAATAGAGCCTTGGGGTTCTGTAACTCTCTTTGAGAACATAGAAATTGAACCCTTGGTCCATTTGGTTTCATGTTTACTCTCTCAAGAGTTAAAATATTCATCATGTAAATTATCCCAAGTCTACACAACTAGAGAATGTATTAGATTAATGGTCATTTTGATCTGTATGTTTGACTGTTTTGTTTCCAAATCCAACCTGGAATTGTGGACAAAAGCAAAATAAATCTTTACTTTGGGGTCTGTGGGGAACTGGGGATAAAATCTCATCAAATAGTGGTCCGTGGCTCTGAACAAATAGGAGGTCTGAAACTCTGAGTGTGTAACATATGGGACGAAATGGGCCCTATAAATTGAACCAAATGGACGATTAAGGGCCAGTAACTATGAGAGAAAGTGATGCAGAATGGTACCATATAAATACACTCTCAGAGTGAAGTGAACATTGATTTTACAATATAAATTAAAAGACAGAAAAGCAATCTCTAATGCCCAGAGATAGAATAGAGATGCCATTAAATGGGGATCAATCCGTAGACTAGTAAATAATGCATGTCAAACTGGGGGTCCGTGACTCCGTGATTATGAAAAAGTTTAGGAACAACCAACAGTCCTATAATAACAATAAGCTCCTTAATGTCGCATCATCAAGCCTTCTTCATTATGGACATCAAACCCACCTCTCTTTAGATCTCTCTCTGCTCTTCAGAAAGGCCATGTCGGTGGTCCGTGTGGTGCTGGTGGTGGTGGTGATGGTGGTGGTCCGTGTGGTCGTGCTCCTTCTCCATGAACCACTGTACTATACACTGTACTAATGTATTGTGTTGTGTAGACTATAATAACACTGTTACAGAGAGAGAGCTGCTGCTGTTGTTGTTCTTCTGCACAAGAAGTAAACACGGAAACTTCTCTTACTGCAGAGCCACAGAGCACACAGACAGACGGGCTGACGACAACTCCGTTCAGTTCACACGGCACAGAGCTATCTAGCGTTAGAGTGGCGACATTCAGGGGTCAGAAACCGAGCCCTCGAGCTTCTGTTCATGCAGCCTAAATAGGGACACAACACAACGAGGGTGGCGCAAATAACAGCCATCATTGGACTGGCCCCATGAAGTGAACGGAGTTGTCACAACTCCGTCTATACTCTATGGCTCTGATAGGGCCAAGGCTGAGCGGCTCTTCTATATTGAAAAGGGGACAAACGGGAGGGGAAGCGGACAAACGGAATGCATTGGAGTCTATGGGAACCACGTGACCAGGCTGTTTTTGACCACGCAATGTCGCAACTCTGGCTATACTCCATGGCGCTGTCTTACTGGACGGCGCACCACGTGACCCACACAGAAAGAGCGGTGTGGGCAGGGCCAGAGGGGTGACATCACCTGTCAAGGATGGTGATGGTTTCAAAATAAAACTCAATTGAATTAAAACAAAATATATAATAAAGTTATAAATAATAAGTTAACCTTTAGAATACGTCATATAATGTATTTGTGTTCATTTATTAACTAATGTGTCAAATCGGTTTTTCAGCCTACAACTACAGCAGTACAATTCAAGTAGTTTATAACCTGAACTTGAATTGTAGGCCTACTGTAATTCTCCAAGCTGTTATGAGTTCTGTAGCAGTGTGTACTTGACTTGTAACTTTAAAGGGGAATTCCACCCATTTTCAACATTTTTTCTGAGAGTGTACAAATGCAACCAAATGAACCCGTTAGGGGTTCATTTGGTTGCATTTGTACGCCCTCAGAAAAAAAGAAGCGTTTAAAAAAAATCCATGAACATGATGAAAATACATCTCGATGATGTCATCAAGATGTGTTTCACCATGTTAATGATTTATGATTTTCTTCAGACCAGTTTTTATTATGTCCACACAACATCTCTAAGTTATATTAATGACATATTAGAATGTTGAAAATAGGCGGAAATCCCCCTTAACTCCCATTTCTGTTAATTTAAAAAAAACATCCATTCATTCAGGGGCCATCAAAATCTAGATTGTTTTATTTTGAAGTGTATGGCCGGAAATCCGCCGCGGTGTCGTTGTCGTTGTCTCACTTGACGCACCAGCCAACCATCCAGCAGCCTTGTGACGTGTCAACGCGCCGCCCTGGCGGATGGGGCGGGGAGGGGACAGAGCAGACCCCCACCCAGGTAGAAAAAGAGAACGGGAAGTTTTCTGATCAACATCCAAACAGCAGCAGCAGCAGCTCTGCCTGAGATGAACCTTAAACCCATCATGTAGGAAGAACAGATAGTGTCTGTCTCTCTGTCTGTCTGGGTGTACAAGTAAAGAGATCCATATACTGTATGTATGATGATGAAAGATGATGGATCAACATGCAGTGGAGGAGACACTTCACTGGGCTGATGTACAGCTGCCTCTTCATCGCCACGTATTTCACCAACAAGGTAGGAAATAGATGGAAAATATATTTCCTTGTTATTATTATAACAAACTCAATTTCTCCCACCCAATGCCATTGATGGACCCCAACAAATTCATTTGACAAAATATATATATTTCCCCCCAAAAGATTTTATGGCAGATTTGGAGTTTTGAATGTCTTTTGAAAATGTTCCAGATTTTTTTTTTAATTTTTTAAGTCGATGTACAAGCTCACACTGCGATGATCGTGCCATCATGTTGTTGAGCATAATGGTCTGAACTTCTCCAAAATATAGCTTTTGTATTAATGGTTTAACTGGTTTTGGTGCTGCTGTTATTGACTTTACATCAAACCCCTGGGGGTAAAAATCAAGTATCAACAGACACACTGTGATTGTGAATTGTCTAAACAAATGGATGCCTGAAATATTATCTTGCACAATTTGTACACACACTTATTAATGTGTGTAACCATATACAGCAGGGGTTTTCAACAGGTGGTCCGGGGACCACCAGTGGTCCCTGAGAGGGTTCCAGGTGGTCCCCAGCTAAGTTGATTAACCAGATCTAACTCTTGAGAACGTAAAAATGAAACCAAATGGACCCTTGCGGGTCCATTTGGTTTCATTTTTACACTCTCAAGAGTTAAAATATCCATCATCTGAATTAGCCCAAGTCTACACAACTAGAAGATGGACAAAAGCAAAAATAAATCTTTAGCTTTGGGGTCTGTGGGGCTAAAATGTCCTCAAGTGGTGGTCCGTGGCTCAAATGCTGAATAAATGGTGGGCCCTGGTATCAAAAAGATTGAAAACCACTGATATACAGTATATTCCTGAATACAGGACATATTTGATGACAGACATTCTGGTGCTACTCTTCTCTTCTTCCTGGTGTTGGAGTCATCCTGTTTCTGTAACATGATGATCAACACCAGACCTTTAACAGCAACATGAATAAACCAAGTCCAAACAAGCAGAGCCTTGTTCTGTCTGAGTTGTAGAAGAAAGACCATGTTGTTGTTGTTGTTGCTTATGAAAGTTGTTCTTTTTTATGAATTTGTTTCCAGTTTGTGCTCTCCGTGTTGAAGTTCACCTATCCTACTTTATTCCAGGGGTGAGTCTCGTATCAATATTTCATATTATATCCTTTTTTAATATACATTTTTAAATATATTTTTTTAATGGCAGCAAGCGTTTAAAAGTTTGCAATACATAACTTTATGTGAATACAGATTTTAACTGGTTGATAATGGATAATTAGAGTACATTTCATTCACAAGACTGTGAACTGTGAGTCGGCATCAACAAGTATTTATACTTTATATTCTTATCCTCATCAAAACAGTTAGAGAGATCTAGCCAAAAGCAGGAAACTATAGTGGGGGTAAACTATCTGTGATCTGTCTGTGTGTTTAGGGTGACACCTACTGGTGAACCAGAGCCAGAGGTATTGCATTAAGCTCAAAAGCAAATCGTATGAATCCCCTTGAATACTGTATTAGACAGCACAGTGTAAACAGCTCGATGTCAGTCAGACATTTGAGATAAAAGGGTAATAGAACAAAGCCCTAGGGCAATACAAGGGTAATACAACAGGGGACTTGTGGTCTTACAATATATTAAAAGGCGCTGCATGGAGTAAAGTGGAGTGTTGACCCAGCTCAAATCTCAGACAGGTTATATAGGTTAGGGCCTAGTAAATAAGGACTGCAGTTGAATTCATGAACTTTATGTATTTATTTATTTTTGTTGCATTCCTCCTAAGCCAAAAAGTAAAATAAAAGAGAGTAAGAGACCCTGTAAAAAAACAGATTGTAAAACCTGATTGTCACTATCATTATATAACATTGCCATTTAGTCTATATAATATAGTGCCTTCATCCAAGGCATTTTACATAGACTACATTTACCCATTCACACACTATTGCAGAGGAAACCATGCAAGGCACCATCCTGCACAGCAGGAGCGATTAGGGGTTCAGTGTCTTGCTCAAGCCAGGACATTGAGACACTATCTCTAGGGGCAGGGGTGTAGCTAGCAATTCTGGGCTCCCTGCAAAGCTTTTCCACATGGGCCCCCCTTTCCCGGCGGCGTTAAAGGGGAATTTCACCCATTTTCAACATTTTTTCTGAGAGTGTACAAATGCAACCAAATGAACCTGTTAGGTTCCATTCGTACGCTCACAAAAAAAAGAAACATCTAAAGAAATCCATTAACATGGTGAAAATACATCTTGAAGATGTCATCAAGATGTTTCACCATGTTAGTGGTTTTCTTCAGACCTCCATTTCTTGGGAACACAGAATGGGGGAACTTTTTTATCATGTCCAATTGTCCACCCAGCACCTCTGGGGTATACTAATGACATATTAGAATGTTGAAAATGGGTGGAGTTCCCCTTTTAATGTCTTTTTTTAACGTTTAGATGGCAGACATGTGTGGGAGCTCTACTGCTGCTGCTCTGTGGCAAGCTGGGATGGGTGGAGATGACTCGCATTACCAGGTAATGTAAAAGATACTGGAAGACTGGAATGTTGTCTTCAATTATTTATTGAATGTGGTTTTTCACTGTCTTAGAAGGAAGGTAACTTTATCTGCAGAGCTTTGTCTGTGGTACTGGGTACACAGGAGGACTGAGGTTGTAATGGATCTTATTATCAGAGGTGGAAAAATAGTACTCACACTTTCTTTACTTTAAAGGACAACTTTTTTTTGTTCTAGGCTGTTATTAGAGAAAGTAAAAGATGGGTGTTAATTTTTTTTTACATTCCTTGCTTTCTTTAGATTTAGGGAATTTAGGTATGGGAGGGAGCATTCCAACATCATCCTAAATACATATTTGTTGTTTGTAAAACATTTGGATGTAAAACAATTAAAACCCATCTTTAACTTTCTCTAATAGCAACCTAAAACATGGACCTTGGTTGGAAAAAATACAAACAATGTTGTCTTTTAAGTCACTGCAATGTAGAATATGCACAATATCCCTTTACATTTCACAAGTTTTCATGTATAGGAACGTATAAGAATGTTTGAATAGAGCAGCAATGTAATGCAATGCAACACATTGTGAGCTTGTAGATGAAGGACTGAAGTGGTTTATGTAATGTTTTGTAAATAAGCAAAATCTACAAAAATCTACAGTAATAGTCAACTTGCCAGGATGTGAATCCATATGTTCCAGAGGTTGAGTACACCCAGGTTTTATATTATAAATGTTGAGTAGGGATCCCCATCATGTACAAACTGCTGGATGCTAACTTGCATATGTTGAGAGCAATTCTCATAAATGGCATAACATTAACAACATATAGAAGGCAAACATGCATACTGTATACTCAACATGTCACACTCCACTGCATCACTGCATGCTCATACTCACAATGGGACTCTATGGGCTGGCAAATCTATGATTTTTTCAAATAATTGTAATGAGAGTATACTATTTGTACAGTACTGAAAATTGAAGTTGATGATGGTTGTGTTGTGTTGTGTTGCAGGTCGACAGCTCTGCCCTGGCTCCCTGGGTCTCTGCTGTTTGTGGGAAACATCTATGCTGGCTCCAGAGCACTGTCATCTCTGGTGAGATTCACTCTTTTCTTTCCCCAGAACATTCATACAGTCTGATGGGTGTGGGTTTAAAGGTTATTGTTCTGGGAGGTTCAGGATAGGGTTGGGCATGAGACAGTATTTGTTCAACTTACAGGTTTAGGTTTAGTTTTGGCACCTGTAGTATTCAGTCACTCCACTGAGCATAATGTCAGTCTGCATGAACTATTGACGAGCAATATCCTTCATCTTCAATATTTGTGTTGGGCAATGTTTGTGTTTACACAAACACTCAAAACTGTCTGTTCATTGTCAAGGGCGTATAATGTTTACATACTGAAGTGGTGACATTTTAATGGTGGTGTTTTATCAGGGACATTAGTGTGCTATGTGGTTTGACGTATTTTACTCTGTGTTCCAGAGCATTCCCATTTTCTTCACCCTACAAAACGCCTCCCATGTGGTCAGTTTCCTGATCAGGAAACTCAAAGACGGAGAGGTACTGTAAATGCAAACCCTGGATCCTGATATTATTATTATTACTCGTACTTCTGTACAGCATATGAAAGAAAATAAAGAATGAATACAACTGAATTAAGATCACATGGGACCTTTGTCTAGTAGAACTGGCCAGCAGCCATGTTGTTGCTGTGGGGGATGTCTCCATATTATTTCTTTGTTGTGTTTCTTTCTATAAATGAATGGCCTCTTTGATCAAACCACATCTTTGAATATTCTGCTATAGCAAATGTTTTTTTTACAAAAAAAAATATAAAAATATTGAGGACCACTGACATAGTTAATTTGGAAAACTGCAGGTAAAAACATTTGTAGAATCAGTTCTCATCTTAAAATGGGTTAAATGTTTTGATTTGGTTCTTCTGTGATGTTATTTCTTGTCATCAACAGAAGCTGACATGGCTGAAGACCTTCAGGTATGTTCTGTGCTGCACCCCACATCTCTTATATGAATTATTGTTTACTCTGAGTAAATTATGAATACAACTAATGCTTTAAATTTGTTCAATGGCATAGAGTAAAACTCTATTAGGTGTAAGGATTCCTATGCAATCTATTCTCCCTCCCCTTTCTAGTGGTTCTGTTTGGTTGTCATTTTAATGTATTAATACACATGCCATATTCTGTAAGAGCTTTCCTTTTGTCTTCATCCTCTTGCAGTGTGTGTCTCCTGCTGATCTCTGCAGTCTCTCTCCCACTGGTCGACCATCAGGTGAATATCTTTATCATGGCTGCTTGTTTTATGACTGCCAGTCAGTCAGCCACTGGACAGTAATCTGTACAGTATGTTTCATAGAGAAGAGGCTTCTCAAAGCCACCAGAATACTATTTTAGATTCGAAATGTAACAATATCACTTAAGCTTAACCATGTGTCCACCTGAAACCTCCTTGCCAGAAATAGCGTTCATATCACCCTAGCCCCTTGTCACATTATTTAAAGACGCTTTTTTGTATCTTTCAGTTTGACATGAGTGGTTACATGTGGGCGGTGTGTCATCTATCCTGTGAGGGTAAGTTCACCCACTGTTGGCAATTAA
The DNA here is from genome assembly GCA_039105355.1 of Benthosema pterotum. Taxonomy (NCBI): domain Eukaryota; kingdom Metazoa; phylum Chordata; class Actinopteri; order Myctophiformes; family Myctophidae; genus Benthosema; species Benthosema pterotum. The sequence continues at coordinate 6,349,475 of CM076982.1, forward strand.
AATTCATTTACTTCAATAGATGTCAGCAAAACAAATCAAGTGGAACTTAGGATTTTGTTGTTTCTTAAAATCAACAGGTTTAGATTGTGCACATCTCTGGGGTTTTGTTTGCTACTGCCCTCCCAGCCATACAGTCATTTTGTACACTTGTAAACTTAACATAATGGATATACACAGACCCATAAGCATTGTAATGTTATACCCCATGGGAGATATTTCACATGTAAACACTGCTGGGGTCATGTTAACAGCTACTTGGGAGTTTTTGTGTTTTTTTGTTAAATTCATAATAGGATATTTGATATGCATTTCCTGTCAACCATGTTAGACTCGCTAAATTTAGATTATAACTACCTATACTATAGGAAGAACAACTTGTAAAACAGTTCTTGGGTCATATCAGATTGTAATAATAATTGTAGCTCAATACAGTCTCACATTTATGTCATAAAATTGCAATAATGTATACAATACATAATTTGTTTTCAGGTGCATACAGAGTGTTCCAGATTTATTTCAAGTCCGGCCATTTGAGGTAAGTCACATTTATTTTTACCTGCATAGAAACAACACAGAATTTACAACACAAATCGAGTTCCCAGAGATAGAAATATATTATAATTGGGAGTCGACTAACATGCATGTCCAACTAGAGGTCTTTGAAATTAAAGAGGTTGATAATCACTGCTAGAACCGTAAGAGTACTTTGGTACGTTAGGGTACTTGGCATATATTTTCAAATTGGGGTTCATGGGCTAATAAATGAATAAATTAATTTGGGGATCGTCGTCATGAAAAAGCTGGGGAACAACTGGTTAACAAGATCTGACTCTGTTTGCTTTTCAGTGACCTTGAGCAGCAGTACATCAACTATCTGTCCAGGTAAGAGTGAATGAAGATCAATCAGTCCTGAAAACAGCACACCTACCAGTATTACCGTATGTCGTTGCCATGTATAGTTTGTCATATGTGTCCCTTTCTTTTAACCCACAGTGTGCTGCTGCTGGCTATCGCAGCTCACCCCACAGGTAAGAGATTCTACTATAGCAGGGGTTTTCAACCTTTTTGACACCATGGATGACATTTTAGCCCCAAAGACCTAAAACTAAAGAATTCTTTTTTTCCCTCACAATTCCAGGCTGGATTTTGCCAACAAAACAGTGTAGACTTCTTAATTAAATAGTGCTAATTGAAATGAACCTTGCGGGTCCATTTGGTTTCATTTTCACACTCTCAAGAGTTACATCTGTTTAACCACCTCTCCATCATTTAGCCTGGGGACCACCTGGAACCTTCTCAAGGACCACTGGTGGTCCCTGGACCACCTGTTGAAAACCCCTGGACTATAGAGCTGAGCAGTCCCGCTCCTTTCATGATGTTGCTCGTGTCCCAGAAATAGAATCCTCATTTATTTTCCTCATAGACTTTTCAAAAATGCTTAATATAAAGACGAAAAGAATTGTGTGTGTTGTCATGTCATGTTGGTTTTGTTCACAGCGTAATCATCTGAGAAAAGTCTGAGAAAAATGAATGGTAAATCCATTTCTGGAACAAGGGTGGCGGGAATGCTCAGCTCTACTGGCATTCTTTAAGTCAAATGGTTTGGTTACATAGTTATTATTGTTGTGTTTTTGTAATAACTGCCTACTAATGGTGTATTACAGTGTCTAACACTCACACAAAACATCTGCAAGCTCAAAAAGAGGTGCAAAGCGACACGTTTGGACTGAGCTTGTAAATTTGCTAGAAAAGAACAGTTTTGGAAATAATGTAGGTTTCATCGTCAACTAATCTAATGCTAGTAATCATCAGTTCAGTTCAGTTCAGTTTTATTTAAGTCCCTTAAAGGGCAATTAGTGTGCAGCACAAGAAGACAGGGCAACTAAACAGAAAAACAAAACAATGAGACAGTACAAGAAAACACAGTACATGTTTACGTATACACAGTACTTTAAATACACAACTAAAGTGCTGAGATACAGTACAAGCCGTACGGCAAGTCAAAGTGCACGGGCAAGTAGATGCTCGTAGCCTTCCAGCACATGGAAGGCTTTTTTATCTTATTATTTATCTATTTATTACTGTCTCCCAGTACATCTTGTACTGGAAGACAGTAATAAATAGATAAGATAAAAAAGTAAAAAAGAGACAGTATAAGTTACAGAGGACCAGAAGGGCTAAGACCTACCCTTAGCAGCATTTAATGTGCCTATAGAAACGGGTACAAATAAAAACTTGTATCTGTTTTTTGAGGCACGGGGGGCACGATAACGAAGGCCAGACGGGAGAGGAATATACTCCCCATGAAGAGGATGAGCAGAGTCAGAGCAGATAGACAGGGATTTTTTGAGGACCTGTCTGTTATATATAAGGTCAAGGCTGCTCACCTGTGATCCAATTATTTTTGTGGCAACTTTGACAATTCTACCCAGAGAATTTTTATCTCTAATGCTGAGATTACCGTACCAGCATATAATTGAGAAAGAGATGATGGACTCAATGTACGCACAATAAAATAGTTTCATTAGTGTCTTGTCAATGTCGAATTTAGCTAGTTTCATCATTGTATTGTGAATTTGTGACACAAGCATTTAGATCCAGAAAGCCAGGATTTCCTCCTATTCTAATCTATTGTTCTGTTCACAGGTGATATCTTGGGTGCCTTGGAGTTCCCCTTCCTTTGGTCGTACACATTTCACTGTGGCTGTTGTGCCAGGTATAACCTTTGGTTGGTTGATTACTTTATTAGCAGAAATGTCATCAGTACAGTCAGATAAAAATGTAACGGTAATGGTAGAAATGAGCCACATAACAGTAAGGTGGCAGAGATGAGCGACTAATTGTAAAAGAACATTACATGCATCACATGTACCGTAATTTCCAGACTATAAGCCGCACCAGCTAAATTTGGTGCAAAATCCTGTTTTTTTTTCCATATATAAGCCACACCTGACTATAAGCTGCACCAGACAACAAGCTTCATGTTAGAGCAGTGGTTTTCAACCTTTTTGATCCCATTTGGTTTCATTTTTACGGGCTCTAAGAGTTACATCTGGTTTACCAACTTCCTATCATTTAGTCTGCGGAGCCCACCTGGAACCTGGAAAATCCATAGATTGGCCGCACCATTGTATAAGCCGCCGGGTCAAAAGCATGTGAAAAAAGTAGTGGCGTATAGTCCGGAAATTACGGTAATTGTAAAGGAACATTGCATGCATTGCATGTATATAGCTCAGCGTAAGGCAGTGTCCCTCGCACTATGCCGTTCTGTCGATTTTACATACAGTTTACATAAGTCACCTTTGACAGATCTTCTCCTATGTTTGAGGACCACTGTGCTAATGTATATAATGCTCATTGTATTTGTGACATTTGCTTTGGCAATGTAAACATTTGTTTTCTCTCACCAACAAAGCTTCTTTGAATTGAATCCTATTTGAAAATACAGATTTAGTTACTATAGCTTTTGTTCCCACAGAGAAAACTGTCTGCATTGTGCTGGTCATTGAATCTATTCTTTTCTCTACAGTGCCTTGCTGGGTTTTCTCCTTCTGTTGGCGACAGTAAAACTAAGGAGTGGTTTGACCCTTGAACACTGCAGAGCCTGGCTGTTTCTGGCCAAGGTAATTCATTTTACTATGACAACTTATTGGACATATTCATATACATAATCATATCATATATTTTTATACATTAGTGTGGGTGGTGTTATGGAGGATTACACACAAAGTAACTTCTGTGTTGATGTCTAATTCAAACAGTCTTAAGCCTTAGTTTCACCAAAGGGACAACAGCATTTTAGCACCATCACTGTGGTGTGTTGGGTCTTGTTGCACACTGACACACATTCACATGTCCCAAAGACCGCATTAGTCTCAACTGTTTGGACCCAAGTAGTTGCATATTAGTGACCCTTGGGTGTGAAAAAGTCTTTAGATGTGTGAGTCAAGGCCTACTGTTCACTAAATGCACAGCCCACAACCAATCACAGTAGTTGGAGATTAGATAGCCAGCACTCCGAAGTCCACTAGCATTAACAACAACAGACAAAACATGTACATGTTTTGACGTCATGCCTTGATACACACTGAACGATGAAATGCATCTGGGTTTTGTCTGTGTTGTTAAGGCAATAGATATACTGCACCTTAAACAGACTTTGGACTGCTGTCTGTCTCTCTACTACTGTATCTCACTAAATAGGAGCATAGAGTCATGAACACAATTAATATTTTCTGTAAAACAACATGCAAAAAGTATGTTATAATAAATTAATAAAAAACTTGTATTGCCAAAATAAACTTATATTGTTTTAATTTTCTTCTTTCTCCTCAGGTTTCTGCCATGTTCCTCTGTCCATTACTATTCACCATTGATATCAACACTCCAACCCTTCTCTGGTGAGCAGTGGAACACACACACACACACACACACACACAAAACAATCATGTTGGCCAACAGAACATTTTATTTTGGCACATTTGTTGAGGGTGCAACTGACCGTATCCGTTTATCAGTCCAGGAATGTCTGATATCTACATGCCATACCTTGTTGTAAAGCAATATACAATACAATACAAATTGTATTATTCTTATTTCTGTATATCAGGAAAATGTAGACTTTCATTTTAGACATTGAGGTTAAAGGGCAACTTTGTTGTTTTCAGCCAAGGTTCATGTTTTAGGTTATTAGAGAAAGTAAAAGACGGGTGTTAATTGTTTTACATTCCTTGCTTTCTTTACTTTTAGGGATTTTAGCTATGCGACGGGGGGCATTCGAACATGGTGCTAAATACATATTTGTTTACAAAAATATAAAGCAAAATTATAACTGGCCACGGACGTTCACTGGGTCTACTGAATGTGAAGGAGGCAGCACACCACACTGCACTTTACACTGTATACGGTAATAGACGTAGTCTTTTGTGGCCTTTAACTAATATTCAAATTAATCAACAATTTTCCATCCCTGTTTCAGTGTACTGTCCAGTCACCTAGGGGAGGTGGTCCTCATGTACTCAGAGAGAGACGTCCACTCGTGACGACAGACCTTCACCGCTGCACGTCCGATCACTAATTGCACTATCATCCACATTGCCTTAAGTTAAAAAATATTTTTGTCCGTTTTGATATTACAATAAATTGCATATTTCTTTAAATAATTGGAATTAGTTGTTCATTCATTTCCACCTGATGAAACAAAAAAATTAATGTGACAAAAGACACAGATGGCATATGATTCACTTTTTAACCTCTCTTAATAAAATTTGATCCTCACTCATGTACATGATACAATACCACTAGTCTTTTCTACTCAGTCTGTCTCACAGGAGTGCTGTGGGCAGTAGAGAAGATTTATCTGTATTTTTTAAGCATTCTTCTTTTGAAAAATACCGTATTTATACTTTTATCACAGGGAGAACGATGGCTTCCATTTTCGCATGGCAACTTTTCCAGGAATAGAAAGCCTGCAGTTTCTAATTAGCTTGGATTCTCAAATCGATGATGCACATGGAAGACAGCCTTCTGAACTGCCCACAGCCCTCCTGGGAGACACAGGAGTAGAAAGAATACCGTTTTATCATGAACGTTAGTGAGGTAAATTATATATTGGGATATGTTGGAAAGTGGTGGAGTGGTCCTTTAATATTAAGAATATCAGAGGTGTCACTGGTTGAGTATTTACAGAACAAGGGTTAACTGAAACCCCTTGACCCGTGTGTCAAACCTCTCTGAACAAGAACCCACTAGAAGATCTGCATCCTTTATTTTAGAGATCATCAGTGATTGTGTTCAACCTCGGCTCAATAGAGCACTGAAGTCTGGCTGATATGGCACACTATGCCCATCGTTGTAATGCAGTGGTTTTCAACCTTTTTCATACCATGGCCCACTATTTATTCAGAATTTCAGCCACAGACCACCATTTGACAACATTTTAGCCCCACAAACCCCAAACACTAAAGATTTCTTTTGCTTTTGTCCCACAATTCCATGGTGGAATTCAGAAACAACACAGTCAAACAAACAGATCAAAATGGCCATTAATCTTCTACATTCTCTGAATATTTTAACTCTTGAGAGTGTAAAGATGAAACCAAATGGACCCGCAAGGGTCCATTTGGTTTCATTTTTACGCTCTCCAAGAGTTACATCTGGTTAAGCAACTTTCCATTTAATACAGGTATATTACAGTATATCACCAGGTATGAGCACTCAACAGAATGGGACTTAACAGTAGATACTTAAATCATTGGAGCTTTTATTTTAACAATGTGCAGAAAAATACAAAAATAAAAATCAGATAAATTATTGGAACCTGTGAGACCTGCATGACTGTCTAGTCTAGGATCATGTTGGAGAGAACAAGCCGTCTCCATCCTCCTTCCGTTTGGGTGAAAACAGTGCGTTGAACGGCTGCCTCCTGCGCATGCGAGGCTCTGGGTTATGGTCTTCATGGATGTAACCTAAGAGAACAATTATAATATAGTATGTTTGTAAAAATCACATTCTGCATCTTAGAGGATAACGCAAGAGGAAGATTGGCAGAAGCTCAAGTCGTACAATATCATTTATTATACTTACAACAAGCATATCATTTAAACTAACTATAATAGGCTATAATATAACATAACTCACCTTATTTATACAAGAAAAGAGGTCTGACAACTGGGCCTAGATTTTCATCACTGCTAAACCCCTTATCCCTTAACTTACTATATTTGCCTTTTTAGACCATTTCAAAGGCTTTTTTTTTCTATAGTTAAAATTGGCCAGTCTACAAGCTCACAACGTGTCAATAGATACGTTGAAGGCAGGTTGAAGTATTCCAAAACATTTTTCAATAATAGTAAAAAAGGCAAATAAGTTAAGGGTAGGGGGTTTAGCCAAGACAAAAATGGAGCAGGTTCTGAAGGTATATGGGGTCATACACAAAGTCAAGAAAGTGACAGGACCCATGCTTACATGCCTGGTACATTTCTGTGACCGAGTGGCAAAAAAAACCTGTGACTGTCACACACCTACCGGCACTAGAAACTCAAAACAATCGTGTTGGCCAACAGAACATTTTATTTTGGCACATTTGTTAAGGGTGCAACTGACCGTATCCGTTTATCAGTGTTACTCAGTCCAGGAATGTCTGATATCTACATGCCATACCTTGTTGTAAAGCAATATACGATACAATACAAATTGTATTATTCTTATTTCTGTATATCAGGAAAATGTAGACTTTCATTTTAGACATTGAGGTTAAAGGGCAACTTTGTTTTCAGCCAAGGTTCATGTTCTAGGTTGTTATTAGAAAATATTAGACAGTAAAAGATGGCTGTTAATAGTTTTACATTCCTTGCTGTCTTTACTTTTAGGGATTTTAGCTATGCGACGGGGGGCATTCGAACGTGGTGCTAAATACATATTTGTTTACAAAAATATAAAGCAAAATAATAACTGGCCACGGACGTTCACTGGGTCTACTGAATGTGAAGGAGGCACACCACACTGCACTTTACACTGTATAATAGACTTAGTCTTTTGTGGCCTTTAACTAATATTCAAATTAATCAACAATTTTCCATCCCTGTTTCAGTGTACTGTCCAGTCACCTAGGGGAGGTGGTCCTCATGTACTCAGAGAGAGACGTCCACTCGTGACGACAGACCTTCACCGCTGCACGTCCGATCACTAATTGCACTATCATCCACATTGCCTTAAGTTAAAAATATTTTTGTCCGTTTTGATATTACAATAAATTGCATATTTCTTTAAATAATTGGAATTAGTTGTCCATTCATTTCCACCTGTTGAAACAAAAAATTAATGTGACAAAAGACACAGATGGCATATGATTCACTTTTTAACCTCTCTTAATAAAATTTGATCCTCACTCATGTACATGATACAATACCACTAGTCTTTTCTACTCAGTCTGTCTCACAGGAGGCTGTAGGCAGTAAAGAAGATTTATCTGTATTTTTTAAGCATTCTTATTTTGAAAAAATACCGTATTTATACTTTTATCACAGGGAGAACGATGGCTTCCATTTTCGCATTGTAACTTTTCCAGGAATAGAAAGCCTGCAGTTTCTAATTAGCTTGGATTCTCAAATCGATGATGCACATGGAAGACAGCCTTCTGAACTGCCCACAGCCCTCCTGGGAGACACAGGAGTAGAAAGAATACCGTTTTATCATGAACGTTAGTGAGGTAAATTATATATTGGGATATGTTGGAAAGTGGTGGAGTGGTCCTTTAATATTAAGAATATCAGAGGTGTCACTGGTTGAGTATTTACAGAACAAGGGCCTTTTAACTGAAACCCCTTGACCCGTGTGTCAAACCTCTCTGAACAAGAACCCACTAGAAGATCTGCATCCTTTATTTTAGTGATCATCAGTGATTGTGTTCAACCTCGACTCAATAGAGCACTGAAGTCTGGCTGATATGGCACACTATGCCCATTGTTGTAATGCAGTGGTTTTCAACCTTTTTCATACCATGGCCCACTATTTATTCAGAATTTCAGCCACAGACCACCATTTGACAACATTTTAGCCCCACAAACCCCAAACACTAAAGATTTCTTTTGCTTTTGTCCCACAATTCCATGGTGGAATTCAGAAACAACACAGTCAAACAAACAGATCAAAATGGCCATTAATCTTCTACATTCTCTGAATATTTTAACTCTTGAGAGTGTAAAGATGAAACCAAATGGACCCGCAAGGGTCCATTTGGTTTCATTTTTACGCTCTCCAAGAGTTACATCTGGTTAAGCAACTTTCCATTTAATACAGGTATATTACAGTATATCACCAGGTATGAGCACTCAACAGAATGGGACTTAACAGTAGATACTTAAATCATTGGAGCTTTTATTTTAACAATGTGCAAAAAAAATACAAAAATAAAAATCAGATAAATTATTGGAACCTGTGAGACCTGCATGACTGTCTAGTCTAGGATCATGTTGGAGAGAACAAGCCGTCTCCATCCTCCTTCCGTTTGGGTGAAAACAGTGCGTTGAACGGCTGCCTCCTGCGCATGCGAGGCTCTGGGTTATGGTCTTCATGGATGTAACCTAAGAGAACAAATATAATATAGTATGTTTGTTAAAATCAAGTTCAGTGTCTTACAGGATGACACAAGAGGAAGATTGGCAGAAGCCCAAGTCGTACAATATCATTGATTATGCTTACGATATGCATATCATTATGACAAGCATATCATTTAAACTAACTATAATAGGCTATAATATAACATAACTCACCTTATTTATACAAGAAAAGAGGTCTGACAACTGGGCCTAGATTTTCATCACTGCTAAACCCCTTATCCCTTAACTTACTATATTTGCCTTTTTAGACCATTTCAAAGGCTTTTTTTTTCTATAGTTAAAATTGGCCAGTCTACAAGCTCACAACGTGTCAATAGATACGTTGAAGGCAGGTTGAAGTATTCCAAAACATTTTTCAATAATAGTAAAAAAGGCAAATAAGTTAAGGGTAAGGGGTTTAGCCAAGACAAAAATGGAGCCCCTGCTGCCCACTACTGTTTTCGAAGACATTTGTAGAATACTGTATAAACGGGTTAATTTAAAGGGGCCAAGTCTGCACTTCTTTGCCACTACAAACTGTTTGTCCTTGAGTTACCTCTCTCCACACATGTCTGAGTGGAAGGGAATCCAACCTCCCAGAAGTTCTCAGGCGTGCTGGGAGGAATGTAGCGGAAACGGTGTCTGGAACACGCAGACAACTTCTGCTTTCTCTCCTCTTCTGGCAGGTCAGCGTAATACTGCAGGAAGGAAGGAAGGAAGTATTTATTATGTTCACAGTATAACAGCAACACTGTCATACACTGAGGTTACATTTAGGCATATAGTTTTACTTAGGTTAGGTTTAGGCACAGTTCGTAAGAAACCTAATCTTTGGAATTATTTTCTCCACCTTAATAACATTGGCATTGTATTGTATATATACACAGTGATTTCCGGATTATAAGCTGCACCTGAATATAAGCCGCACGAGCTAACCAGGCAAAACATCAAAATTAGACCAAAATGAACATGACTTATGATATTCACTATCTAAATTAGCACCACTTAATAACTCTTGAGAGTGTAAACATGAAACCAAATGGACCCGCTAGGGTCCATTTGGTCTCATTTTTATGTTCTCAAAGAGTTACATCTGTTACAGACAATTAAATACATACAAAACACTTAAAATACAGATGTCTGTATTTAAAATCCAAATAAATAATAAAAACCAGCCTACAAGAGGCAGACATACCAATGTTTCCACATAGAGGAACTGTATCTTACAGAACTACCGGTATATATGGGATTCATCATCACCTTAATCACCTTATTAGGAGACTCATCAAGTCTACTCTTGAAACTGTACATGAGATTCCTCAAGAGAGCCTGGAATGTGGTCAGTCCCATTTCACAAAATAGCTGACTTGCACTACCACCCTTAGGCTTTTTAGGAGGATTCTGAGTGCATCATTAGCCACCTTAAGCTTACGCAAGCTTTCCTTTTTATAATTCACCCACAAGGGGCTGTATACAGAGGGGTGCAGTATGCCCTAAACAGATTAATTTTGACAATATCAGAGCAGTAGTGAAATTTCCTAGCCAGCAGTTGGCATTCACAACAGTTGGCATTCACAACAGTGAATGCCAACAGAACATTTCATTTTGCCACATTTTTGAGGGTGCATCCCACACATTCAACAGTGTTACTTATTCCAGGAATGTCTGATCTCTACATGATACCTTGTTCGAGTTTCTGAACTTATGTGGGCAGGTTTATAACCTTGCCCTACTAGCAGTAACCTGACACTGAAAAACAAGCATCTCATCATTGCCCATCTAAACCTAGGCTCTGGGAAAAAGCTAGTCCTGTGTGCATTGAGCATATCAAACAAACCAACTCACTATGTCACATTCCTTGCATACGGTGCCCTTCAGCTTGCGTCTCTCCTCTTTATTGCGAACCACCGCTACATGTGCATAGGATGGGTGTCTGACGGAGAGAGACAAACATTAGACTTACAAATCACAATTCAGGAAACTTTTTCATCTGTTAAAAGGAGAATTCCACCCCAGAAGGCTCCCTTACCTTTATTTCCAGTTGAATTATTTCCCCTCAAAAAGTGGTCCAGTTGTTATTTTGTAGAAAAACCTCCTTTATGGCCATTTCCCCAAATTGAACTTAGAATGGGGCTATGGGATGTTGATCAAATTCACCTATTTTCCGCCACCTGGGGGCAGAAGTGTGTCCCTTCTACTGCTCCCATTCTGGGGCAAAGAGGACAGGCTCTGATCAAAATGTAATTGGACTGATACCAATGTAATTGGACTGATACCAATGTAATTGGACTGATACCAATGTAATTGGACTGATACCAGCATGCGTCAGCTGCTAGAGGCGGGCTCTTTCCTTTGCTTTGAATGCAAGTGTGATAGTTTTAAACCAGTGGTTTTCAACCTTTTTGATACCAGGGCCCACTATTTATTAATCATTTTTTAACTTTTTTTTTTTTTTTTTTTACTTTTGAGAGTGTACCGGTAATCATGAAACCAAATGGACCCGCAAGGGTCCATTTGGTTTCATTTTTACACTCTTAAAGACTTAGATCTGGTTAACCAGCTTTCCATCATTTAGCCTGGAGACCACCTGGAATCATCTCAAGGACCACTGGTGGTCCCCGGATCACCTGTTGAAAACCGCTGTTTTAAACTATTTTTGTGTGCAGCAGGGGGCCAATGGAGGGAACGGAGAAGGGAAGTGACGCGAGTTACAGTAGTCCAGTTTTGATATGGCTGTTGTCTGGATGAGAAGCTGGGCAAACTCTTGGGTGATGAAGGGTGTAATCTGTCACTACCCAATAAAAAAAAAAAAAAAATAAAAATAAATAAACAAAAGCCATTGGACGCATTGCTAAGATGCAAAACCACAACACTCACCCGGCTTTGTTCTCCTTAGCAGCGTCTCCATGGTTTTCAGCAAAGACGTGTTCTTTCTTGACCGCACACCTTTCCTTAGCGTCGTCTCGAGGGTTTTCAGCAAAGACCTGTTCTTTCTTGACTGAACACCTTTCCTTAGCGTCGTCTCGAGGGTTTTCAGCAAAGACCTGTTCTTTCTTGACTGAACACCTTTCCTTAGCGTCGTCTCGAGGGTTTTCAGCAAAGACCTGTTCTTTCTTGACTGAACAAAAGCAAAGAAAGAGAGGTCTCCTTGAGAACGGAACTCTACAACAGAAGGCCGCACTCAGGAGGCCAACAAGAGCTACAATACAGTACAAATAAAAAAATAACAGGGTGAAACAGTGGGCAGACAGCTTTGGAATGAACTCCACACCTTCCACAGGCAGCCTCTATAGCTAACTTTATAACACAGCTCAAGAACTATTTCATCACTATTGCCTTTAGTTCAGTGGTTTTCAACCATTTTCATACCAGGGCCAAATATTTATTCAGCATTTGAGCCACACACCACCAATTAAGTCTCCTCTAGACCAAAACAAGACTTTTTGTTTGTTTGTCCCCTACAATTCTATGCCGTATTTTGGAAACATAATACCTAAACATACTGTAACAATTCTTCTATATATTTCTAAGATTGTAGATTCTAGAAATTTAAGTAAAATGTTTGACATTTATTTAACTCTTGAGAGTGTTATGAGAGTAGTTTGAAACTTTCAAGAGTAAAGAGTCGATTTGGTTACCTCCTGAGGACCCCCTGGAATCCTCTCAAGGACCACTGGTTTAAAACCACTGCTTTAGTTCATTATTATGGTAAAATCTTATTCATGTGCTCCATGTTTTGCAAATGGATTGCACCCATTTTCAAGATTTTCTTCTGAGAGCGTACAAATGGAACCGTCAGGGTCCATTTCCCTGACGGGTCCATTTGGTTCCATTTGTACAACTTCAGAAAAAAGGTCCTAAAAGAAAAATCATTAACAAACACAACAGAACTTGATGATGTCATCATCAAGTAAAATACAGTACAGTAAAATGTTGAAAATGTTTGCGGAACTCTGGAAAATATGGACCATGAGAAGTTCAATCAACGAGAACATTTTAAAGCAATTTCAAACAATATAAATAACAAAAAGTTCAGTCTATCTGACATGAACAAATTAATGAATAGGTCTACATAAGCATAAACAAAAAATCAGTTTTGAACCTGGCGATTCGATATGTATATCATGGCATTAAGAATTGCGATATATTGGCGTATCGATTTTTTTGCCCACCCTTATTTATTATTACTTCTACTATTATTATGACCTACCATTCTCCTCCTCCTCGTCCTCCTCCTCCTCATCATCAGTATACTGCTCCCCGTGGTCCAGATGTGTGAGGCTGGTGTAAGACTTGTACTCTCCACACACCGTATCGTCAAACATCTCATCCAGACTGTCGTTGGCTTTCTGCTGCTGAGGTCCTTCAGAGCAGAGAGCAGAGAAGTTAGACATACATACTGGAGGTTCCTGCTCAGTTCTACCGTTCTCAATTTGTGGGGCACCTGAAAAAGTATTTGAAATGAGGGACTGTACGACAGAAAGGGGGACGTCTGGTCACCCTACCAAGCAGACAAGGAGGACTACATTACTTTGTTTTGAGGAGAAAGCAACAATTTTCTTTTGGGAACTAGGCACACGCATAAGCACTGCAGTCACACTTCTGGTTAGAATACAGTTGAATATATATATACAGCATTATGATTAATTAAGAAAATAATGGAATGACCACAGCTGTTGCGATTTGCTAATTGCGTGGTTTCAAATTGCCAATTTAAAATTGAAAAACGGTTTATCGTTCAGCCTTACCCAGAACATCCCTGCCTGGATTTTTTAGTCCCAGGAACAATATTTTAGCTCCAGGGAGTGGGACCTCCAAAGATTTTAGCTTCAGGGACCTCTAAAGAAGATCCCTTAGCAGCATTGACATAGAAACATTTTTCCCCCCTGAAAACTCCAAAATTGAGATTCTTTACCCCCATCCTTTTTGCTGCAGCAGCAGCAGCAGACCAAATGTGTTAGAATCAGTTACCAGTAGTCTTGGGCGGTATTGGTTTTTTAATATCGGTATTGATAACGTGTTAATTAGCTCGATATTACCGGTATTGACCACTAGATGGCGTGCAATCAGAGTTGGACATGTTCCACCAGTCACCTAGTTCTCAGAATTGATCCCACAGATCCCAAAACTAAAGATTTATTTTTGCTTCTGTCCATGACCATTAATCTTATAGTTGTGTAGACTTGGAGCTAATTCACATGATGAATATTTTAACTCTTGAGAGCGTAAAAATGAAACCAAATGGACCCGCAAGGGTCCATTTGGTTTCATTTTTACGTTCTCAAGAGTTACATCTGGTTAAACAGCTTAGCTGAGGACCACCTGGAATCCTCTCAAGGACCACTGGTGGTCCTCGGACCACTGGTTGAAAACCACTGGAATACAGTATAATGTCGGTATTTGACGATATTCGGTATTCGATATTTTTTATAGACCCAACGATATTACTCGGTATTGATTTCCAAATATCGCGATAAACGGTAATACCGATATATTGCCCAAGACTAGTTACCAGATGTGTCTCCAGCGTGCCGTGTGTGCGCTCCCCGGCCCTGGAGCATGCTGTGACTGACGAAGGTACAGTCAGCGTCCACCGTCTCCGTCTGGTTGTGTGGACTGTCCTCCTGACAAGCACAAAACACAACACTTTACTGACAGAAAACTTATTTAAAGCAAGTCGTCACTGCTTTACATAAACCTGCATGTTAAAATGTAAACGGTAAATGGTGCATTTATACAGCTCACTTATCCAAGGCGCTTTACATAGATAGTAGATACCATTTACCCATTCACACACCAATGGCGACAGAAACCATGCAAGCATTAACCATTAATCTGAGCGCTGCCAAACATTGCGCACACACCATCCGATCTAGTTTGAATCCTCCATGCTGCCGATGAACCTCTGCCCCAATTTTTCAAGAACGGCAGCACACAATTTTACATATACTTGCATCGATCTGCATGGAATGTTGCATGTAAACTACTTAGGGGACAAATATGAACCTTTTGGCCTGTTTATTTGTGTAAGTAATGGGGAAGAATCATGGCGATAACAAATGAATATAGTTATGGTTTTGCTCACTAATCAGCGTTCCAATTTTGCATCTCTGGCTCCTGGACTAAACAGCCAAGAGAACTGAAGCGTTTCTTGGCAGTGAGAGATCAGTCAACAGAGTCTGAACTGTGACCACAGGATGCCTGTGGAGAAATCGATGACCACCTGCACCATGACCAAACAAAGAGCAGACAAAATACCAGCTGCTAGTTTGCATTTTGACCTTCTGCTGTGTAAACTGCAAGACCTGCTGGGGTATAAGAACTGACCAGCTCCACTACACTGCACTTCTCCAGTGGTATAAATTAACTACCAGTAAGTATTACAGCTTCATTGTATTCTACTGTTTAGACCAGTGGTTTTCAACCTTTTTCATCCCAGGGACCACCATTTATTCAGGATTTGAGCCACGGACCACCATTTGATGACATTTTAGCCCCAAAGAACTAAAGCTAAAACATTCTTTTGGTTTTGTTCACAATTCCAGGCTGGATTTTGCGAACAAAACAGTGTACTTCTTAATTAAATAGTGCTAACTCAGATGATGAATATTTTAAACATTCTCAAGAGTTACATCTGGTTAACCAACTTTCCATCATTTAGCCTGGGGACCACCTGGAACCCTCTCAAGGACCACTGGTGGTCCCCGGACCACTGGTTGAAAACCCCTGGTTTAGACGGAGGGTAGGTTACGTTACTCTTACTTTACTGACAATTGTTGATTATTTTTGTTTATGTATACTGTACTGTATGCTACCGTACAGACTGGTGATAAGGTCATTGGCTTACTTATGATCCTAGATCAGTGGTTTTCAACCATTTTCATACCAGGGCCCACTATTTATTATGCATTTCAGACACGGAGGAGGACCACCATTTGATGTTTGGTCTCTTGGACCCAAAAACCAAGGATTGACGATGCTGAAGATGAGACTTGTAGTGTCTACGTTGTGGCTGCTGACTGCTGCATTCTGCGTCACAGCCAAACTCAACAACTACTACAACCTGCCCATGGACCTCAAGACGTTTGTGGACAAGGCTATCAGGAAAGGAAACGAACAACTGAACTACGGACACCTGAACTTCTTAACAATCGGTCAAGTGGCGTCGGTATACAGTAATGTTGTTGCATCCTCTAAGTCTTACAGTATATTCTGAGGCGTAACACAGGAGTTTCCCAACCTTTCTATCAAGATTAGGGGTGTAACCATATAGTAAAAGTATCCAAATATCGAATTAAAAAAAAATCAAAAGTATATAGTCATGTAAATACAAAATATCATATCGTAGCGTTTGACCTTGTATTATATTGATTTACAAAGAAAAGAAGCAGTATCAAATCGGTATTGAATCGTTACCAATGCTTAAGTACTTACTTAGCAATTTTAAGAAGAAACCATAGCTTTTAATTTAATTAGCAATAACACAATTTTAAAAATTACCTCATTTTTAAAATTGCGGTTCAATTTTTCAACACAGAAACTTTACACTGGAACTTCAGACGTACTGCTCATATGAGTTCACGCAGTGGGATCCCAAAATTACTAAGACTATTAATCCTCACCCTCAACATAAGCTGTCACAGTGTGGACACAGGGCTTAGAACAAGGCAGCAAAACATTAAGCTAGTGGTGGAATTCAAGCACACGATTGGACTATTGGTACTTAGGATCTCTGGTCCTGACCAATCAGATGGCTTTGCTTGGCGCAGTAGATGATGGGAATTTAAGATAAAAAAAAACGTATTCAATGATACACTCTATACCAATATGTTTTAATCAACCTAAAATGCTTCTCTAGTTAAATATGTTAGACGTTGAAATGTTTTACAGTATATAGCTGGTTTTTATGTAGACACTGATTAGCCAGGCTAGTTTTTAGACGTCTATAAACAATGTTGTCATCTATAAATACATGTTGAAACAGCGTTGATTCGACAGCTTATCTTACCCTACTAAAAACATTTTAGACTATTTTACCCATTTTCTTAGACGTCTAAAGAATCTAAATTGCTCAGTAGATCATAACTATTGGTATACAGTGTGAATATTACACATTGTTGCATAGCAGCGTTCAGGTCATGTCTGTCCTGAGAAGATAAATCAATGTGTTGCTTTCGTTTTTCGTTTAATACTGTTTGTTCTCTCACAGATCTCGTTTTTCGTTTAATACTGGTTGTTCTCTCACAGATCTCGCCAGACCATGTGAGAATAGATGTGATTTTAGGATTAACAACCTGCAGCAAGACGGAAGGACCTGCTACTCATTGCCCTAACTGTCCCTTTAAAAAGGTATGTTCATGCATTCACCCATTATTTCCCTAATCGATTCATCTGCTGATTATTTAAGCCAGTGGTTTTCCACCAGTGACCACTGGTTGAGCTTGTGAGATCGTTTCTACAAGCTGACAACGTGTTTTACTGAATCGCTAATGCCTGGGGGTTTGTTCCCATGGAGATTTGCCAGATATCAACCGTTTGGACCATAACTGGGCATTATGCGGCCCGGGGGCCAAATGCGGACCTTTGGCTGACCCTGAAAGGGTACCGTGAAAGGGTACTGTGATTTTCAACCAGTGGTCCTTGAGAGAGTTCCAGTTAAATATGGAAAGTTGGTTAAACAGATGTAACTCTTTGAGAGTGTGAAAACGAAACCAAATGGACCCTTGCGGGTCCATTTGGTTTCATTTTTACACTCCCAAGAGTTAAAATATTCATCATATGAATTAGTCTACACAACTAGAGAATGTAGAAGATTAATGGTCATTTTGATCTGTATGTTTGACTGTTTGGTTTCCCAAATTCAGCCTGGAATTGTGGACAAAAGCAAAATAAATCTTTAGTTTCAGCCTTTAGTCTTGGCCCTCCACAATATTTTATGTATCTCATTTGGCCCCTATGGAAAAATAATTGCCCAGCCCTGGTTTGGACGATGGTAGAGTATAATGAGAGAGAGTAGCAACACAACCCGTTGACTCCCAATGCTACGACTGAATAGAGACGGCTATTAGGGGTGGGCAAAAAAAAAATCGATATGCCAATATATTGCAATTCTTAAAGCCATGATATCAATATCGAAACGTCAAGGATCAAAATCATTTTTTTTAATATTTAAGTAAGACTATTTGTTCAGGTCAGAAAGACTGGATGATTTTATCAAGTTCCCCCCATTCTGTGCTATAAAATGGAGGTCTGAAATAAGTCATTAACATGGTGAAACACACAGGTGGTCCCCAGCTAAATGATGGAAAGTTGGTTAACCAGATTTAAGTCTTTCAGAGTGTAAACATGTTTACGCTCTCAAGAGTTAAAACATTCGCCATCTGAATTATCCCAAGTCTACACAACTAGAGAATGTAGATGATTAATGGTCATTTTGATCTGTGTATGTCTGACTGTTTCGTTTCCCCAAATTCTGCCTGGAATTGTGGACAAAATGAAGCAAAATGAATCTTTAGTTTCGGGGTCTGTGGGGCTAAAATGTCATCAAATGGTGGTCTGTGGCTCAAATTCTGAATAAAAAGTGGGCGCTGGTATGAAAAAGGTTCAAAACTCTTCGACTATGGGTTTCAAGCTGTCTGTGTGTGTGTGTGTGTGTGTGTGTGTGTGTGTGTGTGTGTGTGTGTGTGTGTGTGTGTGTGTGTGTGTGTGTGTGTGTGTGTGTGTGTGTGTCAGCTCCAGGTGCGGTGCATGGTGTGTGGCGTGTGTCCACACAACCAGGAACCTTTCATTGACTGTGTTCGCAGAAAAGACCAGAATGCAACGGTAAACACCTTTCCACATTAGTAACCATGTGTGCGTCAGGCTTATTATAGTTATGGATTTTTCATTTTAGAAAACTGTACGTCAAATCAGGGGCGGATCCAGGCATGTGCATGGGGGGGGGGGGGTGGGGGGGTAAATTCCCTGACTGCCCCACCAAGCATGATGTCATGCAAACGACCCAAATTTCAAATATATTTCAAATTAAAGTGCTTATAATTAAAATGATTTGAAACACTACAACTGCTAGCAACTAACTACAGCTGTGTCACCACTAAACCAACAGCATTTCATCATTGAAAACAGAAAACTCTCTGAGTCAGACCTTTAGCTTTATGCATGCTGCGTGTCTCCTGCTGCAACTTCAACAACAACTGATGTTATTATTGATGCTTTACTTGCCTAAATATAAGTCCTGTAGCTGAAAATGGTATGGGTGCAACTTCAAGCCGCCCCCATACCATTTTCTCCTGCCCCCTGGGAAATGAGCCCCTGTGTCAAACCACACTGACATGTTTTGTCTTTCAGCTTCATGCTCTTTGGAAAACAAAGTGTGAACCTCCACTGCAGCTTCGCTCACTTCTCATCGACCGCACATCTACATGTCAGGGAGGTGAGATCGCAATGCTTTGGCCTTAAAAGGAGAATTCCGTGCTAGAATGACTTCCTACCTTTGTTTTCAGTTGACTTATTAAGCCAGTGGTCCAGTTGTTATTTTTTTTTATTAAAATGCCTTATTGGCCGTTTCCCTTAACCCACCATAAGCCTAGAATGGGATGTGTGATGATGTTCCAATTTGCCTATTTCCATTACTACAAAATTATTATTATGTTTTTGAGGACATTTTAGCCTCACAGACCTAAAACTAAAGATATATTTTGCTTTTGTCCACAATACCAGGCTGGATTTGGGAAACAATACAGTCAAACATGCAGATCAAAATGGGAAACAATTAATCTAAATGGTGATGAATATTTTAACTCTTGAGGGTGTAAACATGAAACCAAATGGACACGCAAGGGCCCATTTGGTTTCATGTTTACACCTGGTTAACCATCATTTATCATGTTACACCTGGTTGACCATCATTTAGCCTGGGGACCACCTGGAATCCTCTCAAGGACCATCGGACCACCTGTTGATAACCCTTGCTTTGGACAATGGGATGTTGCGAATGGCGCGAGGGTAATCAGTCAACCTCTTGGGGCAACCTCTTGGACTATGGGTTGGTGCAACTGGAGAAAGGTTCCCGTCGATGGCGATAGTTGGTCAAGTTTCCCCTTCAAAAATGTCATTCTGGAGCGATAGAAATGGGCAAATTTGAGCAACACCCATTTGCCCCATTCTGGCTGTAAGGGAAACAGCCTTCTCTTTTGTTTTTGTTTTTTCAATTTTCACCTGCAAGTAAAAGTAAGAAAGCCTTCTATCCTAACCTGATTATCAGACTCAAGTTCACCTTCCTGAAGCTTGAGTCTGAAATTGTCCGCTGTCTGGGAGATTAGGGGGAAGGGGTTTGGTTCATATCAAATAAACCAGAGGTTGTTGTCAATCATGTGGTTAATGGGCTAGCCTGTTTGCCAACCACGCAAACACAGCCAACAAGCGCTACTAGGATGTGAACAAAAGCAGTAAAATATGTCGGATGATGATGTTTATACAAACTGACGCTTCTTTAAAAATATATATTTATCATAGGTTGGTTTAATGGACAGATTGATACGCCTGCGATTCACCACAGTTTGCAGTCGCCAGGTTTGTTGTTTGACGCTGTAACTGTTGCACTGTTGCACTGTTGAGCGACAGGACTGCTGGCCAATCAGCTGCGTCTGTTCGGATTTGTCGTTAGACCAACCCCCAACTCTGACTGTCATTGGTTAAATACATCTGGAAGGAAATCAGAGATTGATAACAGAAGGCCAGACCAAGAGACTTGGTCTGAACCAGCGCAGGATGGCGATGTTCTGTACCAGGACGATGGGTCTGAACCAGGCTACTTCTATCCCCGAAATGTCCTTTAATGTCCGACTATACCTTTGTCCCTCATGAATCATGACTATTAAAGTACCACTTTGTGGTTTTTTCCATTTAGGAGCAGGAGATGTAGCTCGTAAAGACGTGACGGAACCCAAAAAAAACCCAAGGCCCAACAAGCGGAAACTCCGCACGAGCGGGACCGCACGCGGGAGACGGCCCCAGGGCTGGAGTCGGCCTTCTGGCAGAGAGACTGTCAGAGATCTGGCGCCAGACATCAGCGTCACAGATCTGGCGCCAGACATCAGCGTCTCGCCCTCCGTTCCTGGCGTGGCGAGGAGGCAGGGCTCAGAGGAACCACGGAAACAGGTGATCAGTCAAGAAAAAAAAATCTATCAAATGTTTAAGTAAAAGAGTAGGTACCCTTATTTAAAATAAATACATAAATAAATACATTTTTAAAAAATTAAACTGTATTTAAGGGGCGGCTGTGGCTCAGGAGGTACAGCAGGTCGTCCAATGACCCGTGGGTTGGCGGTTCGAATCACAGCTCCTCCTGTCTACGTGTCGAAGTGTCCTTGGCAAGGAATGCAAAACAATTAACACCCATCTAACAACAACGAAACCTTGGTCGAAATACAAAAACAAAAGGTGTCCTTTAACGTTTTAGGCAGCGACAACAGAATTACTGAACTGTATTAAAGCGCACCAAACACGGGTTATGCAGCTAAGCGTTTAATTTCTTTTCCCCCACTGCCAGCAGGTGATGGTACAGGAGGGTTCTGCCTTCAGCGTCAGCTGCTCCACGGAGGCGCCACTCCCTGACAGCTCCTTCCACCTCCAGATAAACGGCACCAGGCACGCTCAGGCGCAGCCAATCACCAACGGCTCCGCCCACTTCCTGTTCCCCGCGGCAGAACGCCACGCCCACCGAGGCGTCTACGTGTGCGTCTATGGCATAGGCAGTGGCGTCTCCATCAGGTTCAGCAAGCCGATGTCACTGGACGTCATGCTTACTGAGCCGACGCCGGACATCGCCGTCTCAGTTCCACCCGTAAACGGGGTTTCCCAGCAACAGCAGCAGGGGCAGCAGCAGCAGGGGCAGCAGCAGGGGTTGTCGCTGCCGGAAGGCTCCGTTTTCACCATCCACTGCTCCATCCGGGAGGAAGTTGACCCCGCCTACGGTCAAAGCCCCTCCCACTTCTACCTCGCGTTCAGCTCCGGACCCGACAGCCACCCGCAGCCCTGCGTCAACGGCTCCGCCCAATTCCCCTTCCCCGCGGCCGACCGCCACACCCACCAAGGCGACTACCGATGCGTTCACAGCGTCGAGGTGGACGGTTACGTCTACGCCTGGCGCAGCGTGCCGCTCTCCCTCGTCGTCACGGAGCGCGACAAAGGCAATCCCTTCGTCCCGACCATCGGAGTATTCCCGTCCCTGAGCGGTGGCGGTGGTGGGGTTGTCGTGGAGGGAAACCCGCAGCGGCGGGTGTTGGAGGGTTTCGACTTCAACGTCACCTGCGGCGTCCGGGAGGAAGGCCCCGGCGGGTTCTTCAACCTGACGTTCGGCGGCCAAGATGTCGGCAGTGGGCAGCCGTCCGTCTATCGCTCCGCCAGCTTCCTGTTCCGTCGGGCAGAGAGCCACGCCCACAGGGGCGTCTACACGTGTCGGTATACGTACAGCAGCGCGGTGGGCGGGACACCCGTCTCCTTCAACAGCAAGCCCCTCCCACTGGCCGTCGCGCCTGCAAACGCAGAGTCTTTTCTCGACGATTACGACGAGTACGACTACTAAATATGTTCTTCTC
Organism: Benthosema pterotum; assembly: GCA_039105355.1. Lineage (NCBI taxonomy): Eukaryota > Metazoa > Chordata > Actinopteri > Myctophiformes > Myctophidae > Benthosema > Benthosema pterotum. The sequence goes on from CM076982.1 coordinate 6,372,171, forward strand.
ACTTTTAAACCACATCTGTGGTCATTACATGGCCATACCCGATAATCCATGCCCCAAAAACATTATCACTTTTGTGTATTTTATTTTATATCAATTACTAATTACTACCTGTAAACAAAGAAGTGCTGCATGATGACAACATGAGGCCTACAGCGATGAAGGCCAATAGACATTAAGCTGACCTGTTTTTATCCAATATCTGAATCATCCTCCACAAACACAGGAGGCTTTGATTACAGTCAGAAGTACCCATTCTGGCATCCAGACATTGTATTACTGGGTTTAAACTCAATCATCACGGATATATATACTGTATCTGAACACATTATATGGTAGAAATAAGACACAAGAGTTTAGTGGCAGAAGGGAGCGACTACTGTAAACAAACATTCCATATGCTGCTTGTAGTGGAGTTATATATGTCTATGGTAGAGCCGTCCCTCGCTGGATCATCATTTTATAGAAATAAAGTTCAGTTCTTTAAACAACACTCTTTCAATGTCATGGCGTAGTTTTTTCTAGTTGTATCATTGTATCATTTGTGTTGCGATGTTGAGATGATGACATAAGTTAGAAATGTTTTACATCATCCTGTCAATGCCAGGAGTTCCAGTTACCAGTTTTACTACTATACTGTTTCTGCTTTTTCAAAGTGACTTGGGGCTTGTTTTTTCCAGTTTCAAGTTGGTGAAGATATTAAAAGGACCTATCAATGAACGTTTTCAATTTCTTGAAAGTGTTATGGGGCTCCCATGTGTGTTTTCTACCCCCACAAATAACCAACTTTCCCCCCTACGTGACATTCCTAAAACCAATGAAGGGTTGCAACCCTTTTAAAACGGCCACAACCTTTATAAAAAAAAAGGACAGGTTTGTGGTATAAGACTTCAATGTTTTGTATCTTACAACAACTCAAGTTAGGTGTACAGTTTGCACTTTACTGGTCTGCTGCACTACTGTTGTCTCGTCCATATATTGTCTCGACCTTGTCTTATTGCACTATTTGTCTCAACTTTGTCTTATTGCACTGTCTATTGTCTTGACTTTTGTCTTACTACACTGTCTTGTCTATTGCACTGTGGAAAATGGAAACGCTATTTCATCCCTGTATATGTCCTGACATACACTGGAGTGACAAATAAAAAACCTTGAACCTTGAACCTTGAATTATGTATCAGTACAATACAGAGAATGTTTGCATTCGCCATCTTTGTTAAAGAAGAGTGACTATTTATGTCTGAGATAACTAATCTTAATTATCTTTTATAGTGGTTTGAACCCTCCCAACATAATATCCCTAAAACGAATGAAGGGTTGCAACCCTTTTAAAACGGCCACAACCTTTTTTTTTTAAAGGGTCAGGATTTAGGTTAGGTTTAGGCGTAGGTTTTACTGGGGTTAACGTTAGAACCAAGGCTAGGTTTAGTTACGACTGATAAAAAAGGTTGACAAACGGTTGTGGTGGTTGGGAAAAAAGGTTGTGGTCGCCAACCTATTAAAAAAAAGGTAGCAACTGGGTTAGCATCCATCGCAACCGTTTTAAAAAACGAATGCAACCTAGGTAGAGGTCGCAAAATGATCTCACTGTATCTCCCAGTCTGCCTTGTGTCTTTTGTTTTGTGTATTGGTTGGTCGCCCCCCAGGCCAAAATCATTTCCGGTTAGGCCAGGCTAGTGTATTTATTTTCTGATGTTTGAAGTCGGCAGAGGCAGATTTTATGCAAAGAGTCTAGTTCAGGGGTGGGCAATTATTTTTCCCAAGGGGCCAAATGAGATACATAAAATATTGTGGAGGGCCAAGACTAAAGGCTGAACTAAAGTCTGCGTATTATTCATTTAATTTCAAGATAAAAGTAAGAGTAAAACCAACCATTTTGACACCAGGATCCTCTATTTAGTCAGCATTTGAGCCACGGACCACCATTTGATGACATTTTAGCTCCACATACCCAAAACTAAACCAACTTTACATATTTAACTGGGACTCTCTCAATGACCACTAGTGGTCCCCCAGACCACTGGTTGGAAACCACAGTACCCTTTCACGGGCCGGTCAGAGTCAGCCAAAGGGCCGCGTTTGGCCCCCGGGCCACATAATGCCCAGGTATGGTCTAGTTAGTACCTCAGACGTCCTACCTGGGGCGTGTGGGGGCTGTGTACTGGGACAGATGTCCTACCTGGGGCGTGTGGGGGCTGTGTACTGGGACAGATGTCCTACCTGGGGCGTGTGGGGGCTGTGTACTGGGACAGATGTCCTACCTGGGGCGTGTGGGGGCTGTCCCCTGTGTACTGGGACAGAGCTGCAGCAGGGTCGATGCTCCATGTCTGATCCACCTCAGTCCTACGTTCTGCTGGGGAAGAGAAGAGATGGAGGAGTTATTCAATGCATTCAACGGTGTGTGACTCCAACCTCAAGCCATATGGGTCAATCAAATCAAATTGCGGGACTTTTCATGTCCATGGGATATATCTAGCATGTGTTTGTGTGATCATGTCTTTTCAAATACCATAGTCATTTACTATATGAAAACAGTCACTTATTAATACAAAATGGCTGAATATCACTAACATTTCAACTAAATAACTGTCCGAATGTAACAACAACCACCTTAAATGAATTTAATCAAAAATAATTTTTTTATCATTTTATTATTATGAAGTTAAAGTAATCCTGTTAGATATGATACTTTTTGGAATATATCAAATGTAATCTGAAAAATAAGAATAATGCACTTAAAATGAAAAATAGAGGGGCAGAATTGAAAGGTTTTCTTGTATATGTCATTACTGGCGTTTGAAAACAGTATTTGAGGTTTGAGTTGACAGTGTTGTGTGGACTCTAGAAAATTAAGTAATTCAGATGTTTAAATATAAAAATTTTACTCTTGAGAGCGTAAAAATGAGTTACAGATCGATAGTGCTGGGGGGACTGTCATGTGATCTACCTGCACGGCCTGTGTGATCTACTGGTAGATCACCATCTACGTTTTGGGCAGCCCTGATTTAGCCTATATTTAGGCATGCCTGACCCAGAGGCTCAATATGGCAGCTTGTCACTTTCAACGTCTTCCACCCACCTTGGTCCCCCTGGGCGGAGGCAGGGGCGAGGGGAGCGTTCAGGTCCTGCAGGATGCTCCGTGTCCGTCCTTCGTCCCCGCGTCCCACACTGTCGCTCTTCCTCTTGCTGCTGTTGGCGGGAGTCAGGAAGGAAAAGTCTGGTTTGTTGGCGCCGGAGGCTCCGTTCTGCACCTGATTGAGGACACATAGATAGCATGTTTTAAGCATCACTGACACAGGTGATAGATTTTTCAGAGAAACTAGAATCTGTCAGAAACTAGAATCTCATCAGAAACTAGAATCTAATCAGAAACTAGAATCTAGTGTCAGATCCAGTAGCGTTTCTGGGCTTTATGACGCCCCGGGCGAATTAGTAACAGTGCGCCCCTCCATGCACGCGCGCGCAGCGCGCGTGCACACCATTCGCGCGCGAAAAAAAATCGGTTATTTTCGGTTAGTTTTCCATTATATATCGGTAAAAATCGGTTATTTCTTTTCATTTTCCCACAACATATTTCACCAAATAGGCCTAATAGCCTGAGATGAGCCAAACACTTAGAATGTTTCCTTCAATGGACAACACTTTTCCTGCACGATAGGTTGTCTGGTCAGGTGCACAAAAATAAAATAAGCTTGACTTGTACTGTACTCACAGTCCAGGGTAGGGTAGACTCCAACAATCCAGATAATCCGTTCAGTGGTAAGGTTTTAATTTGATTAGCACTGTTTCTGGATGCGACAGACGACAGTCCATTTGTTTTCAACAACAGAAGCCTCGCCTCGCGTGGCGTGAGGCTGTGTCCCAGGCAGTGTCTGTCCTCATTTGAAAATGTTAGTATCATAGTCTAACTGATAATGTACAACTTTGTCTTCACTTGGACTATTAAAGTACGCGCGCACCTGACACACACACACACACACACACACACACACACACACACACACACACACACACACACACACACACACACACACACAATCAGTCGGACTCGTCACAGGCTTCACATCACAGCTGATCAGAGTGGAGTGCTCGGAGCGGGGGGGGGGGGGCGGTAGTTGGAGGGAATGAGGGCGCCTGCTGGCTGGCTGAAGCCCAGACTGCACCGCAGCACCGCAGTGGTTTTTTTCTTTTAATTTTTCATCTCGTCCGGTCGTCCGACGCTGCCCCCCCCCCCCCCCCCCCCCCCCCCCCCCAAGTGCCGCCCCGGGCGCTCGCCCCGTTCGCCCGGCCCTAAAAACGCCCCTGGTCAGAAACTACAATCAGGTGTCAAATAGAATATGTTCTTAGATTTGCGCATCATTTTCCCCTTTTTTTTTAAATATCACACCTACAAGCTCATATCGTGCCACTCGGTGGCGCGATATGAGCTTGTAGATCTGATATTTTTCAATAGCTAAAGTGTAACATAATGCATTGAACAACAAAATGCGTTCACAAAGGGTTAAAGGTGGAATGACCTGGAAACAAGGTTTTTATTATGGATCCCACCCGATTATCTAGCACAGAGAGTTTCTGAACCAACCAGAGCATGGGTTTTCAACAGGTGATCCGGGGACCACCAGTGGTCCTTGAGAAGGTTCCAGGTGGTCCCCAGGCTAAATGATGGAAAGTTGGTTAACCAGATGTAACTCTTGAGAGTGTAAAAATGACACCAAATGGACCCGCAAGGGTCCATTTGGTTTCATTTTTCAAATGTTCTTCATCTGAATTAGCACCACTTAATTAATAAGTTTACACTGTTTTGTTGGCAAAATACAGCCTGGAATTGTGGACAAAACCAAAAGAATTCTTTAATTTTATGTCTTTGGTGTGAAAATGTAATCAAATGGTGGTCTGTGGCTAAAATGCTGAATAAATGGTGGTCCCTGGAGTCAAAAAGGTTGAAAACTACTGAACCAGAGCATGCATGCCTTCAGACGATGGGACGGCACTACTCTGAGCTATACTACACACGACACAGCTTAGTTTCTATTTGTTTTTATTGCTGTGAGCCTCATGGCATCATCACGCAGCACGTTTTTGTTTACAGGAAGTAATTCAAAAAGCTCCTCCACGCACACAACAATGCCATGGTCATTGGTAAATATATATTTGATTAAAGAATATAATATGATTTTTGTATTATTCCTGTATACCAGCAAAATGTAGATTTTTATGTATGGAGTTTATGTAAAAATACACACAAGTGAAAGTTTTCACATTTGTTTGGGATGCATTGTCGGCTATGGCCATATAATGCCCACTGGTGTTGTCTAAAAATGTGGAAAAATTATCATAAACCTGAAAGCATTCTGATTGGACCTCACCGATCCGTCAGTCAAACCCCAGCTCCTCCTCTTCTATATTCAAAAACGAATTCAGGATTTCTATTGGAACTCTATGGTGGAGCTGTTGCCCCCGCGACCTGAACTCAGATAAGCAGTCGAAGAGGGACGGGTGGATTCAAATATCTTAAAAAAAATAGTAGATATACAATCTCAAAACACATCATTGTGATGCATATTGAGCTTGTAGATCAACTTTTGACAATACTTGAAATACCACTTCATTTATTTTAAAAGACTTAAAAACACATCTATAGCAACTAAAGAGACAACAAAAAGCCACATTTTAGAGCATTTGAACACTGATGTCTATCAGTCACAATGTGGGACAGACAAACAGACAGGGGCTCAATTTGTGGGACACCAACAAGTCTTGTAAATGCGGGACTGTCCCACACAAAGGAGGGACATCTGGTCTCCTTATGCTAGACAGAATATGAAATGAAGAATACATCATTATATCTAGGGCTTCTGTTCTGATGCTATACCCTGGAGTGTGTCGCCATCTTCTGGCTAGAATTAGTACTTCACTATGATCAAAACCACTTTTTCACTTCACAAGTTCCAACTGTTTCAGCTGCTTGAAAGCTGCCTGGAGGCCAAGTTTAATACAGCCCACAGCTTCCTACTCTACTGTATATTAAACTGGGCATTTTCAGTGGAATAATAACTTGTCAGGATTCCTTGTTGTCTTATTCTGAAGGCATCAAAGGCATTTACTTTCAGCTTTTTAATCTATCATGTCCCGGTTTGTATACTGGTTACATTCTGTAATGTGAAAAAAAAACAAGCTCTTTTTTGTGGTGTGGTCACAGCACATGTTAAAACATGTTCTACTATGACCCAAACCTCAAATATGATCATGGGTTATCTGCCTGACAGTGACGATATATATTGATTCAGTCAGACCTTTCATCAGCATCAACACCAATTTAACACTAGACCACGATCACAGAATCATAAAAGTATACAATACATAGTATACAGGTAAATAACTCAATATACATATAATAATAGAGGTGTTAATGATTCATCAATGATGATAACTAATCATTGATAATAAATTAGTACTTTTAACTGGTTCAATCATTGCATGGTTTTCTGTGAAAACCTGTCTGTCTGTGTGTGTGCGTATGGCTGAGGAACACACACAACAATGCCATGGTCATTGGTAAATATATATTTGATTAAAGAATATAGTATGATTTTTGTATTATTCCTGTATACCAGCAATAAGTAGATTTTTATGTAAGACGTTGAAGGAAATTAAGATTCACAAATTTTGTTTAGAAAAACACTGCTTATCATCAACTAACCGGTTAATCAATCATTAACCTCATCAAAACATATAAATTAACCCGATTTGTAGATTTCTTTTTGTTTTCCAGTTATTAGCAACACTGCTGGGTAGTAGCAAATTAAATATCACATATTACTGTAATATTACTATTACCTTTTCCAGCAAAAGTAGTGTAACAATATTACTCTGCCAAAATGGGTAATATGTGATATGTTACTCCGCCAAAACATGCCTCATTACTTTACTACTCATTACTACACATGACCTACACTACAAGTTGTCTCTAAACACATTGTGTTGTACATCTATTCTTTAGCCTATTGATAAAGTAATATGTAACATATTACTCTTTGATTCTAGTAATATAATATTAATACTTTATCTAATGGGTAAAAAAGTAAAGATATTACAGTACTCTCCTAAGTAATATTGCCCAATAATGAATTTAATAATAATAATGAATTTTATTTGTAAAGCACTTTTCATTCGCGGAGAATCTCAAAGTGCTATATAAAACATAGTAATCAAAGCAGAGTCATCAGAATTAGAATTTAAAAAAAAAATGATTAGCAATGAGATTAATTTGTAGATAGTATGATAGATTTAGTTTGAAAAACTAAATCAGCAAATGCTTTTGTCTGAGATTCATAACGCTAGTGATCATCTGACAGCACAACAGCAGCCTCACCTTGTGTCCTGCTGATGGCTCCTGCTTACAGAGGTGACTGCTAGCAGACATGTCCTCCTTCCCAGAGTTCCTCTGCAGGGAGACCAGGCTGGTGTCCTTCCTCCTCCTCCTCTCCATCACCACCTCCTCCTCCTCTTCCTCCTGCTTCCTGCGTTTGGCCTTGTGAAGCGCCTGTGCGCCGTGGGGCAGCAGTGAGGGAGACGCCCCCGTGTCGTCAGGGTGGAGGATGGAGAAGCTACCAGGGCCGTGACGGGACCTGGAGGAAGAAAACAGAAAATGACAGGTATGTGCCTGGGATTTATTGATTTTTAGACAATACAAAAATTACTAACAGCAAAAGGTACAGTCATGCATTTGGTCCAAACAGACAGCACAGAAGGCCTTGTGGTCTTGGTTCCATTTGAGTCCTACAGTATGCAGGGGTTGACGCCAACACCTGCCCGGGCAGGTAAATAAAACCTTTGGGCAGCTGCACATTTGTATTGTGGATGCACACACAGCTTACACACTGAGTGTTAAGTGTCTATGGCAAACAGCTGATCTACAAGATCAGGTTGCAAAAGCCAGAGGTTTTTTCAAGCCAGGGCTCAAACGTGCAACCATTTTGGTTGCAAATGCACCTGAAATTTAAACTGTGCAACTTAAAAGTATGATTGGAGCACCTCCACATCTGTTGGGGTCCTTGCCATGAAAAGGTTTCCATACTATGCATTACTTTGTAAGCCTACTTCCATGTTATATTAATATGAATGCTAATTAACAATATTTTCAGGGGACAACATGACCTCTACTTGTCGATGGACAAGTGCCTCTGAGACCTCAGTGTCAATTCCTGGTGGTATGCATTCCTTCACAATCAAAACAATTGACACTTCTCAAATTCACAAATCTATGTAAATGTTGGATTAGTAAGGAACAGGTGAATTTCCAGGCCTTTTTCTTTTTGAAGAAAGCCTTGTTTTGAGGAAAGGTGTCACTCTGAGTGACATTGCTGTGGAGTTTGAGTTTGCCCATTATTTGTTCTACCAATGAATAGATCATTGTTCATGCTCGCTCTAGTGTTGTGGCGGCTCACTTTTTCTTTAGGTAATTAGTCAAGTCAAGTGGAATCAGCCGACTCACAATGCACAAATAAATATGTAGACATTGTTGACTGAAACATATTGCAGTTTTATTCCTACCTTGAGGGAACCTTGTACTGCTGAGGGGGAGTCGAGTCTTTTTCATCTTTTTTCTGGAAAGATAAAAAAAAAAAGACAATGCTCTGAAGCTAAACCTGCTTCAACGTCTTCCAACTGGTCATGATACATGGTTACAATTAAATCAATATATTCACCATTAAAAAAATGTCATAATTCTAATAAGACACTTTTCCTTTCTGAGTGCTATTTACCAGAACATTTTAATTCACCAGAGCTGAGTGTTTCACTGAAACTTCATCAACACTATGAGGTCATTTAAGATGTTGAGGCCAAAGACCAAAAGACAAGCAAACATGTAGAAACATTCTGCACAATGGAGCCAGCTCCAAAAGGTATTTTCTTTTATAGAGGGAATGCATGTGGAACTACATATTTTCAGATGGGGGTCAAATTCAGATCATTTTGGAGCTCCTTGAAAGAAATATTTGAGCAGCACTGACATATAAACATAGTTTTATTTTTCTGAACTCTGAATTTAGAAGATGTATTTTTATTTTTCATTATTTTAGATTTGGCCGCAGTACAAAATGGGTTAAACATTAAACTTTTGATTTGCCACTTCATTTGCTATTTATGATTTATTTATTTATTTCGCTTTACGAATATGCATATTTCCCTCTATAACGGATTACCAGCATTAAAATACTATTAGATCTGGAGGATCCAGTGTGCGGACACAAATATTTCAGAGACAAAAAGACCAGGTGTTGTTGCTCACCAGTACCTTGGGAACATCCAGCCGACACGTTTCTGCAACTATATCACCCAGACCGCCATCTACTGAAATTAAAACACACACGTTCTTGGTAAATTGCTATGAGCCACTTGTTGGTGTCCCAATTTAGTCATTTTATCAATCAGATTATTTGTTCGGTGAATTCAATATTTATAGAAGAATACAAAACATTTGAACAAAACATGTTCAAATGTGAGATGTCACGGAATAAAGCAAAAATAAAATATCCAGACTGTAATGATATTTGTAATGACATGACATTTCTGAGTTCATTCATGTTTTTCTTCTAAACTTATATTGTATTGCCAGTTTTATCACTGTTTTATCAATCCTCTTTCATTTTAAAATAACTAATGGCTGGCAACAGCCAATCTACAAGCTGACAATGCGCTACAATGTGACGTGTTGCAAGCTTGTAGATCTGCTGCTTTCGGTGCATGGACTGGACAGACAGTAACACACGTTGGCTTCGATGGACTCCAAATGACTGATAAATGACAGTGAGGACTTTAATCCATGAGGTTAAATGCCTCCCATATTACTGGGAATAACAACATAATTGCTGCCTACCTAGACAGACAGATACCCTGAACATCTAACTGCAACCGGGTGCTGGTCAGTAACTTGCATGGTTTCTGCTGCCATCAGTGTGAGTGGAGTGGAGTGGAGTGGAGTGGAGTGGAGTGGAGTGGAGTGGAGTGGAGTGGAGTGAGTGAGTGAGTGAGTGTGAAGGCACTATACACTACACATACACCATAGACCAGGTATGAATCCATACACACCTGAGGTCTGTGACATGTCCATCTGGCAGGTGTTGGGTACCAGAACCTCTCCATCGTCTCTCAACATCTCCAGGCTCTCCTTGTCCAACTCTGCCGTGGAGAAGCAGCACACACACACACCAGATTCTATCAAATATGTTTTCTATATGATGTCTATAGATTAGATTTGCACAAATTTTCATGATTTCTCCAAACAATAGCAGATTTATATCTATATATCAAAAGCTAAAGTTTAAAACAAGCATTAAAAGTGCTTAAAAGTGCAACAGTGTCCCCTCAGGTCTCTGCCACAAAGAAAGGTATCGCATTCACATGATGTATCATTGGCTAACAACAACTTCTTGTCTTTAACTGGGAGAGCATTTTTGTTATTATTAAACTTGATGACCTTGAGCTTTTTGAACTTGAATTGTTGTTTCCGTACTTAAATTGTAAATTGAACCATTGTTAATATACCATAATATTGATATACTAATGAACTCATTATTGTGCATGATATAAAAATGTACATCTCAGAAATTAATTCAACAGAAAAAATACACGAGTATCAACTGAGAAAAGGTTTGGTACACCCTTTAGTCCAGGGGTTTTCAACAGGTGGTCCGGGGACCACCAGTGGTCCTTGAGAGGGTTCCAGGTGGTCCCCAGCTAAGTTGGTTAAGCAGATGTAACTCATGAGAATGTAAACCTTTTTACACTCTCAAGAGTTAAAATATTCATCATGTGAATCAGCCCAAGTCTACACAACTAGATAATAGAAGATTAGTAGAAATATTTAGTGTTTGGGGTGTGTGGGGTAAAATGTCATCAAATGTTGGTCCGCGGCTCAAATGCTGAATAAATGGTGGGCCGTGGTATCAAAAAGGTTGAAAACCACTGCTTTAGACGGATTCTCATACGTTCTTCTCTGTCTATGATCCTGTACTGTAGACAGTGTGATTTCAACACAGTGCAACATTCTGCCCTTAGAAGTAGTCCTAATGCTTCAGGCCCCTGCCTACATTTCAGACTTAATAAATTACCCCACCACCACCAGACACCTCAGATCAGCTAATCTTGACCTGCTAGAAGTCCCACCAGCTAGGCTGAGGCTCAGGGGACTCCGGGCCTTCTCCGTCGCAGCCCCTAGGCTCTGGAACACTCTCCCCTACTCCATTAGAACCTCCCATTTTTAAAATCAAGGCTTAAAACCTTGCTCTCTGCTTGAGCATTTGATTGCCCATGATTCTCGGTTTTGTTCTACTGTTACACTATTTTACAGTTATGCTTTTACTGTCTTGCTTGCGATTATTGTGTTTACTGTTTGCACCTTGAAGTGTACATTTCTCCTGTGTTGAGATGTTCTGTACAGCAATTTGGTAGAATGGAAATTGTTTTTAAATGTGCTTTATAAATAAATGTGATGTGATTTGATTTGATTCAGTCAGGCGTACTGACCAGCGAACAGGGAGGTGTGTGGCGGCGGCAGCGGTTTCTCCTTGTAGCGGACGTGTTTGTTCTGGCTGTCCGTCTTGCGTCTCTTCAGCTTGTTGACGGCGGTGGGATGCACCAGGCTGGCGTGGAGCGGAGAGTCTGGGATGATTCCCTCCTCCTGTGAGGAGTCCTCCAGAGACTCCTGTCTCCAGCTGTCAATCACAACAGGGAATTATTGTTCATTTTGTTCACAAAAACTACTTGCCTTTTTTGCCTTTTTTCAATGACGAAAATAAACAAAATAAAAACCAAGCCTGTGCCAAATATTGTCAATTTCATCAACAAATTAAAAACTTAAAAAAAAATGTTAATAAATAAAAAGGTGGGCTTAGTGCTTGGGGTTGTTGCACATCACAACACATCACAGTGAGACGCGTTGTGAGCTTGTAGAACAGCTATTTTCAGTGTCAAATGGGTCGTTACATGCCGCCAAAGCCCGCGAAAATGCAACTTTGTCTACAAAAACAACTGTAGATTTAATAGACTATAAACTAAAATCTAAATTTGCAGTCAAAAATCGATGATGATTAACTTTCATCTGGGAATAGAAACTCATCAACTCAATGTGTTGTGCTCCAAAACAGAGCCCATGTGTTGAGAAGAACTGTACTAGTGTTTTCAATGCCTTTTCATGTCAAGGACCATTATTTATTCTGCATTTGAGTCACAGACCAACTATTGATCGAGATTTAGCCTCACAAACCAAAAATGTAGAACATTCTGTCGTCACTGGATAAGATTTTTCTCTATGAAAATCCCACGCTTTATTGCACCATAGGAGAATCAAGAGTCACAATAACAAAATTCTCCCTTCTTCAATTAAATAAAAGTGTCAAATAAGACCAAATCCATTTGGTTCATACCGACTCTCCATCATTTAGCTGGAGATCACATGTCAGTGGCGTACCCCTGTCAACGGCCCACTGGTGCAGGGGTTTTCAGCAGGTGGTCCAAGGTTGAAAAACACTGCACTGGTGTAACACTGACCAACAAAGACATGAGGACAGACAGACAGGTAGAGACACTCACCTCTTCAGTCTGTCCAGCTCTTTGGTCAGTTTTCTGTTCTGGTCCTGCAGGCTGTCCCTTTCGTTCTCTGTCCCACAAACAACACCGAGTTACAGTGAATACAGTAGAGAGCATGCATTGCTCAGCACATCATTTGTCCGCGGTCAAGGAAAGACCCCACATTGCCACGTTGCAGCCTTGCAAGGTGTTGTTGAGTTTGTACATCCGTGGAATCAAGTCAAACTAAAAGTAAGGTCTCAACTCCTACTACATCCCAAGTAATTAGCAAAGTTTAAGGTCGCTCCGATGTGCGACATCACCGGTGAATGACTTGGTGCTTGAAATATTAGCCAGAAGCTGTGTTTTGCTGATGGAGCGTGATGTCCTCCGACAACAAAACGCAGCTCTTGGCGTCTTGTTAACAACGCGGATGGATGAGATGTACGCTGTAGAGGAGCATCACCATGGAGACCAGAGACGCCAGTGGAAGGGATGGGCCCTGCCGGTATTTTTTTTTACTATGTGGGGCTTCTGTGGCGACGGAGCAGGAAGGGGGATTTTAAACTCTATTTTCAGGGTGGGAAGATCCGGGGAGGTAATTTGTCACAGAGAGAAGTGATGATGCGTGTGATCAGAGTACATAAACCATGAGGTTCTCATAGTTGCTCATAGTTGGACTCACTGTGCTCTGCGATGAGACGCTCATTCTGCTGCCGTTGTTTCTCCAACTCCGTCTGTCCTTTCTTCACCTGCTCCTCCAACGGACTGCAGCGAGCACACACAGCCGTCAGCAATAACCTGTAAAACACAAACAGAAACACACACCACCGTCAGCAACAACCTGCAGTGGTGGGATGTGATGTGATGGCAGCTATGGCCCAACTGATAGCAACGGTCGCAACAGATGGTTATCGGCCGGCGACCGGTTTACTATCAGTCCCAACCGACAGCCTATCGGGCCAAAAGGATACCTGCCGGTCCTCACCTCTCCTCCAGCTTAGTGATGGTGTCCTGCAGGCCTTTCTGGACCTCCCTCAGCTGCTGGTTACGACTGTAGAACTCTTCCAGCTTCTGAGCATCTCTGTTGGAAAAGACAAGGACCACCAGGTCAACATGAAGTTCTAGCGTTGATATATAAAAACTAGAGATGTCCTAATACTTTATCGGGACTTCAAGGTTCAAGGTATGTCGAGACATACAGAGGGAGGAAAAATCATTTCCCACTCATCCACAGTGCAATAAAGACAAAAAATAAAATAAGTAACAGTAGTGCAACAGATGAAGGCAATAACGTGCTAGAGAAAACTAACAGAACCTAATTACAAAGGGAAGGCATTCTTTGTCACATCGGTTCATTCTATCGGCAAAAACTGTATACTGTATTTTCAGTTACAGTAGACATTAATGCCTGTGTTTTAGTTATTTTGAGGGTGAAATTAAATCTACCCTTTTACGCAAGCTGTAGAGTGACTACTTCACATTATATCAAAGTTTCAGGCTGTCAGTGTTTACCAATGAAAAGATATAATGAAATATTTGGAGAAATGGGAGGGGTGTACTCACTTTTGTGAGATACTGTAAATATGTAGAGCAGCACAATATACTTACAGACAACGTTCCTTTTTCAGTTTGATAACCTTTGCCTCCAATTCTGGAAGCAAAAAGACAACAACAAAAGTTCTTAGTACAAAACAGTATGCAAGAGTAAACACAATAACGTAACTTACAGAGGAAAAAATGCACAAGGTAATTACTTTCATGTTCATATCTGCTCTCTCACCCACACATACGGAAAGGCAGAGAAAGTCTCTAATTCCCACAAATAAAAAGTTGTGGCTTATAACTGTGACGTCATATTTCAATTGCCTTCTGTCTGTTAGAAAGGTACTGTTGGATGCATTGGGCTGCAGTATAGTACGACATTACTATACTGTGCATCATGTAATAAAAAATAAACCATGAAAAAAACACTGCAAAGCCTTTAACAAATGCTAAACAATGTTTTCAGGTGGGAATTTCAGATGGAATTTTCATTTTCCTTCAAATAACACATTATAACCACATTTTAACCACATTTCCTAGTACCGTGCAGTGCAGTCTTGTGGCATTCTTTGAGCTGCAGCCATAGATCTTCAAAGAGGTCACAGCTTTGTTTGACGTTTCCACTGGATGTGAAGCTGCTGCTGCTCAGTGCAGGACTGCTCATCTTCACTCACTGCCAGGAGAGAAAATATAAACACCTTTCAATAAATAGGTCTTTAATCATCACTGCAGAATCGATTCGGGACACGTTCAGCCGCAATGCAAATATAGATTTTTTTTTTTTTTTTTTTTTTTTTTTTTTTACATAATCGGAATCTAGAGTTGCCAAAGACCAGTTCCAATTATCAAAGCATCTAGAGTTGCATTGCGGCTACCTTTAAATACAGCTGCACTGGTGAGTTCACCCATTTTCAAAATGAGAGGGTACAAATGTGAACCAAATGGACCCTAGCGGACCCTCTCAGGAAAAATGGGTCTGAAAGAAAAATCATTAACATGGTGAAATACATCTTGATGATGTCATCAGATGTATTTCACCATGTTTTTTTTCAGACCTCCATTTTTAGGAAATACAGAATTGGGGGAACTTTTTTTTATCATGTCCACACAACATCTCTAAGGTATATTAATGACATTAAAATGTTGAAAATGGGTGGAGTTCCCCTTTAACGTTGTTTGATACAAGCAAATCCAAATCCAAGATTTATTTATTTATTTATTTATTGGGGGGGGGGGTAATAGAGGGTAGTGCAACTCTAGGTTCACCCCATATACCTGCATATACTGCATGAATGAATGAATGAATGAATGAATGAATGAATGAATGAATGAATGAATGAATGAATGAATGAATGAATGATTTTTTTATTAACAGAGATGAGAGTTACAGTACAAGTCAAGTACACACTGCTACAAAACTGATAACAGCTTGGAGAATTACAGTACAATTCAAGTACAACTACATCAAATCTGAAAAAGCTGATTGGACACACTAGTTAAAGGTAGGGGAAGTGATTTCACTTTTGTCAGATATCACCCAAAAAATATTTTTTTTCTGTTAAAATGCTCTATTATAAGGTGTGGAAACCACATATGGAGTTTCCCCCTCCCCCACGTTAGCATAGGAGCTAATAAAAGTTCCCCAGGTCACCACAATTCTCCTCCAATCAGGAGAGAACAGCAGGTTCACATAGTGTAGCTACTTTTGGGGGCTCCTAGTGCACCAGGCTGGTACTACACCATGAATTTCAAATCACTTCCCCTACCTTTAAGCATACACTTGTTTACAATAGTGGCCAACTTGTTCATTTCATTAAGGCATTCAAATACATACAAAACAACTACTTCAGTGAAGTCAGAAGCAGCTCATAGTGGAGGTAAAAAGGGAAAAGAGAAATGTACAAAGAGGAGAGGGGGGGGGGTGGAGGGATTTACATATTTGTTTTACAGAGGCCAGTTTCAAATTGCAGCCATCTGTAGGTGCCCTTTGAGAGCGGTTTTGAAGGAGTCAAGGGATTCACATGCCTTTATGACTGTTGGTAGGGCATTCCACATTTTGGTTGCATATGAGCGGAAGGAATTAAGACCCTTGTTTGTGCCAAATCTGGGTTGAACCTGGTTAGTGGCACTCCCTATGGTGTTGTGGGAGTGAACCTCATTGACACTTAGGAAGTATTTGGAGAGGCACAAGGGTATTTTGGTATATTTTGAGTATCGTATCTTGTGGACCAAACCCATTGCGAGATGTTGTACTCTGTCGTCGACTCGTCAACCCTAAGCCAACCCAAACTGTCGAAGTGAGCAGGGGTGAGGTGGGTTCCCGGTGTGAGGCCAATGCAATAGCAATGCAATGCAAGAATCTTATCTGACGACAACTGCAACATTCTTCATGAAAATTGTTGAAACCCCGTCATAGTAATATAACCAGAGGCACAGAGAGGGTTACGCAAACTCCGTTCACTTCGTGCGGGTCAGTCCAATGGAAGCTCTTCTACATAGACTTAACATTGAAAGGGGACAACCGGATGTTACGGAATGCGTTGGAGCCCATTGGCTGATTCCGACCCCTCAATGTCGCAACTCGTTATGGCTCTGATAGAACCTGAAGCGACGCCGTTCGTGTCGTTTATAGTGTGTGCATTGAGTAAAGTTGCGCATTATTCTACATTGAAATAAGTATAATACGGACTTACATGGATGATATGAGTAGTGATGAGTATATCCTGCTCCAGTAAAGTACTTTATTTTGAGGTTGACACAGATTTTCTTTATAAAAACAAAACAACAACAACACAGCGTCTCGCTCGCGCGCTGCTGTTTTAAGCGGTGCTCCTCCGTCTTTCGTCCTGGTACTCAGCGAGTCGAGCTGTTTTTCTGTTCCGTGTTCAAAGAAGAGGAGCTTTGGTGGAATGAACATGTAATGCTGTGCTTTATACTCATGGTGTCGCCCTCTCACAATTATCAGTCTTTGTATTGAGTTGTGATTGCAATGTACAGTGATTCTGGAAACTGTCAATGCATAGGCGGCAGGCCTACTTCAATCAATCAAATCATCACAGTGAGTGAGTGAATGGATGAATGAATGCATGGATGGATGAATGAATGAATTCATTAATTATTAAAGGAGAATTACTGTACAATTCAAATACAAATGTAGCTCCAATAATTTCCCTCAATACTCTATGCTCACTCTGTTGTGTAATGAATCTATATGAAAGTTTATTCATTTTCATTACATTGTGGCAAATAATTAACTTTATCAGATATTATTTTTTGAAAAGCATGTGTATATAGTAGCATTTTGGGGGTGGTTGACATGAAAAACTTTGGCTACCACTAGATTGAAAGTAAAACACTTAAGCGGAAGAAGATGGATGGATGGATGATTATGATTTTATTGTATGGGTAATTGTATTCTATGGGTAATTGTCGTTAAGACACCACGAGCGCACGCGCACACACGCACACACACACACACACACACACACACACACACACACACACACACACACACGATTATACAACCCCAAATCCGTTGAAATTGGGACGTTGTGTAAAATGTAAATAAAAACAGAATGCATTGATTTGCAAATCGTTTTCAACCTCTATTCAGTTGAATACAACACAAAGACAATATAATTAATGTTCAAACTGATAAACTTTATTGTTTTTTGAAATTATACAATCTTTTGTAAATTGATCCCTGCAACACGTACCAAAAAAGTTGGGACGGGGGCAACAAAAGATTGGGAAAGGTCATGAATGCACAAATAACGCCTGTTTGGAACATTCCACAGGTAAACAGGTTAATTTTAAACAGTTTAATATCGTTATTGAGTATAACAAGACCATCCCAGTCGCTCACAATCAAAGATGGGGCGAGGTTCACCACTTTGTGAACAATTCTGTGAGAAAATCATCCAACGGTTTAAAAACAATGTTTCTCAACATTCAATTGCAAGGAATTTGGTGATTTCATCATCTACAGTCCATAATATAATCAAAACATTCAAAGAATCTGAAGAACTTGCTATACTAAAGCGTCAAGGCCGAAAACCAACACCAAACACTTGTGACCTTTGATCCCTCAGGTGGCTCTGCATTAAAAACTGACATCATTGTGTAAGGGATATTATTGTGTGGACTCAGGAACACTCAGAAAACCATTGTCAGTTTACATAATTTGTCGCTACACCTGCAATTGCAAGTTAAAAATCTACCATCGAAAAGCAAAGCCATACATCAGAAAGGTTGGTTTGAAAAAAAACAGAAATGCCTTCTCTGGGTCCACTATCATTAGAAATGTGGACTCATCAGACCACAGCCCACTTTTCCACTTTGTGTATAACCATTTTAAATGATATTGTACCCAGAGAAGGCATTTCTGGTTGTTTTTCTAGTTGTTTTTTCAAACCAACCTTTCTGATGTATGGCTTTGCTTTGCATGGTAGAGTTTTAACTTGCAATCGCAGGTGTAGCGTCAAATTCTGTAAACTGACAATGGTTTTCTGAGTGTTCCTGAGTCCACACAGTAATATCCTTTACACAATGATGTCAGTTTTTAATGCAGAGCCACCTGAGGGATCAAAGGTCACAAGTGCTAGATGTTGGTTTTCGGCCTTGATGCTTTAGTATATCAAGTTCTTCAGATTATTTGAATGTTTTGATTATATTATGGACTGTAGATGATGAAATCACCAAATTCCTTGCAATTGAATGTTGAGAAACATTGTTTTTAAATCGTTAGATGATTTTCTCACAGAATTGTTCACAAAGTGGTGAACCTCGCCCCATCTTTGATTGTGAGCGACTGGGATGGTCCCGTTATACTCAATAACAATATTAAACTGTTTAAAATTAACCTGTTTACCTGTGGAATGTTCCAAACAGGCGTTATTTGTGCATTCATGACCTTTCCCAGTCTTTTGTTGCCTCCGTCCCAACTTTTTTGGTACGTGTTGCAGGGATCAATTTACAAAAGATTGTATAATTTCAAAAAACAATAAAGTTTATCAGTTTGAACATTAAATATACTGTCTTTGTAGTGTATTAAACTCAATATAGGTTGAAAACGATTCGCAAATCAATGCATTCTGTTTTTATTGACATTTTTCACAACGTCCCAATTTCAACGGATTTGGGGTTGTAGTATGGACATGCAACAACAATATTAAAAAAAAATCCCTGGACCCAAAATAATCACTTTTAGACATTTTATTTACAATATCAGTACATTCATGTACATTTGTCTTCATAATATAGTAAATAAGCATTTCTTGGAGACGCAGGTTGACAAAATATATACGGTAAGGATTCAAAGGGTATTTATAGGTCAGAGTTAAGCGCTATACCTCTCTACAATGTGGAAAAATGATCAGCTATAGGGACTCATTACTCCTTTTATTTTTATTTTACAAATGAATCCTTGTGTTGAACTGAATAGCATGGCTTCTTATTATATTACACGGACAAACATAAAGGTCTAATAAGAATTCATTTATTTATAATATATACTGTAGGTATATATTACACACACCTTATATAACAAATAAACACATTTTCTTTAAATGATTCAATCCCACATATTATTTTTATGGCCCACAAATCATTGCCTTTTTTCTTCCAAGCATGCATGGCACCAAGATAAAATAAAAAATAAAATAAAATAAAACAAAATAAAAAAGAAATGGAAGAAAAGGAACCACACAATAGACCTTTAGCTAAGCCCCGCCCTCTTGTCCAACCTAGGACACTTTCCAGCCATTCCAATGTAAATATGGACCTTACACAATTTAAATACTGGTTCATTTTTTAAACCAGACCTTCAAAATCTCTTCCAAATCAATCAACAAGGCATGCCCTATGCAGTGGAAAAATGTGTGTGCGTGACATTTATTTTTTAAAACAATGTTTTATCATACAGGAAAGCTATTGGTTTGTCTATCAAATGTTATGCTTAGCTGTGATTGGACCATAGTAGTTTGGGGAGGGGGTTATCTAAAGGTCTATTGGACAATAGCAGTTTGGGAGGGGCTTACGTAAAGGTCCATTCTTTTGCAAAAGGATCTAGTTTCTGCAGAGAGAGGGGGAAAAGACAAGAAAAAGTGGTTTGGCTTTTGCGTTGTGTGTTTTGAGAGATGTCTTGTTCTGTTCACTTGCTGTTATACTGTTCTAAAGTACAAATCAACTCCATCAATGAGAGCCAGCGAAATCCAAAAGCGACCTCGCCCGCGGGCGCCCGGTTTCAAAAGCGGGCGCCCGCTTTCACAAAAACGGGCGCCCGGTTTCACAAAAACGGGCACCCGTTTCACAAAAACGGGCGCCCGTTTTCAAAAGCGGGCGCCCGTTTTCACAAACTAGGCTATGCCTAAACCTAACTCTAACCCTAAACTTAACCTCAGTAAACCTATGCCTAAACCTAACCTAACCCTAACCATAACCTTTTGAAAAGGGCGCCCGTTTGTGAAAACGGGCGCCCGCTTTTGAAAACGGGCGCCCGTTTTCAAAAGCGGGCGCCCGGTTTCACAAAAACGGGCGCCCGTTTTTGTGAAAGCGGGCGCCCGCTTTTGAAAACGGGCGCCCGCGGGCGAGGTCGCTTTTGGATTTCGCCCCTGCTGCCTTTACTTGTAGATATACAATATATATTTGCAGAGGCTGAACTGAAAGTGAAAGTTTGAGTGTCAACAGACTATACTGACTTGGTGGAGAGAGAATATTTAGCAAAAATATATGCATTTTGGAGCGATGGGACTAGGTCAGTGGTTTTCAACCAGTGGTCCTTGAGAGGGTTCCAGGTGGCCCCCAGATAAGTTGAAACTTCCAGGTGGCCCCCAGCTAAAATGGCCTCCAGCTAAAATGTAACCAAATGGACCCTTACGGGTCCATTTGGTTTCATTTTACGCTCTCAAGAGTTACAGATCTATAAGGGTCCATTTGGTTACCAATGGTCCTTTCTAGGAAGGAAGGAGGACTCTATCACAGGAGGAAAAATGGTGAAAAACGAGAGTTTTATCTCTGGCGCCTGTCAACCAATTTCACCCCAACTCACCAGCAAAAAAAGCACTAGATTTCCCGCCAGGAGTTTTTCCATTAATTGTGGTGCTAGGAGGGTATAGCGACAAATGCACCAAGTTGGCAACACTGCCCCCACTACTAGACCACTGTGGCTAGGAAGAATTAGTCCAGGCTTTCAGTTTTCACGCAACGCAGACGAAAGAGGTTACTGTACGTCTAAAAGCATGAGGAGTTGATTTGCGTCCGGACGAGGCAGGGCAGGCATGAGGGGGTCATCAGGCAGCAGCCAGCTTATCCTTCCCATGGTGCAGTGCGGTGGGGTCAAAGGTCAGAGGTCAGAGGGCGGGGTCAGCAGATGAACTCCCCCGCAGGGGGGAGGATCTCCTGCAGTGTGCCCATGAAGGGCTCCTCGAACTTGAAACGCTTGGAGATGGCGGCGGCTTTCTTCTTCTGCTGCTGATGGACGCCGGAGGAGGCGACGGCGGCGGCTTGTACCGCGGCAGCCAGGACCCCCTTCTCAGAAGAGGAGGAGGTTTGCCGGCACTGGCCACTGTGGAGCGTGTAGGAGGCCATGACCATCAGCTCCTCCTGGTGCACCTCCTCTTCCACCTCCTCCTCCTCACCTCCTTCTCCTTCTTCTCCTCCGTTGTGGTGGTGGTTGTCCTCTTCCCTGGACTCCTCTGAAGAGGCTGCTGCTGCTTCTTGGAGCTCCAGGGTGGAGGTCGAGGTGGAGGTGATGGAGGTGGTGGTGGTGGAGGGCTGGCCCTGGTCCTGGAGCCAGGGGTGGTGGAGACACTGCTCTGCCGTGGACCTCTCCCTGTTTGGGACAGACAGTATGAGACTGAGGGTTTACTCGGTGTCTCGGTGAGTTTATGCAAAGTATTCGTTTGACCAAATAACCCCCTTTTTGGGGGGTTTGTTTCCCCTAGTGTAGCCTAGCATTTGAGCCACGGAACACCATTTGATGACATTTTAGCCCCACGGACCCCAAAACTAAAGATTTTGTCTGCTTTTGTTCACAATTCCAGGCTGGATTTCTGGATGTGTAGGCTTTCAGGCGTTGAATAGACGTATAATATTATACAGTATAAAAATGAAACCAAATGGACCCTTGCAGGTCTATTTGGTTTCATTTTTACGTTCCCAAGAGTTACATCTGGTTAACCAACTCCATCATTTAGTCTGGTTAACCAACTCCATTATTTAGCCTGGGGACCACCTGGAACCCTCTCAAGGACCACTGGTGGTCCCCGGACGACTGGTTAGAAACCCCTGGTGTACACTCATCCATCTGAAAGTATTTCTGTGTGTTCTACTGACTGTGGTTTCTTTCGGAGCAGAGCCTTGATGAAGTCCAGCGCAGAGCGTTCCACATGCTGCAGCTCCTCCTCACTGTAGCTCACGTTGAGCTGAGAGATGTTCAGGAAGGTCTCCTGTTTGTTGTCTCCCAGGAAGGGAGAGACGCCTGTCAGCATGACGTAGGCCAGCACGCCGATGCTCCTGGAGACACACGCGCACGCGCACACGCACACGCACACACACACACACACACGCACACGATTTTAAGCCATTTTGTCCTGACTAGATTCTATTTTCAGATGCTCCATTCTAATTTCTGACACTAAATTCTAGTTTCAGATACTAGATTCTAGTTTCAGATTCTAGTTTAAGATGCTACATTCTAGTTTCTGGGACTACATTCTCGTGTTCATGTTACGTTTCTGACACTGGATTCTAGTTTCTGACACTAGTTTCTGACACTAGATTCTAGTTTCTGACACTAGATTCTAGTTTCTGACACTAGATTCTAGTTTCTGACACTAGTTTCTGACACTAGATTCTAGTTTCTGACACTGGATTCTAGTTTCTGACACTAGATTCTAGTTTCTGACACTAGTTTCTGACACTAGATTCTACTTTCTGACACTAGATTCTAGTTTCTGATGCTACATTACATTCTAGTTTCTGGCACTACATTCTAGTGTTGATATTGTTTATTCTAGTGTCATTCTAGCAGACCTACATAGCGTGCCACTGGGTGGCGCGCTATGAGTTCTGATCTGCTATTTTTCAATACCTAAAGCATAACATAATGCTTGGAACACCAAAACGCAATAACAGTACATAAAAGTTAAAACATCATGAAAGCCAAGACTTCATCTCAATGCCATTCGGCTCAATGTTTTTAGACAGATTGTAGTGGTGAAAGCAGCCTTACCACATATCTGTGGCCGTGCTGATGGGTTCATAATCCAGGATTTCTGGAGCTGTGGAAAAAATAGAAAAAGAAAACAGCACATAGTTTTCAGTACGGTAGGGCTCTGGGTTGTGACCATGGCATGCATTGCCTTGACAATGCATATTGCCATGGGCATTTTAAAGGTGCACGCACAAAGGCAGGGAGTCAGTCATAGCAACCCCACACACACACACCACATCCACCCTCCATGACAATCTATGAATGAATGAATGAATGAATGAATGAATGAATGAATGAATGAATGAATGAACGAATGAATGAAAATGTTATCATCTTAGAGATTTACAGTTCAAGCGCAACTATAACAGGACTGATAACTGTGAGTGGACAGCACTTCATATACAGTAATAGGTTCTCAATGTACATGATAAATAGATAATGCCACTATATTTTCTGCACTCATTCTGTGTCTCACAAGAGGGCAGTGGGCAGGGTTTCTATTCATGAAGAGTTTGCAATGCGAAAATTGAAACCATCGTTCTCCCGATAATAACATAAATATTAATAAAGATAGACAGACATACTGACAGATAGAAAGAAATAGATATACAGATATACAAACCGATAATCTTATTTTCAGAACCAATCACAGTGCCACACAGCACGAAGGTTCTGTAAATGCCTATTTATAATGATTATACATAATATTATCATTATTTATACATGTCTGTCTATACATGCCTCATTCTTTTTTATTCACCTGACATAGTGGACTCGGAAACGTCAAACACAACGTACAATGGGGACAGACAGACAGACAGACAGACAGACAGACAGACAGACAGACAGACAGACAGACAGACAGACAGACAGACAGACAGACAGACAGACAGACAGACAGACAGACAGACAGACAGACAGACAGGCAGACAGAGGGGGTCAGTATGTTACTCACCCACGTATTCTGGGGTTCCCATAATCTCTCGGAGTTCTTTGTGACTGTTGACCATTCTGGACAATCCAAAGTCTACGATCTTAATGTCACCAACAGGAGAGTCACTGGTCAACAGGATGTTCTGAGGCTGACACGCACGCACGCACACGCGCACACAAACACGCACGCACGCACGCACACGCACACGCACACGCACACGCACACACACGCACACACACACACACACACACACACACACACACACACACACACACACACACACACGTCACACACACACACACACACCATTAATTAACCATTAACTATACATAACACATTACAACTATAGTAAACAAACAATGTAACATTTCAAGGACAATTCTCCTGGTCCACACAATGTAAATGTTTGACATGAGTTCAACAAGTGTGTGTGTGTGTGTGTGTGTGTGTGTGTGTGTGTGTGTGTGTGTGTGTGTGTGTGTGTGTGTGTGTGTGTGCGTGCGCGTGTGTGTGTGTGCGTGTGTTTGTTTGTAGACACCTTGAGGTCCAGGTGCACCACGTGGTGTCGGTGCAGGAAGGCCACTCCCTCCAGGATCTGTCTCATCAGCCTCTTCACCTCCGTCTGGCTCAGTGCAGCCTCCTCCTCCTCCTCCTCCTCTCCTCGCTCCGCCACACACTGGAAGTAGATCTCACCACCTGCCGCGCTGCAGAGAGGGAGACGAACACACATTTTAACTCACTTAGGGCTAAATGCCCAGTCTGCCCCACATGCAAAACAACCCAAGATATTTCAAATTAAAGTGCTTATATTTAAAATGATTTGAAACACTACTACTGCTACTAACTAACTCCAGCTGTGTCACCACTAAACCAACAGCATTTCATCATTGAAAACAGAAAACTCTCTGAGTCAGACCTTTAGCTTTATGCATGCTGCGTGTCTGTTGCAACTTCAACAACAAGTGATGTTATTATTGATGTTTTACTTGGCTAATAAAAGTCCTGTAACCGAAAATGGTAGGGGTGCGACTTCGCGCCACGGGCGATGAAGCCGCCCCGTGCCATTCCCAAAGTTAGTTTCTGAACTGTTGTGGGCCAGTACTGTTTAGTACTGTTTCTTCTTGTGTAGGTCCCTATGTGAACATGCCTGCAGTAACTCGTGGCCAGAGGATGTCAGGCAAGAGTAAAGAGTTGTCATTCCAGTGTATGTCAGGACATATAGAGGGATGAAATAATTCCATTGTTCTCCAGTGCAATAAGACAATAGACAGTGCAATATCAAAAAGGGCAAAAAAACAAACAATACAAGAAACAGTAAGTGACGTAGTGCAACAGACTAGAGCAGTAAAGTGCAACTGTAACAGCATAAAGTGAGGTGAAGGTGCTAAGCTACAACCAGGTATAATTATAAAGTGGCAAGTAATGAAAATTAAACAGACAGCTAGACAGGAACTAGACAGGACATATATATATGCTACAACTAGAGTTCTCAAACTCTGCCCGAACCCGACCAGGACCGAACCCGACCCGACATTTAGGGCCGGGTAGGGACGAAAATCTATCCTAATCAATAGGGCCTAGGGCCCCATGAAAAAATAATATATATTGAATTATTTTAATATATTAAGAATAATAGTTATTTTCTGTATTTACCTATTATGAAGATGGTGCTGATTGCATTTCAATTTTAATCTGTGGTGAATTCTCAAATTTTGCCCAAACCCGACAGTTTAGGGCCGGGTAGGGCCTAAAATCTATTCCATTTAGTAGGGCTGAACTGTTAGGGCCGGGTAGGGCCGGGCCTTAATTTTCAGGCCCGTTGAGATCTTTAGCTACAACTAAGACTATACGGCTAAGACTAAGACATACTACAACTAAGCAGCTAAACAGACACACATAAATATATACTACAACTATGGAATACTACAACTAAAACTATACATCAGGGGTGGCCAACCGGTCACAGACTAAGAGCCACGTTTTTCACTGTGTTACTGCAAAGAGCCACATCAAACGGTCGAGTGTAAACATGAAACCAAATGGACCCTTGCGGGTCCATTTGGTTTCATGTTTACGCTCTCAAGAGTTAAAATATGCATCACGTGAATTAGCCCAAGTCTACACAACTAGAGAAGAGTAATGGTCATTTTGATCTGTATGTTTGACTGTTTTGTTTTCTCTGAAATCCAGCCTGGAATTGTTGACAAAAGTAAACGAAATCTTTAGCTTTGGGGTCTGTGGAGCTAACATGTCATTAAATGGTGGTCCGTGGCTCAAATTCTGAATAAATGGTGGGCCCTGGTATTAAAAAAAAGGTTGAAAACCACTGGTATAGGGAAGGCATGACTGCGCCACTCCGAGTGTTTTTGACGGTTTCATGTGGAAGCCCCTTAAGAGCCGCATGTAACCAGCTGAAGAGCCGCATGTGGCTCGCGAGCCGCGGGTTGGCCACCCCTGCTATACATCTAAGTTCTCCTGGCATCATTTTATGATATATGTGTGTGTCTGAATGGTGGCATATGAATGGACACTCTCAGATCCTTTATTTAATATGACATCATATTAAAGAAAGGAACGGATTTTAATAGTCCCTCTTCTTTAACCTTGGCTCCACCGTATAAGTCATTGATATGCAATTGTAGTTACGGTAGATTACCAAATAGTAGCCCAGTCTGTTATTATGCAAAATCCATTACTATTATGAACGACCCCGGGCTTCTATAAGGTACAGGGGCCAGGCTGTTATTTATTTTTGCAGCAGAATACACAGGGCCGTTATTTCATTACATTGTCTGGTGAACATGTTTTAGTGCAAAATTAAAAGGTATGATAAACATATACTGTACATGGCAGGCAAAGTTATTGTCTTTTTGATGTACTATAGGAGAGCTTACAGGCAGCTCCTGTTGCTGAACTGACAGATCTATGCAAACAGCCATGATGTAATTACTTAATGGGTAGCACAGCTGTGTAACATTCCATATTATAAACATTCGGAAATATATTGCAACATTTTCAAGGGGAATTCCACCCATTTTCAACATTTTTTCTGAGAGCGTACAAATGCAACGTTGCAAATGGACCCTAACGGGTTCATTTTGGCTCCATTTGCCTCAGAAAAGAAAGAAGCGTCTAAAGAAATATTGATGATGTCATCAAGATGTGTTTCACCATGTTAATGATTTTCTTCAGACCTCCATTTCTAGGGGAAGGTTTTTATTATGCCCACACAACAACATCAAGTTATATCAATGATCACCTAGAATTCCCCTTTAAAGAAGTGGGCAGCAGTGTAGAGGTGTGGCTCTAAACATAGAGTTATCTAAACTTTGTGTTTACACATATACCGCAGATTCGTTCCAGGGTGTTCGCATGTCCATCACATGTACATCCTACAGCACAGCCTTGTGTATATAACCCATCATTATCATCATCATCTGTCAACTGTTCTGTATAAATAAATAAAATGTCCAAGTGAGTGTTTAGTGACGCATTCTCTCTGATCTACCACGCCCTCTTCCTAAATAAGCTCCAGGGACACACAGTTTAATGATATCAGCACAATTATAGGATCAGAAACTCACATTCAAATCCGCCCCAAAGCTAAGCTTTATAGATTCACGTCAGTCTAATAACAGGAACGTCAGAGAACATGCTGTTTCACAACCTGGTCACAGACAAGTCAGACAACTTTAAAACGCATTGTCACTATCCTATTATACATTTGAGTTCTGGGATAAAGGTAAGAAACACAATACTGAGAACGAACTGGCGAGATAGCCCCGCCCCTTGCCATTACTGGCGTATACAAGTTGCTCGGCGGCGTTTTCATGCACACGAGGGCTCAGCACGCACAACTGCTCAGTTTAGCTAATAGCATCAGTCACATCCGCCCTTCGTGCCTTCCTTTAGCGTGCTGCTGCAGTTCCACATTTCGCCACTGGGACCCCGCGGCTTCACCACGGCACATCGTCACTGGGGATAAAGGCTGTAACAAGCTGCAACGCTATGCTGCAAGCTGCGCTGCAACGGTGACGCTATGCTGTGCTATGCTGGCTGTAGCTCCTCACAAGTCAAGTACCGTTCCGTGAGCAAATATAACAGTTCCGGTCAATTTCAAAGTAAAAGTTGCGATGTATACTGTATGTTTGAAAAGACATTGACAGATAAGATAAAAAACGATCTATTTGCATATTTAAACCATGCTCCAACTCACACATTATGTTTCTGGGCCCAGATACAAAAGTAAAATACCATCAAAACGTTATATAAATATATGAATGAAAATATTATATCTCAATGGATAAATACTGTTACAAATTGTATTGGACTCAAATAGATCGTTTTTTCAAAGATCCTTTTTAAACGAAAAGGGTACTCTTATTTTGAAGAGATTTGCACTAAGAGCCTTATATTTGATGACGTTAAATTTGCTCTCGGAACGCTGTTATCCTCACATCCCTCCTCCAAACAAACCATGGATTTTAACACGACATTTTGGAAAGGACATCTCTAAGGCCAAAAGTTGGAAAAGACATCTAACGGCAGCAAAAAAGGTAATACTTATACTTATGCTTGCGTGTTTTCCTCTGAAAAGACATATCAACTTTTCAAGTCTTTCTCAACATAAATACTGCATGTAAAGCACATCATTGTGCATGCACGTATGCATGTGTTCCCAGCAAAGACACACAAACTTTTCCACTTTTTCTCAAAGTAAGGATTCCTAAATTGCGATTATTTACCACACTGCTTCTACCCATTTAATCACATGATGCGCGCGTGCGTGCATACATGACTGCGTTATCAACTTTACAGTGCATAGGACCGAGGCAACAGCCCAGCTGAAATTACCTTAAACCTCTATGTATATTTTACATTGTTCTGTAGTAGGCCTACGACATAAACATGACAACACATTAGTTGCCATTGTACCGACGTATTTGCCACACGCCTCATTGATTACAATGTAGCCTATTTCAAACCCCTGCAAACCAGTCTCAGTTTCTGACCCCTCAATGGCGCAACTTTACTTTGATTTTAGGGGCAGCGTTACACCAACTCCGTTCACTTCATGGGGCCAGTCCAATGGCGGATCCTCTATATAGCCTTCTACTAATGGCTCTGGGATGACGTGCTACTACGGCGGTGCTGCTCTGATTTCAGTGTTTAAACACGGACGCATTGCGTTCTCATACACTTCAATAGGCGAGCTGCACTGTTTTCACTTGACAGAATACTTGGTTAGAACGGTATCAAAGACGATACGTCGTCACGCTGGTTTTTAGCCAAGCTATGGTCATTGTTGCGCAACTTGCGCCAACGAGGGGCAGAAAACGGGCTGGTCACGTGGTTCATGTACTCGCGTGAGGTCATAGACTCCAATGCATTCCCTATACGGTTGTCCCATTTCTTTGTCCCTATTCAATCCACGTCTATGGAGAAAATCGGCCATTTGACGAGACCTATAAAGTGAACAGAGTTTTCGTAACTCAGTTGTTCTCCAACTCTATGGTTGTTCCACGCCGCCGTCATATGTCCGTTCATCTCCAGCTGTGAACAATGTTTAATGATATTATGATGATGGCGATCTACAAACTCACACCGTGTGTGTGTGTGTGTGTGTGTGTGTGTGTGTGTGTGTGTGCGCGCGCGCGCGCGCCCTACCCCACCCCACTATTTCCAACATGTCAATTGCACTTAAAGGGAAATTCCACCCATTTGCAACATTTTACTGTAGTAATACACCTTACAGACACATTCAATACAAATACTCCCATTCTTTAAGCACTGACTGGACCAGGGCTATGTTGGATTATAACAATGTGTTGTTGAGACTTTCTTCATCTACAGCCCGTCTTTTGCTATTGCATGCACACTTTCCCATTCTCATTTCTATCTACTGTATATACAGTACATAGATGGTGTGTGACTCTAAACCTATTTGTTACATTGATCATTCAAGGCAATGACTGATATAGTTACTATTGACATCAATAGCTATGTACTCACTCACCACATATTTTTCTGTCTTCCATTTAACAGTTTCATGGGCTCATATCACAGACCACCATGTGCAGATCAAGACTGACCTCCCAAACTACTTCCAACAACTTCAAGCCACTCAGCTTTCCACCCTACAGCCAGGATCTGCCTGATGTTTCTTTCAGTTAAGAAGGACTCATTCTCTACCACTGTTGCAAAACTGCTTGCTCAGGGTGTACACATAACTTAAGACAACCTCTTCACATTTGATATGTCAATAAAAATATTTTGATTTGTAACACCATTCAGAATATTACTCATTATTTATGTGTTGTCTATGTCAACGTTGATTACTTTAATGTATGGTTTGCAATCCACTACTTCAGAACCCCTGCAGTTTTCCATCAACTAGCTATTTGATTAAAAACAATTAACTCATGATATTTAGTTCCTCACAGATCCAACGCGTGGCGCTAGAGGTTCGGGGCGCGAAGCGCCCCGAACTTCTAGTACTATACAATGCTGTTTAAAGAGACTGCTCCCGCGAGAACAAACTACCTTAATCCCTAGAATATATAGTACACCACCAGTAACTGTAAAAGGACATCTACTACAGGGTCGGATGTAACATTTATCAAACACCCTTACTGCCCCACCAAACATGATGCCATGCAAAACAACCCAAATTTCAAGGACATTTAAAATTAAAGTGCTTATAATTAAAATGATTTGAAAAAAAAAAAAAAAAAATACAAAAATACAAATCACATCATGATGATTTAATCATGAAGTAAAAATTATGTAAACTCTTTCTGTTTGCATTTTCTAGTCATTCAGTTGCCAATTTTGTTTTATCAGCGTTATTATAATATAGAGTATATCACGGCCGTTTTAGACCGACCAGCTGAACAAATCTTGACATTTCTGATGTTTCTAGGACAAGGGTGCCCAACTGTCAACTCAAACCCCAAATACTTCAAACGTCAGTAGTAGCACAATTATCCAAGAAAACCTTCCAATTCTCCCCTTAAATTTTTCATTTTAGGTGCATTATTCTTAAACACTGTTTAACAGTAAGTAACACCATCACCACTATTTCAAAGATCGAACTTTCTAGGCGCTTTGACAGGGATTTTGAATAAATGGTGGTCCCTCAGATGAAAAAGGTTGAAAACCCCTGCTCTAGAAGATGCCTCTAAACTTTATTCTAAAAGCTCTTCATATGCTGCTACCTTACCAATTCCCACAAACCAATCCTGAAACGAAGAGCTCCCCGTCACCTTCCAACCCCTCATCAAAACCAGCAAGGTTTTATCTTTATTGTAGGTTTTAATAGTGAATGGCAGTGTATATTATTTTATCTTTATATTATTTTTCTCCTTTGTTTTTGTTTTTGTGTTGGAAACTTGAAAACTCAAAAAGTTTGAATCTTAAAAAAAAGCTGACTGACAACGCACTGTAACGTGTTGTCAGCTTGTACACAGGCTATTCTCAGTGACATACACACACTTTATGAACTCTATGAACTGTGTGTGTCAGGGGCGGATCTAGGCATGGGCATGGGGGGGTGGGCAATGCTCTCCTAAATGCCCTGACTGACCCACCAAACATGATGACATGCAAACAACCCAAATTTCAAAGTGCTTTTACAGTATTTAAAATGATGTGAAACACTACTACTGCTACTAACTAACTACTAATTGTGTCACCACTAAACCAACAGCATTTCTCATCATTGAAAACAGAAAACTCTCTGAGTCAGACCTTTAGCTTTATGCATGCTGCGTGTCTGTTGCAACTTCAACAACAACTGATGTTGTTATTGATGCTTGACTTGACTAATAAAAGTCCTGTAACCGAAAATGGTATGGGTGCGGCTTCAAATGCCATACCATTTTCACCTGCCCCTCCAATTGGGAAATGTTACATCCGGCCCTGGTGTGTGTGTGTGTGTGTGTGTGTGTCTGGAAACATGCCAGCATTGGTACTCTATATTGTGCAGAGTGCCGAGGGGCACGGAGGTCACATGGGTCACGTTAAGGGCCCTGAGGGCAGACATTAAGCTGTTCTGCTAGTATAAATGAATCCATGCCCCACACGTGTGTATGTGTGTTGTGTGGAAAGCCATCGATTTAGCTTTGATCAGGCACCCAGTGACCTACATTCCACTGTGTCAACCCGTGCATGGCATGGCATGGCATGGCACACACACACACACACACACACACACACACACACACACACACACACACACACACACACACACACACACACACACACACACACACACACACACGCACGCACGCGCGCCCTATTTGTTTGGTCATATACTACTGCAGTGTCGCACAAAACGTGCAAAATATCCGATCACTATAAGCTCACACACACTTTTCACTAAATAGCTAACTGCAACCAGGGCCGGATCTAGGCATGGGCATTTAGGGGGGGCAATGCCCCCCTAAATGCCCAGACTGCTCCACCAAACATGATGTTACAGTGGTGTGCACAGAGATTTTGAAGGACAGGTGCTCAAATGTTACCAGGAGGGTAACATTTGGGGGGTTTCGGGGGGTTAAAAATGCATAGATAACTGCATTTCAGCATCTACAAGTACAACACACAAGTTCAAACACATTAGGCTACTGCTATATAAAATGGTTTGAAGAAAATAAACACACAACAAGAGAATAATGGCTTCTTCTCCACTGACTGTATTTCAAACTCAAGTCCCTTAGAATAAGAGCAGATTCCACTTTATCCCTCTAAAACAGGCCTTGACTCTTGTGGACAACAGTGCCATCTTCTGACACAAAGTGGTAGTTTTTTTTGTATTGCTCCAGTGTTGAGACAAGCGCTGTTTTCTCAAATATACTGTATATATATATATATATATATATATTTTAACAGAGTGCTTTTAAAAGGGCATGTTCGTCCAGAGAGGGCTACTTGGGGGTGCCTAAGTACCCCTTGGCGTCTATCTGTGCAGGCCACTGGTTACATCGGCCCCTGGTGTACATCAGGCGTCAGGGGCTATCCCCTCGCCCCCGCACCCATCTCTCTCTCTGTGTCTCTGGGCCTGTAGCCATGCATGTTACTGTCCAGTCACGTGGAGCAGAGGAGCGGACTGGGCTGACATAATGAACCCTGCTGGAGGCCAGCCAGCCTAATGGAGCCACGGTGCCCTCATTCTCTCTCTCTCTCTGTCTCTGTCTCTCTCTCTCTCTCTCTCTCTCTGTCTCCACCAGGCCGAAGGCATGAGGAGAGAGTGTTTGTTTTTGCACTCCATCCGTCCATCCATCCATGTACGTCAGGGCCGGATCTAGGCATGGACATGGGGGTCCATGCCTGCCCCCCTAAATGCCCTGATTGCCCCAACCAACCCACTTTTAAGTGGGAAAACGGGTAAAAACGTACACGTTCTTTAGCTGTGATTACCATACCATACCACCTTTATTTATATTAGTTCTTAGTTGACGGTCAATAAAATAGTTGACAAGTAATTGAATCGGTCCGATTAATCGCTGCAGCCCTAATGGACACACAGAGTGCAAAAACTCCTCTTCACCGTGCTTTGGACAATCATGCAGTGCTGGAAGTTTTGTCTGTCGCCCGCTGTTATAACCCACTGTTTAGTGTCACTCAGATGACGATGCACAGTTATTCTCTCTCTCTCCCCATCCTGGCATGAACCCACAATGCTGTCCCATTGATGTGGTCCTGAGTAGACCCCTACCCATTCAACCTCACAAAACACAACTCCATCCTCCCTCCTCCTCCTCCGCTCGCCCCACTGCCCCTAAAATATCTCTCAGCTGTCACTATAATAAGGACAAACACAAGCAGTCTGCCATGACTCTCGCTCTCCCAGAGGCGGATGTAACATTTCCCAATTGGGGGGGACAGCAGAAAATTGTATGGGGGCGCCACGGGCGATGAAGCCACGCCCATACCATTTTCAGTAAGAGCACTTATATTAGGCAAGTTAAGCATCAATAATAACATCAGTTGTTGTTGAAGTTGCAACAGACACGCAGCATGCATAAAGCTAAAGGTCTGACTCAGAGAGTTTTCTGTTTTCAATGATGAAATGCTGTTGGTTTAGTGGTGCCACAGCAGTAGTAGTGTTTCAAATAATTTTAATTATAAGCACTTTAGTTTGAAATATCTTGGATTGTTTTGCATGCCTCATGTTTGGTGGGTCAGACTGGGCATTTATGGGGGCATTGCCCCCCTGATGTCCATGCCTAGATCCGCCCTGCCCTCTCCCTCTCTCTCTCTGGTGCCAGTGAGGGAGTGAATCTGTTCCGCTCTACTTCCTCCTCTCACTAGACTACACTACAGTACATACAAAAACAAAACAAAACAAGGAAAAAAGAAAGAAAAAAAACAGTCAAAAGTTGAAAGGAGGACATCACATGGTGCTGCGCTGTGTGTGCTGAGTGGAGCCAGGCTCTCACACAGCCTTACTGCTGTGTGTGTGTGTGTGTGTGTGTGTGTGTGTGTGTGTGTGTGTGTGTGTGTGTGTGTGCGTGTGTGCGTGTGAGTGTGAGTGTGTGCGCATGTCTGTGTGTGTGTGTGTGTGTGTCTGTGTGTGTGTGCGCGCGCGCACGTGTGTGTGTGTGTGTGAGTGTATGTGCGTGTGTATGTGTGTGTGTGTGTGTGTGTGTGTGTGTGCGTGTGCGTCTGTGTGCGTGTGCGCGAGCGTGCGTGTCTGTGTGTGTGTGTGTGTGTGTGTGTGTGTGTGGACACCATGAGTGATAGATGATAGCTTGGTGGGTGAGAGGGAAAAACAACAACCTCTGTTTCATTTGCATCCATCCATCTATTCATCCATCTTCAATGCTTATCCTACAGCCTAGTCCAGTGGTCCGGGGACCACCAGTGGTCCCTGAGAGGATTCCAGGTGGTCCCCAGGCTAAATGATGAAAGTTGGTTAACCAGATATAACTCTTTGAGAGCGTAAACATGAAACCAAATGGACCAGCAACATGTTTACACTCTCAAGAGTTAAAATATTCATCGTCTGAATTAGACCAAGTCTACACAACTAGAGAAGATTAATGGTCAATCATTTTGATTTGTATGTTTGCCTGTTTTGTTTTCTCCGAAATCCAGCCTGGAATTGTGGACATAAGCAAAATAAATCTTTAGTTTTGGGTCTGTGGGGCAAAAATTATATCAAATTGTGGTCCGTGGCTCAAATTCTAAATAAATAGTGGTGGACCCTGGTATGAAAAAGGTTGAAAAGCACTACCTTAGGTGACCTGGTAATACACCACCCTGTCTAACCCTGTCAGTTAGAGTCTCTGGTGTCACCAGGAAACGCTCAGCCTCTCAATATCTTAATATTTAACTAGGATAACTAACAGCCTGCTATGTCCTGAACTATCCTGCTCTCCCCACACACGCATGCACGCACACACACACGCACACACACCAGTATGTAAGTGCATGCACATAGGCCTACATACGAACACGAATGCAATGCTACATTCTAGTTTCTGCCACTAGATTCTAGTTTCTGCCACTAGATTCTAGTTTCTGATACTAGATTATATTTTCTGACGCTAGATTCTATTTTCTGACGCTACAGTAGATTCTAGTTCTTGATGCTAGATTCTAGTTCTTGATGCTAGATTCTAGTTCCTGACGAACTAGCCGGGCTCAGCCCTGAATCAGCACCTTAAAAATACTAGCTTATTTTTTCCCTGTGATTCAAGGACTGGCTTCCCTGCCTTTGGGGCCATTTGTCCCGGTTGGAAATCAAATCCCACTACCTGCCCTGTCAATCACTTCGACCCCAACGTCGTCTGCTTTCCCAATATTCTGAGGGGTTCATATGAACCAATCACCGTTAAGACTGCTGCTTTGACCACACCCATCCCAGAAACTGCTGTGGTAGACGAGAGAGGGACTTCAGTCTGAATAATGAAGTGAAACAAAATGACAATTCAGACTGAGGTCAGGCCAGTGCTGGACTGACCGGACATTTTTAGCATGATTTGGCCTAGACCAGCCCACCACAACCAGCGTGTGATGGACCTGTTCTACCTGGTATAGTTGGTTAACCAGATGTAACTCTTTGAGAGCGTAAACATAAAACCAAATGGACCCTTGCGGGTCCATTTGGTTTCATGTTAACACTCTCAAGAGTTAAAATAAATCAAAAAATATTCATCTAAATTGGCCCAAGTCTAGTTGGAAAATGTAACCAACATATAACAATTTCCCAAATCCCTCCTGGAATTGTGAGTCAAAAAACAAAATAAATCTTTAGTTTTGGAGTCTGTGGTGGTCTGTGGTGGTGGTTTCATGTTAACACTCTCAAGAGTTAAAATAAATCTAAAAATATTCATCTAAATTGGCCCAAGTCTAGTTGGAAAATGTAACCAACATATAACAATTTCCCAAATCCCTCCTGGAATTGTGAGTCAAAAAACAAAATAAATCATAAATAGTTTTGGAGTCTGTGGTGGTCTGTGGTGGTCCGTGGCTCAAAATTCTGAATGAACACTGGGCCCTGGGATCAAAAAGGTTGAAAACCAGTGCTTTTAATCATACCGTGATACCAGCGGCCCCCTACGGGTCGTGGCCCACCGGGAGACCTCCTTGGACGCCCAATGGTCAATCCGACCTTGGGTCAGGCTAGTGATGAATCAGGGGTTGACACTAAGGTCTCCGAGGTCAGTTTCTACTTGCCCTCAGGTCATGGTCACTTGCCCCCCAAAAATATATTGTAAAATTCCTACTTGGGTGCTTTAAACCAGGGGTTTTTAACAGGCGGTCCGGGGACCACCAGTGGTCCCTGAGAGGGTTCCAGGTGGTCGCCAGCTAAGTTGGTTAACCAGATGTAACCCAAATGGACCCTTGCGGGTCCATTTGGTTTCATTGTTACGCTCTCAAGAGTTAAAATTCATCATCTTAATTAGCCCATAGTGGTCACAGACCCAGTGGTCCCTGACCCCAGCAAAATGATAGCTTGGAACCAAATGAACCTGGGAGAGAGATAGGTAGAGATAGCTCTAGAAAGCAGGGAAAGACAGAGTGCAATGACTGCCTTCAAGACAAATTTATCTTGTGTTGTGTTATAGTGCACCAAGTTGCACACTTGCCCGTTCGGGCAACCAGATAGCAGTCT
Organism: Benthosema pterotum; assembly: GCA_039105355.1. Classification (NCBI taxonomy): domain Eukaryota; kingdom Metazoa; phylum Chordata; class Actinopteri; order Myctophiformes; family Myctophidae; genus Benthosema; species Benthosema pterotum. The sequence continues at coordinate 6,409,554 of CM076982.1, forward strand.
TCACTTGCCCCACCACTTTTTTTTTTTACTTGCCCCGGGCAAGCGGGCAACTGTTGTTAGTGTCAAGCCTTGTAGTGAAGTGTAGTACTCACTACTCCAGCACCAGCACCATCTCGGAGGCCATCTCGTAGACCTGGTGCAGGTTGACCACCCGCTGGCTGTCTCTGGCCAGCTCCAGCAGCGCCACCTCGTGGACGATCTCCGGACGACAGTCCTGGCCTTTGCGTCGCTTCCTCATGAACTTGGCGGCGTACTCGCGACCCGTGGACCTCTCCACGCACTTCCTGACCACCGCAAACTTCCCCCTGGGAAGGAGGAGAGAGGACGGTTAGGGAATGATGCACCAAATAGGAAACCAAATAACCAATACCTGTATATCCAGGGGCGTATCTAGGCATGGGCATGGGCGGAGCAATACCCAGTCTGCCCCACCAAACATGATGGCATGCAAAACAACCCAAGATATTTCTAATTAAAGTGCTTATATTTAAAATGATTTGAAACATGACTACTGCTACTAACTAACTACAGCTGTGTCACCACTAAACCAACAGCATTTCATCATTGAAAACAGAAAACTCTCTGAGTCAGACCTTTAGCTTTATGCAATGCTGCGTGTCTGTTGCAACAACTGATGTTATTATTGATGCTTTACTTGCCTAATAAAAGTCCTTTAACTGAAAATTGCATTAAGTCGCCCCCATGCCATTTTCTCCTGCCCTCCCAATTCCCCCAATTGGGAAATGTAGCTGGGGACCACCTAGCACGGGCGTCGATGTGTGGGAAAAAGTTAGACAATTTTAGGGGGGCAAAGACACCCCAAAGACGAAAAATTGCCAGCAATGCCCCTGCCAGCTGGAACACTCTCAAGGACCACTGTGGTCCCCAGACCAATGATTGAAAACCACTGCAGTATACAGTATAGGAAACGGTTTGGCTGAGAACCACAAAACGGGATAGCCAATATATTAAGTTCGGAAACCTAAGCTTGGGAAATATTTCTCGCCAGCTTAATAATACCAACTTGTGTTGTATCTTATATGGTTTTAATCGTTGATTAGTCACCTTTAAAACACAGTATGGCATGTAGAGATCGGACATTCATGGAATGAGTAACACTGATGGACGTTGTGGGATGCACCAACGTTGTGGGATGCACCGTGTCAAAAGTATACACGAACATTCATCCATTTTAGATCATCTCACACACACACACACACACACACACACACACACACACACACACACACACACACACACACACACACACACACACACACACACACACACACACACACACACACACACACACACACACACACACACACACACACACACACACAGTCACACACACACTAGACTTTTTTTTATCATGTCCACAATGTCTCATGGTCTAAATTATGTGGAGCTCGTCAAACTCCATCAAGGGCCCTTGGGGAGTCCCAAGACCCAAATTTGAGAACCACCGCTGGACAAACTGCTTTACATCATTTGTTTTTTGCTTTTTTACACAACAGTAATGTAAACTTGGTGAACCTCTGGGATATTTGTAACCTGTGACCATTGACCTTTGCTAAGGGCTATTTGCAACCATTTCCTCAACAAAACAAACAATTAAACGCCACAGACTCCTATATATACTCCAGTACCTGCAGTAGGTCAGGTACAGAACCTTCCAAGGAGAAACAACAACTACTGGAGGTGAGCTCAATAATATTGGCTTGCTAGACTTGCTAGTATGCAACGACTGCTTAGGAGAAGATTATTTTCAATGCCCTGGTGATGGTGTTACTTACTGTTATAGTGTTTAAGAATAATGCACTTATAATGAAAAATGGAAGGGGAGAATTGGAAGGTTTTCTTGTATATGCTACTACTGACAGAACTGGCAAAACGTTGGTCAAAATAACAATTATTTTCCATTTTCTAATTGTGTGGACTCTTGAAATTACGTAATTCAGATGTTTAAATTAAATATAATTAACTCTTGAGAGTGTAAAATGAAACCAAATGGACCCGCAAGGGTCCATTTGGTTTCATTTTAACGCTCTCAAGAGATACCGGTCTATACATTTTTTCAGTGTCCTTATAATGAACTGACGACTCACACTGATCTGTTAACAGTTTTTTTTTAACATCCTCATACAGAAAATGAAGATACAAATTGTGTTCCTGCTCTTTGCTGTGCTGGTCGCTGTTCACGGAGCGCCAGCAGTGGAGGCTGAGGATGACGCAGGTAAAAATGGATGAATGTTTGTGTATACTTTAGACACACACACACAAAACCTGCACAACGAGCTATCAAGCACTCAGTTTCTGACCCCTCAATGTCGCAACTCTGACACTAGATCTGACTATAATAACAGTAGGTTGCAGCCTCTTTAATCACTCTTTTCACAGGTCAAAGTAATGCGGCATTAGCTCATTTTCCTCCTCCAACACAATACTGTTGAGCAGCAGCTTTGGGGCTGGGACTTTAACTGATTAATTGAGATTAATTAATTACAGAGACAATAACGCGATTAACAAAATGAACTCATTAAGCAAATTAAGCAAAATCTATGTGCGATTAAAAATTTTAATCGCACATAGACTTTGCTCCACAGAACCGTTTCCACTGGATTTTGGAAACAACAATCTTCATTGAATAATAATACTGTAAGATTTATTTGAGATTTCTGAGTTTATTGTGAATAATTTAACATACTGTACGCATGTCACCAAGGATTTTAACTGGGTCGCGCTACCACCGTGTACAGGTAGATCTGCTGTTTTGAGGGTGACATCATGTCTCTGTACTATTCATCTGTTCACCACAGAAAGTTCTTGATGGTCATTTCATTATCTGTTTTCAGAACGTCCTACTGTAGCTGTTTGTGATTCTAACCTGGCAGGGGCGGATTGGCACATATTTTCCCACCAGGATAATTTTGCCTTTGCCAGGCCACCCTGGGGAGGGGGCAGCTGGTTAACCAGATGTAACTCTTTGAGAGCGTAAAAATGAAAACAAATAGACCCTTGCGGGTCCATTTGGTTTCATTTTTACACCCTCAAGAGTTAAAATACTCATCATGTGAATTAGCCCAACTTAGTCTACACAACTAGAGAATGTAGAAGATTAATGGTCATTTTGATCTGTATGTTCCAGGCGAGCATCTAGCACATTCTAGTTTATTTTGGAAGTGCCACTAGTGCATTTTGGATCTTGTCCAGGCCACTAGGTGGCGCAGGCCACCGGGAAAACTCCCTGTACTCCAGATGGCCAATCCGCCCCTGTAACCTGGTTATCATTACTACTATGCGGTCTTTGTAGCCTATGGGATCTCTGTAGTCAGGAGACAAATAGCCTAGGTCACTCTGATCATCTGAACCAGTTTCATCCAGTATTACCTCACATCATTTTTGTTAGATCTATCCATGACAACTTTGACGACATGCTATGATGATTACGTTGTACAACGGTTTTAAATATTCAGTTCATCTTGTAAAATATTGTCCTCCTAATAATACGTGAGAGGGCCGTGGAATTCCATTTAGAGTACTCAGTGTGGAGTGCCAACTTGCGCATTGCACACAACTAGGCCATGGCCTGCTTATGTGCGAGCAGAGCAAGAGAGCAGAGTGGTATTCAAACTGACACACAACTCTGTCTTTTCCTTCCTTCCTTCCTGTGTAGCCGTCCAGGCCGCTGATGAGGCTGCCGATCCAGAGCCCGTCATATGGACCCTGCTTCGCCTCCTTGGTCGCCATGGCGTCCGTCATGCCATGCGTGCCGACCCAGAGCCTCACCGTAACTTCTGGGCTCGCTTCCATGATGAGGCTGGTGATGAGGCTGCCGATCCAGAGCCCGTCCTATGGGTTGATGAGAAGATGGCTGGCGATCCAGAGCCCGTCATATGGACCCTGCTTCGCCTCCTGGGTCGCCATGGCGTCCGTCATGCCATGCGTGCTTAACCACTTTGGACAGGTACGCCTTTTGGTGTTCTAAGCATTATCAGCATAATTAGCATTACTAAAAAAAAGTATTCAAACTCCAGTTTGTCCCTATACAGGCCATTCAAACTCGGACACCTCAATGTCGCGCCGCTTCTACGGAGAATACAGACAGTTACCCAAACTCCGTTCACTTCATGGGGTCAGTCCAATGGCGGCTGTTCTACATAGACTTCTATGGGAACAGGGACAGCAAATAAAACCGTCTCTCTCACACAAACACACACACGGCCCGCCCCTTTCCCATTTGGACAGGCTTCGCTGCTCACAGGCAGGCTGCCGCGGATCAGTGTTGACACACTATTTTGCGAATTTGCGCACATTATGAAAACTACAGCTTGTCAATCAAAATGCGGGACAAAGTCTCAATCGGCGGGACACCTTAAAAGACAGTGAAATGCGGGACAATCCCGCACAAAGCGGGACATCTGGTCACGCTATTAACATTACTTTGCATTATTAGCTCTAGTTAGCATTATTAGCATTACTTAGCATCATTAACATTACTTTAGTTATTGACACAGGGATTTCCTCCACGTCATTAGCTACAGCGTCCCCCTCCCTCACTACGCGAGGTGGGTTATTATAATTGATATAGGCTACTGTACACATGAATCATTACACTGCGCGCAGCGTGGTGTGGACACTGGACATCTAAAAAGTGAAAAGTTTGTTTTTAATCAATCAATCAATCAATCAATCAATCAATCAATCAATCAATCAATCAATCAATCAATCAATCAATCAATCAATCAGTTTGTGTTCTTCTCCCACAGCCCCATGAGGAAGACACTCAGAGGAACATCTGGACCAGAGTGTCATCGTTGTCTTTAATAATATGAATTAAATGTCGACGTTTCCTCGTGATAATGACTGAGTGAGGTGAGGCCTGTCTGCCAGCTTCAAATAAAATACAACATTTCACTCAATGTGTATTTTGTCTTTTATTGTTATTTCTCTGTGTGTCCCACACTGTGACTGGCAGGGAATTTACAAGTTAGGCATATTTAGCAGACCTTCTTAATCCAGAGTGATTTACAGTAAGAAATGAATCAATAAAGGCTAATTCGACTGTATACAAATGCTATAATACTGTGTTTACATGAAATGTCTACGTACACTGCTATGATCTAAGTCTACGTAAAATGCTATCTAGGATACTCAGTTTGGTACTTTGGGAGATTTTTTTCACAATCCCCTCCACCAGTGACATCACCATTAGGCAGTGAATCAGTCTACGGACCCCCATTTGTGGCATTTCTATCTCTGAGACCCCATTGTTTTTTTCATTCGAAATTCAGTGTTAATTAAACTCTTGAGTACAAATGGAACGTATGGTCGTATCTTTTGCTGTATAACTCTAGAACCGTAGGTCGTAAAATCAAGTTTTCAATTCGGCTGGATTCCTTGGGGCATCATGCATCTCCACATATAGGTGTTGCGATGAACTTTAAACTATATAATATATATATAATATAAAATATATAAACTAGAATCAATAAAATAAGCCACTGTGGGTGTGGGCTACGGCCCATCACATCAGCATTAGAATAAACCAACGCTTCGTTCCTGTATCAGCCTCCTCCTCCTCTCCTCCTCAAGTTTTTGTCCACAATTTAGGAGAGATAGCAAAACGTTGGTCAGAATAACAATTTTTCATTTTCTAATCGTGGAGATTCTTGAAAATTAAGTAATTCAGACGTTTAGATATAATTTAAACTCCTGAGAGTGTAAAATGAAACCAAATGGACCCGTGAGGGTCCACGGACCACCTGTTGAAAATCACTGCAGTAATGCATTGAGTCAAGTGTATCTACTGTGTATTCTGTGTCGATAAGGCGGGTGAATTAACGTTCCAGCCCGTAGACAGCATATGGCCAGGATGCTGTGCCATCCGTTAGATTAAAACTATAAAATACATACAGTGGCGTGCACAGATAGACGCCAAGTGGCCCTCTCTGGACCAACATGCCCTTTTAAAAGCACTCTGTTAAAAAAAAAAAAAATACATTTGAGAAAACAGCGCTTGTCTCAACACTGTAGCAAAAAAAAAAAAAAAAAAATACCACTTTGTTTACCACATTATTCTCTTGTTGTGTTTTTTTTTTCTTCAAACATTTTATATAGCAGTAGCCTAATGTGTTTGAATAGTTGTACTTGTAGATGCTGAAATGCAGTTATCTATGCATTTTTAACCCCCCAAAAGTTTGCCCTGGTAACATTTCAGCACCTGTCCTTCAAAATCTCTGTGCACGCCACTGAATACATACAAGTCCGATGGCTGCTGTAGTGTGAACATGATAATAACATGGAGGAAATGTGGGTGGCCCGTGCCCCTGGCATACACTGCGTTCCAACTTATTATGCAAATCATGTTTTTGTTTGATTTTCTAACATAATTGATGCAAATGATATCAGCATAATTTTCAAGTCATTAGCTGTCAATTTATATTTCAAATGTTATTGAACAAACCTCCTAATGAAAACAGAATTTAGAAAATAAATTAAAAACTTAAAACACACTGTTCCAGGTTATTATGCACATCATAGTTTCAAGACATTTTCTAGTTTGTAAAGAACTGAAAATAGTAATTTGTTGAATTCATAGCAATAAGGAGGTCATATGTACTGGGGGAAAAAAGCTATTTCAATCCAAAACATGTTAACAGGTCCAGTTACATGTTAACATGGGACCCCTTGTTTGATAGCAGCTTGCGTCCATAAAACTTGTGAGTTTATGGAGCGTTTCTGCTTGAATGTCTTTGCAGGATGTCAGAACAGCCTCCCAGAGTTGCTGTTTGGATGTGAACTGCCTCCCACCCTCATACTGTACATTTTTCAAAACAGTCTTGTTCAGTGATGAGTGCCGTGCAACCCTGGATGGTCCAGATGGATGGAGTAGTGGATGGTTGGTGCATGGCCACCATGTCCCAACAAGGCTGCGACGTCAGCAAGGAGGTGGCGGAGTCATATTTTGGGCCGGAGTCCTAGGGAAAGACCTGGTCGGCCCCTTTAGATCTTTCGCTCGAGGATGCTCCACACATTCTCAATGGGATTGAGGTCAGGGGGGGGGGGGGGGGGGGGGGGGCACACCATGATTTTTTTTTTCCCCTTTTATGCCCATAGCAGCCAATGAAGCTGAGGTATTCCTTGCAGCATGAGATGGTGCATTGTCGTGCTTGAAGATGATTTTGTTTCAGAAAGCATGATTCTTCCCTTTTGTACCGTGGAAGAAAGTGGTCAGTCAGAAACTCATCATACTTTGCAGAAGTCATTTTCACACCTTCAGGGACCCTAAAGGGGCCGACCAGATCTTTCCCTAGAATTCCGGCCCAAAACGTGACTCCGCCACCTCCTTGCTGACGTCGCAGCCTTGTTGGACGGCACTCATCAGTGAACAAGACTGTTTGAAAATTGGTCTTCGTGTACAGTATGAGGTTGGGAGGCAGTTCACATCCAAACAGCAACTCTGGGAGGCTGTTCTGACATCCTGCAAAGACATTCAAGCAGAAACTCTCCATAAACTCACAAGTTTTATGGACGCAAGCTGCTATCAAACAAGGGGTCCCATGTTAACATGTAACTGGACCTGTTAACATGTTTTGGATTGAAATAGATTTTTTTCCCCAGTACATATGACCTCCTTATTGCTATAAATTCAACAAATTATTTTCAGTTCTTTACAAACTAGAAAATGTCTTGAAACTATGATGTGCATAATAAGCTGGAACAGTGCGTTTCAAGTTTTTAATTTATTTTCTAAATTCTGTTTTCATTAGGAGGTTTGTTCAATAACATTTGAAATATATATTGACAGCTAATGACTTGAAAATTATGCTGATATCATTTGCATCAATTATGTTGGAAAATCAAACAAAAACATGATTTGCATAATAAGTTGGAACGCAGTGTAATAGCGAAGGCTCAGGCACAAAATTGCATAGGCCACTATCTGTTGCGTTGCTGGTGTAGCAGCGGTAACATGACAGTGGGGTAACATCGAGAAGGGTGGCATGCTAGGGGGCGGTCAGAGTTTCCCCATGTAAAGCACTATTAATTTAATGATCAATTAACAATTGGTTAATTTGAAAAAAAAAAATCTCTTTTTTTTTGTCTTTCTTGTTAATCTCTTCATAATATTATGGTCAATGTCCGTGTGAAAACATTTATATAGCGCCTTTTATCCAAGGCGCTTTACATACACTGTGCATGACATTCACCCATTCAAACACACACACATTTATGCACTTGTGGCAGTGGAAACCATGTAAGGCTCAACCAGCACATCAGGAGCAATTAGTGGTTCAGTGTCTTGCTCAAGGACACTTCGACGTCAACTCTGGTGGAGCCTGGGTTCGAACCAGCGACCTTGCGATTACCATCCGGTGACTCTACTCCTAAGCCACTGCCGTATGTTTTGCCGTATCTAGAACTGTAGGTCGTAATATGAAATTTTCAATTTGCCTGGATTCCTGGGGGCATAACGCATTCTCCACATATAGCCGTCGGGATCAACTTTAAACAAATATACACTAGAATCAACAGAATCAGCCACTGTGGGATCCATGTTGTCACATCATCATTAGAATAAGTAACAGCCTAGCACACAATCCTGTTTCTAATGACCCACTTTTTTGGAGGCGAGCGAGGAGCTAGCCCACTCTAGAAAACATGAGGGGTCAAATGCCACTTTAACTTTAAAAGGATCCCTGGCTAATGACGCAAACATGGATAATTACATTATACTTGCCCTCTATAACTAGAATTGAACATTTAAAGCACATAGCATGAGTTCTTTAGTTTAAAAATAGTTCATGTTTTTACCCCAAGGTGGCCACCAGATTGTCAGATCTGTAGTATAGTACAGCTAATGGAACGTTCCATGATTACCCAGCATTGCAAAGTAAAACATCGATGTATATATACACTGCTCTGTTTGTTATGACAAGGGCGACCCCCACTGGTGAAATAAAGGACTGTAAAACAAACGGGATGATCTATTAGGTGGAGAAAATATGTAGTTGTTTGATGCATTCCATTACTTCTACACCCCCCCCCCCCCCCCCCCCCCAATCCAACGGCTTGGGGGGGGGGCGGGGGGGGGGGGGGGGGCATCTGCTGTATGTTTAACTCTGAACTGTAGTTGAACTTTAGGTTGTAATATCAAATTTTAAATTTCCCATGATTCCTTAGGGCATAACGCATCTCCCCATATAGGCATTGGGATAGACAAAACATACACCTTTGTGCTAATTGCACGGGGAAAAAAAAGCCTGAAACATTGTTCAAGGCTATTTGCAACTATTATGTGTTGAACAAATATAAACTAGAATCAACAGGATGAGCCATGTGGACTCCAGGCTGTCACATCAGCACTAGAATAAATAACATCCTTGCACACTAACCTGCTTCTAATGACCCATTTTTGCATCATTGAGGGGAGCTAGCCCACCCTGTAGGGGCGGATGTAACCTTTCCCAATTGGGGGGCAGGAGAACATGGTAGGGGGGCGGCTTCATCGCCCGTGTCGCTTCACTCCACGGGCAATGAAGCCGCACCCATACCATTTTTAGTTACAGGACTTTTATATTAGTCAAGTAAAGCATCAATAATAACATCAGTTGTTGTTGAAGTTGCAACAGACACGCAGCATGCATAAAGCTAAAGGTCTGACTCAGGAGAGTTTTCTGTTTTCAATGATGAAATGCTGTTGGTTTAGTGGTGACACAGCTGTAGTTAGTTAGTAGCAGTAGTAGTGTTTCAAATCATTTTAAATATAAGCACTTTAATTTGAAATATCGGGTTGTTTTGCATGCCATCATGTTTGGTGGGGCAGACTGGGCATTTAGGGGGGCATTGCCCCCCCATACCCATGCCTAGATCCGCCCCTGCCGCCCTGTGTCCACCACAGGGAGGAGCTAGCCCACCCTGTGTCCACTGCAGTCTAACCCTATTGTGAACACATGAGGGCTCAATTGGCACTTTAACTTTAGACCTGCACTTATTAAACAACTCAAATAAAAACAGAAGCTCAACATGAGGGTAAAGGAAACATTCAGGCCAAATGTGAGACAGTGAAATCATTTTGAGGCCACAGCGGTGGTTATCAGTCAGTAAACATGGCAACCGTTTTACGGTTGGCTATTGGTCACACCTGTTCTTCACCGGTCGCTATAAACATAACTCTAAACCTTAAACCTAAACATAATCTCAGTAAAACCTATGCCTAAACCTAACCTTAACGCCCAATCAACAGGATACTTGCCGCTACAAATAGGATGACACAGCCGAAAACGGTCAAGACTCATTTACTATAGATCGCGACTGATTTACTTTCATACCCAAGTAGATTCCACGCCTCCTGTCAAAAGTTCAGCCTAGTAGGAAAGTGTGTTAAAGATTTCAGGTAAATTGCACTGTGTGTTCATGATTTGATCCTTTTTCTTCAAAGCAAATCCAATCCTGCAAATTTTAAAAGCCAATTCTAGACAATTAGGATGGATTATGAAATATTGGACAGATCCGTTTTGGGCATATGGCTATAGAGATTCTGTGTAACAAGTTGCAAGATTTTGGGACATAATCTAAATGAGCAACATGAAATGTATTTTACAAAGATTGGCTTTGTGGTGGCGCTATAGCAGGCTGTTCTAGAAAATGTGGGGCAGAGGTTCATTGTTGGCATCCAGGGAGTTTGTGTGCAAAGTTTGGCATCGTTTTGTCAGAAATTGAGTAATTAGCACAAGTGAAACTCCTTAATTAACCACTATAAAAAAATGGAAACAGCTTTAACTCTACTACATAATGTGTTGTTTCTATATTATTTTAATGTGCTGAATTCATTTCTGCCATATGCCGAGGGATACAAGTCACTATTCAGTCAATATTGAATAAATACAATAGTTAATCACTAAAACTGAAAATTGATTTATCGTTTTGGTAGGACACCTACCTACAACAGTACATTAACTGTCAAGGGAGTGAGAGCAGCGCTTCTTTGATGTATGGCTATTGTTTACTCAGAAACGGTGACTTGTGGCACTAGGCATACAGCATGGATGGATGCAGCGTGTCAAAACCATGTAGAAACAACCCAACTTGTCCAATTATTCAATGCCCCAATAAATGCCCAGTCTGCCCCACCAAACAGGATGACATGCAAAACATTTTCTGAGTTTTTTTTTTTGCCTTCTCCAGTGACCAGACATTTGGTCACTGGTTCCCAAACGTTTTCATGTCAACCCAAAATGAATTAGTCAGCGGTCCCTTCTTTGAAAAGATATGCAAAGTCCCTCTAGCCTGACCTTAGTCCGAACAGTCATTTCATTTCACTTCACATTATTCAATCAAATTAGGCTAAATGACCCATAAAGTTGTCATGGCTCTGGTAGTGATTCTCAATCCGTTTGATTTCAAGGAACGCCAGTTTGACGTGCATCAGTCTACGGACCCCCATTCATGGCACTTCTGTGACCACTTCTGGGACCAAATGGAACCAAATGGACCCTGCTTAAAACTGAGAGTACACATTCACTGACAGACCCATAATGGTCCATTTGGTCTCAAACTATCTTTTAGCTCATATGGGGAGCCCTTGGTACCCCGAACAACACTTTCTTAGTTCATTTGTTTTTTTTGCTTCTTTTTTTTTACACAACAGTAATGTAAACATGATGGAATTGCAGTTGGCCACTAATTGCTCCAACCTGCAGGATATTTGCTACCTGTGACCATTGACCTTTGCTACCTTTACAAAACAAACAATTAAACACCACAGACTCCTATATATACTCCAGTACCTGCAGTAGTTCAGGTACAGAACCTTCCAAGGAGAAACAACAACTACTGGAGGTGAGCTCAATAATATTGGCTTGCTAGACTTGCTAGTATGCAACGACTTCTTAGGAGAACTAACTAGATTATTTTCAATGCCCTGGTGATGGTGTTACTTACTGTTATAGTGTTTAAGAATAATGGAAAAATGAAAAATGGAGGGGGAGAATTGGAAGGTTTTCTTGTATATGCTACTACTGACAGAACTGGCAAAACAATTATTCTCCATTTTCTAATTGTGTGGACTCTTGAAATTCAGATGTTTAAATATAATTTAACATTTGAGAGTGTAAAATGAAACCAAATGGACCCGTATGGGTCCATTTGGTTTCATTTTAACGCTCTCAAGAGATACCGATCTATACATTTTTTCAGTGTCCTTATAATGAACTGACGACTCACACTGATCTGTTAACAGTTTTTTTTTAACATCCTCATACAGAAAATGAAGGTACAAATTGTGTTCCTGCTCTTTGCTGTGCTGGTCGCTGTTCACGGAGCGCCAGCAGTGGAGGCTGAGGATGACGCAGGTAAAAATGGATGAATGGAATAACTTTAGATCTAAAAAATGGTGCATCTACACCAGTGGTTTTAAATGTTCTTTTTCCACAAATGAGTCTTGGTAAATGTGTGTCGTCTTATAACCAGAGCCGAATACCTGTGATACTTTTACATAGAAATTAAATTAATATTACGCAGAATAGCCTTTAGGCCCGGCCCTCCACAAGACTTTCTGTATCTCATTTGGCCCATTAGGATAAATAATTGCCAATTTTCTGCATTGATTTTACAATATAATTGCAGGTCTGAGACATAGAAACACAGTTAACACAAGCCTTCTGGTATTCAAACTGACACACAACTTCCTTCCTGTGTAGCCGTCCAGGCCGCTGACATGTCCGCCGCACTGGGCGAGGACGACGCCATGTTGATGGACCCCGAGAACGACAAGGAGGAGGATGAGGATGAGGATGATGATGCACTGGACAACGCCGAGGACGACGAAGAGGATGATGAGATGGCTGCCGATCCAGAGCCCTGGAGACATCCTGGTTGGGCTCGTGCTCGTAATGGTGATGAGATGGCTGCTGATCCAGAGCCCTGGAGACATCCTGGTTGGGCTCGTCGTGGTTTTGGTGATGAGATGGCTGCTGATCCAGAGCCCCGGTGGAATCATCGTCTTGGTTTTGGTGATGAGATGGCTGCTGATCCAGAGCCCAGGAAGAAGCGTGGTGATGAGATGGCTGCTGATCCACGTCATCCTCGTGGTATTTTGTGGGGCGATGAGATGGCTGCTGATCCAGAGCCCAGGAAGAAGCGTGGTGATGAGATGGCTGCCGATCCATATCGTCGTCCTATTGGTATTTGGGGTGATGAGATGGCTGCTGATCCAGAGCCTTGGGGGAAGAGACGTCCTGCTCATGCTGGTCGTTTTGCTGGTCGGGGTGGTCGTCGTTCTGGTGATGAGATGGCTGCCGATCCAGAACCCTGGAGACATCCTGGTTGGGCTCGTCGTGGTTTTGGTGATGAGATGGCTGCTGATCCAGAACCCTGGAGACATCCTGGTTGGGCTCGTCGTGGTTTTGGTGATGAGATGGCTGCTGATCCAGAGCCCTGGAGACATCCTGGTTGGGCTCGTCGTGGTTTTGGTGATGAGATGGCTGCTGATCCAGAACCCTGGAGACATCCTGGTTGGGCTCGTCGTGGTGGTCGTCTTGGTTTTGGTGATGAGATGGCTGCTGATCCAGAGCCCTCCCTATGGGGCTTGCTTCGTGCCACCAACGGCTTCCGCTCTCATCACCGGGGTCACCACCGTCGCCACCGTTATAGCCGTGCTTAAACTGGTACGGGTGAAGGTGAGTAACAGAGAACTCACCCATAAACGCAACCTATAACTCTTTTAACTGCTTTATTCTAGGGGCAAAAAATGGCTTTACACCGCTGTAGGTATCTGGGTAAACGTCAATCACGGTTTGTATTTCAGTTTTTTAATAAATAAACTAGATGGTGAGTGTAACATTTTATTCATTTGCTGCTTTTCTTTTTTTTTTACAGCCGGGTGGAGGGATTCGAACATGGGACTAAATGTCTATTTATTTACAAAATTTGATTTCTTAATTATCTACTATAGTCCTACTAGACCCCAGGAAATTACATTTGGCCACAAAAGATCACGGGATCTAGTGAATATGAAGGAAGTGACAAACTAACATATTGAGCCTATATAACAGTATGGCAGCAGCGCCCTTCACATTCAGTAGATCTGCTGTAGCCAAATGTAATTTCCTGAGGTCTAGTAGGAGTATAGCGGATGATGATGAAAATAAATACATATTCGTCCCCATGGTCAGATTTCAATCCTGAAGTGGCTCAAATATGATTCAGACTAGATTTGGCTGCCAGTGTTTTACACTGGCAGCCAAACCAGTGTCCATGACATCAGAGACACTGGGATCAATCAATCAATAAATCAATCACTCAATCAGTTTGTGTTCTTCTCCCACAGCCCCATGAGGAAGACACTCAGAGGAACATCTGGACCAGAGTGTCATCGTTGTCTTTAATAATATGAATCAAATGTCGACGTTTCCTCGTCATAATAATGGATTGCATTTTTATAGCGCTTTTTCATGTGCTCAAAGCACTTCACAATGGTCCATTCATTCATACATTGGGAAGTAGAGCGGTGAACAGTCGACGCTCAGCGTCCTAAACTTCCCACATTCACACAGCAATGGTGCCCAGCTCACACCAACCAACTCATTGGAGGCAATAAGGGGTTCAGTGTCTTGCCCAAGGACACTTCGACACGTAGACAGGAGGAGCCGTGATTCGAACCGCCAACCCACAGGTCATTGGACGACCTGCTCTACCTCCTGATCCACAGCCGCCCCTTAATGACTGAGTGAGGCCTGTCTGCCAGCGTCAAATAAAATACAACATTTCACTCAATGTGTATTTTGTCTTTTATTGTTATTTCTCTGTGTGTCCCACACTGTGACTGGCAGGGAATTTACAAGTTAGGGATATTTAGCAGACCTTCTTAATCCAGAGCGATTTACAGTAAGAAATGAATCAATGAAGGCTAATTAGACTGTATACAAATGCTATAATGCTGTGTTTACTTGTTGTAAGTCTACGTATGTATACACTGCTATCTAAGTCTAGGTAAAAAATAATGCTATGTAGGTAGGATACTCAGGTTGGTACTTTGTATATTGCTGTAGGAGGTTGAGGAGAGGGACAGTACTACAGTAACGCTACTGGAATCCACCTGGAATCCTCTCAGGTACCACTGGTGGACCCGGGACCAAACCCCTGCTCTAATGGTTGGCTTTCTAGAGCTCTCTCATTGTCTCTTTTCCTGCCAGATGTGTTTTTAAGCCTGATAAAATAACATGAGAAATGTTCCACCTAAATGCAACTGTGAGATTCCAGAGGAGGTTTAATAACAAAATGATAGTCATAACTAAATTAAATGACACAAGGGTCCACCAGTGACATCACCATTAGGCAGTGAATCAGTCTACGGACCCCCATTTGTGGCATTTATATCTCTGGGACCCCATTGTTTTTTTTTAGTTTTTGTTTTTTCATTGGGAATTCAGTGTTAGTTAAACTCTGAGAATGTACAAATGGAAGCAAATAGATCCTAATTAACGCCTAGAGTACACCCTCAGTTATGGACAGAACCCAAATGGTCCACTTGGTTCCAAAATCTCATTTAGCTCTCATCTGGAACTCCCTCAAGGACCCTTGGGAGTCCCAAGACCCAAATGTGAAAACCACTGCGGCACAACACCACTTTAGTTCATTTCTTGTTTGTTTTTCTTCCCCCTTTCTCTTTTACCTTTAAGTAACTCATCCTCTTCCAGGCATTTACACAACATGTACACATGATGGAATAGCGCTATACAGTTGGCCAATTGCTCTGGGATATTTGCGTCCAGGTTTAGGCATGGCGTTTGCTGAGGGCTATTTCCTCAACAAACACATGGAACTCCTATATATTCCAGTAGTGACAGCATACCATAGGTCAGGTGTGCAGAACCTTTCCAAGGAGAAAGAAGTTCCACAATCTACTGGAGGTGAGCTCAATGATACTGGCTTGCTAGACTTGTTAGTATATCCAACGACTGCTTACGAGAATTACCTCTTTTACACTGTATTTTCAACCATAGGCGATTATAACTTCTCCTGGCAGAAGGGGCACTTGGACCCTTATTGATCTGTAACTCTTGAGAGCGTCATTTAATTCGTTTTTAGGGCCCATTGCTAGTTTTTATTTAGTTTTTATCTTTGTAAAACGTTTTAGTTTCATTTTTTTTTTTTTCCATACCATACTTTTTTGTACTTTGTTTGGTATCGTGTGGTACCATATGGTGCTGAAAACTGCCATAAGAAAGCTTATAAAAAGCTTATATTATAAATGTCTGAAAGTCATATACATATTGCCAAAAAAAACGAAAAGAAAAGGGCATTTTGAGTATGATTTCGGTTAGTTTTAGTTAATTTTGTGAGCACACAATGCAGTTATAGTTTAGTTAGTTTTTTTATTTATTTATTTGTAGTTTTTATTTAGTTTAGTTCAGTTTAGTTAACATATATACACAGTATATATACAGTATATATATATATATATATATATATATATATATATATATATATATATATATATATATATATATATATATATATTAGGCCCGGGACTTTAGCGCGTTAATTGAGACTAATTAATTACAGAAAATATAGCGCGTTATAAAAAATAACGCATTTATTCGCACCTTTTCTTTGTCCACCATTGGAACGGAACGTTTGTCACTGATGGCCCATTCACACCATTGAAGTGGAACGTTTCTCACTGTATCACCGTTTCACACCTACCCAATATGCTAACGCACACGGAAGCGGCAGTCCACCCGGAGTCACGACATTGAGGAGTCAGAAACTGAGCGCTTGAGCGCTGTTCAAATGGCCTGAATAGGGACAAACTGCAGTTGAAGTCAATGTAGAAGAATCGCCATTGGTCTACTAGCTCTATGGAGTAAACGTAACTCAGTCTATACTCTAAAGCTCCGTCCGCCTCGTCGTCCTCTTCCCCCGCAGCAAAAACAAAACAAAACAACTCGCAACATGAACAACAAACCAGATGAGCAAGCATTACTCGGCCCCGTTGATGGCAAATTTAGATTTAAGCAAAGAACGGATGGAAGCGTGGACAAAAAGGCAGTTTATGCAACAAAGAATGTGCATACCATCGCAGCAGTTCGAGCCTCAAATCACATCCAACATGTTGGAGCTAGTGTTACTGTCCCCGTTTCGTAGAAATCTATGTAGAAGAGCCGCCATTGGACTGACCCCGTGAAGAGAAGGGAGCTTGGGTAAGTCTTTCTGCATTCTGGCTAGTACCAGAGCGACGTTGAGGTGTCCGACATTCAATGGCTTGAATAGGGACAAACTGGAGTTGGCGACCGGCGCTCATCAGTGCAGCTGGAGTCGAGTTCATATTGGCTGTAGCCGTGTGTGTGTGTGTGTGTGTGTGTGTGTGTGTGTGTGTGTGTGTGTGTGTGTGTGTGTGTGTGTGTGTGTGTGCGCGCGCTCAGATGATCAACTGACGTGGGCTTTGGGCAAACGGTTTGATCATAGTAGCCTAGTTCAGAGTAGTTCACTTCACTGTGTTTATCTGACACTAAATTGCATGATAATAATGACTGCTAAATGTACGCAAATGTATGCTCCAGAACAATCAGCGCTGTGTGTGTGGCACTGCCAGTATTTTATTTATTTTGCCCCAGAGTCAATTATTGTACTGGACTGACTGAGAAATGCTAACGTTTGTACTTGAATTTGGTAAATAAGAAGAAGAAAAAAAGAAAAGAGGAAAGCTTTGGAATTGGGGAATCTTTTTGAATCGAGAATTAAAAAAAAAAAAATCTAGAAATCTAGTTTTTGGATCGAATCGTGACCCAGAAAATTGATACTGAATTGTATCGTGGGACACCCACAGATTCACAGGCCTAGTATTCAGTTCATTGCTTCACTCATTCAGTTCATTGCTTCACTCATAATATAATAATAATAATAATAATAATAATAATAATAATAATAATAATAATAATAATAATAATAATAAATTCAGTTCAAAAATGTGCTTTCTCACTTTTCTCAGGTAAATAATAATATGCGATTAAAATGAGATTAATTGAGATTAATTAATTATTGAGCCTCTAATTAATTAGATCAAAATTTTTAATCGAGTCCCACCCCTAATATATATATATATATATATATATATATATAAAACTAATCCTTTTTTCATTAGTTTCAGTTAACTATAAAAACCCTGATTTGTAACAGTAGTTTTATGTTCCTCGTACAGAAAATGAAGGTGCAAATAGCGTTCCTGCTGTTTGCCCTGCTGGCTGCTGTTCACGGAGCAGCGCTGCAAAATAAGGAATCCGAGGAAGACGCAGGTGACACATTTCGTCGTTGTCATTTCATGTGTTGTGTCAAATAGTATAGAACAAAATCTATATGGGACATCTCTAAATAATACCAAAGGGTTATACCCTACAGTCCACTATAATATAAACCTACAGTTGGTTTGCAGTCGACTGAACAGATTTTTTGAGGGCTTTGATTGCTGAGTGTAACCGATCCCAACGCGTTGTGAGCTTTCGCTGTTTGAAATTGAGGAGTGTGAGTATTCAGCCGTCCAGTATTCAAACCGACACACAACTCTGACGCACTCCTTCCTTCCTGTGTAGCCATCCAGGCCGCCGACATGTCCGACGCACAGGGCGAGGACGACGCCATGTTGATGGACCCCGAGAACGACGAGGATGAGGATGAGGATGAGATGGCTGCCGATCCAGAACCCTGGGGTCACCGCCATCATCATCATTGGTGGGGTGATGAGGCTTCCGATCCAGAGCCCTGGGGTCACCATCACCACCGTCACCGCCATCACCGCCATCACCGCCATCACCGCCATTATTACTGGTGATAGGTTTCCGATTAAGGTGAGTAAGTAAGGGATAACACCCGACGTTAGGAAACAAATCACCGGTTCGAAGGGTGTTATCCCGCTTATTACATGGCTTAGGTCAGTGGTTTTCAACCAGTGGTCCAAGGACCACCAGTGGTCCTTGAGAGGGTGACGGCAACGGCATGTAAACAACCAAATACGTAGCTAACCAAATGGACCCGCTAACGGCGTGCTGGAACTAAATGCAGAAGCGCAGCGCGGATTGATATGAACACAGCTGTTTGCACTTTGGGGACCTTGTTTATGCAGCGGTCCAATATAGCGCGGAGCGGTGATTATAGTGTAATATTTGACCGCTCACATGACCAGAATGCTGGCTTCTGATTGGAGCATTCATTCAAGCCATGTAATAATAGAGAATAGTGATGGGCAAAAAAAATCGATATGCCAATACATTGCAATTCTTATATCAATATCGAATCACCGGTTGCCTGGCTCCTGCCAAACTCTCCACAAAGGAAAGTCTGGGACTCTCTGATTGGAATCTCCTCACCATGACGTAGGTTGTCTGTTTGACAGACAGATTCCTCTAACCAATCACTAGCCATTGTACCTGTCCAAATACTTCTCATTGACATTTAGTCAATGAGGTCCACTCCCACAACACCAGAGGGAGTGCTACTAACCATGTCCAACCCAGATTTGGCACAAACAAGGGTCTTAATTCCTTCCGCTCATATGCCACCAAAATGTGGAATGCCCTACCAACAGTCATAAAGGCATGTGAATCCCTTGACTCCTTCAAAACCGCTCTCAAAGGGCACCTACAGATGGCTGCAATTCTAAACTGGCCTCTGTAAAACAAAAATGTATATAAAATCCCCCCACCCACCCCGCCTCTCCTCTTTGTACATTTCTCTTTTCCCTTTTTACCTCCACTATGATTTTACCTCCATGATTTGCTGCTTCTGATTTTACTGAAGTAGTTGTTATGTATGTACGGTATTTGAATGCCTTAATGAAATGAACAAGTTGGCCACTATTGTAAACAAGTGTATGCTAGTGTGTCCAATCAGCTTTTTCAGATTTGATGCAGTTGTACTTGAATTGTACTGTAATTCTCCAAGCTGTTATCAGTTTTGTAGCAGTGTGTACTTGACTTGTACTGTAACTCTCATCTCTGTTAATAAAAATTTCATTCATTCATTCATTCATTCATTCATTCATTCATTCATTCATTCATTCATTCATTCATTCATTCATTCATTCATTCATCAGAGCACCAATCAGGAGACGTGAGGTGGGATTACTCAAACGCAGCCATTTGATTGGTCTCCAACTTTGAAAATCAACAACTCGGCGAGTGAGTTCTTTGTAATGAGAGTCAACGGGTGGAGACACCAGATGGGAGCACATTTTGTTGTGATGACGTAGCTGGGGCGGGCAGGGCCAGGCTAAATCACCGGGTCCAAAATCGATTTTTTCATACTTCTATACTTTTTTTATACTTTTATACTGTCAGAAAGACTGACGTTTGGCGTTATCAGGCTGCACTGATGTGTATGATTGAACTTTTTGTTATCGATATTTATTTAAAATTGCTCTAAAATGTTCTAGTTGATTGAACTTGTGGTGAAACTTGATGACGTCATCAAGTTGTGTTTGTGTCTTGTTAATGATTTTTCTTTTAGGACCTTTTATCTGAGGGTGTTCAAATGGGTCCATTTGGTTCCATTTGTACGCCCTCAGAAAAAAATCTTGAAAAATGGTGGAATTCCCTCTTAAAATGTTCTAGTGTAACAAAAGCAGAGTCATTTGTGAAGAAAAGATGTGATATATCAATATATCAAATCGAATCGCAGCATAATTAAGAATCGCAATATAAGTCGATTCATTTTTCAGAAAAAAAAAATTAGCAACGTTATAGCCACGAGTTATAGCTGTTTTGTTTGGGCTTGCCATAGAGCATAACGTATTGACTACCTCTCACAAGATGGCCACCGTGAACGACGTCAGAGGCTCCGTCTCAAGCCATCTAGCTTTCAATATATCTATGGTAGGGAACATCTATGGTAGGGTAGGATCTAGGCATGGGCATTTAGGGGCCCCCCCTAAATGCCCAGTCTGCCCCACCAAACATGATGGCATGCAAAGCAACCCAAGATATTTCAAATATAAAGAGATATTTCAAATATACTGTATATAGATATTTAAAATGGTTTGAAACACTACTGCTGCTACTAACTAACTACTGTAGATTTGTGTCACCACTAAACCAACAGCATTTCATCATTTATAACAGCAACAACTGGTTATCATCAATGCTTATAATGGTATGGGTGCGGCTTCATAGCCCATGGCGCGAAGCGACGCGGGCGATGAAGCCGCCCCCATAACATTTTCTCCTGCCCCCCCCCCCCCCCCCCATTGGGAAATGTTACATCCGCCCCTGCCATCAATCAATCAATCAATCTTTTTTGTTCCTTTAATCTTCTCCCACAGCCCCGTGAGGAAGACACCCAAAGGGACATCCTGTGGACATTGTTGTCTTTAATAATATGAACTAAATGTTCAATGTTTCCTCATCGTAAAGGTTGAGGCCTGTCTGTCAACTTGGATTGAATAAAGGACACTCTACTCAATGTGTCCCCCACCGTATGATGGGGGACTATAAATCGTACCCTGTCCGTCAGCGCGATATATAAGGTGCTACCATGGAAACTAACGGCAAAGAGAATGAGGAGAAGATGAGGGAACCGAAGATCGATCCTGAGCCCGGACGGTGGAGACCTGTGCCCTGAAGGGGCACAGGGCTTGTTATTGTCTGTTTTGATTTGGTAGGGTGATCAGATGTCACCTTCGTATGGGACAGTTCTCAGCAGTCAGCAGTGTTGCCAACTTGGCGCATTTGTCTCTATATTTTTTTTTTCCAGACCCCCCCCCCCCCCCCCCAGTGCCAAATTTAGTGAAAACCTCCTGGTGGAAAATCTACCGTAATTTCCGGACTATAAACCGCTACTTTTTTTCACATGCTTTTGACCTTGCGGCTTGTACAATGGTGCGGCCAATCTATGGATTTTAACAGATTACACAGGGGTAGTCCCTGAGAGGGTTCCAGGTGGGCTCCGCAGACTGATGGAAAGTTGGTTAACCAGATGTAACTCTTTCAAGAGTTATGATAATCACCATCTAAATTAGCACCACTTAATTAATAAGTCATGTTTATTTTGGTCTAATTTTGATGTTTTGCTTCTTTTGTTTGCGGAAATCCATCCTGGAATTGTGCACAAAACCAAAAGAAATCTTTAAAACCACTGCTCTAACATGAAGCTTATTGCCTGGTGCGGCTTATATTCAGATGCGGCTTATAATCCAGAAATTATGGTAGTGCTTTTTTGCTGGTGAAAAGGGCGAAATTGGTTGACAGGCGCCAGAGATGAAACCCTCGTTTTTCACCATTTTTCCTCCTTCCTCCCATGATAGATCTTAAAATGAAACCAAATAGACCATTTGGTTTCATTTCACGATCTCAAGAGTTAAATTACATTTAAACATCTGAATTATCTGATTTTCAAGAATCTGCACATTTAGATAATGTAGAAGAATTTTTATATTGATCAACATTTTGACAGTTTGACACTAAAATTAGACTGTGAGACTAAATTCAATACCAATGGTGGTCCTCCGTGGCTAAAATGCAGAATAAAATGAAAATGGTTGATAACCCACTGCTCTAGCTCATTCTAGTGCATTTTGAAAGTGCCACTAGTGCATTTTGGATGTGGCAGTTGGCAACACTGCCTGTCAGGCATGCAGTGAGGAGACCCTGAGTGTCCAACATTGAGACTGGCAGGCATCAGTGTTCAATTTTGCAATTCAGGCTTTTGTCACACGCTCTTAATCCAGAGCGATTTACAGTAAGCAATGGGTCTATGAAGGCTAATTAAATAATGAAATTATTATAGGGAAAACTGGAGTTAGAAATGCATTGTTTTCAATGAGGGCAAAAAACAACAACAACAACAATAGTTTACGTTCGTTGGAACAACATACCACAGAATGATTCTGTTGATAGACGTTTCTGTTCAATATCGTGTTGAACAGTTCAACTGTTCATTATACTGCATGCAAGCATTAAAGATGAAGTGCCATGAATTTATTCTACCCTAAAACATGATCATCAGGTATTAATGTTATATGAAAAGTAAGATTTTTTCCCCAAAAAGTGTACAGTCTGTTAAACTGTTATTTTTATGATTTCACCCTACCAGTTCATTAAGTATGCCTGGTTTGCCTGGTGGGTGGTGATGGGTGGAGATCCACCTGAACTGAAGCCACGCCCACAACTTTAGTTGCATGATAAAGGGGGAGGAGTTAGGGGAGGGGCTGAGCACATGATGTCACTATATTGAATTTTTTTCATTGGCACGTTTGACTGGAAAGGTTCAGTCCCCAGGAAGAAACCCTAAATATAAAGGGAAGACATCATTGCACATAAAAACACCAAGGGGTCTATTTACATACTGTCACCTCTTAGACATGTACAAAATTGGAAAAAATACAAAAATCACGGCACCCCCTCTTTAAGTACAATAATATACTGGGAGAGGAGAGGAGCCCTAGAGCACTCGAGAGACAGAGTAGTTGGAAATCAATACCGAGTAATATCGTTGGGGTCTATAAAAATATCGAATACCGAATATTGTCAAATACCGACATTATACTATTAAAATATGAGCAATGAGACTTTTAATTGTAACTATACAAACAATTTTCATGTTACACACACACCTAAAATAGTCCTTATTTGGGCTAGACTTTTTGGAAACAATGTATTTCCAACTCCAGTTTTTCCCTATTTAGGCTGCTTGAACAGCAGAGCTCTCAGTTTCTGACCCCTCAATGTCGCAATTCTGAGAACTAGGTGACTGGTGGAACGTGTCCGACTCTGATTGCACGCCATTGCCATCTAGTGGTCAATACCGGTAATAAATACCGATATTAAAAAATCAATACCGCCCAGTGTGAACAACCATTGTGTAATAACGACTGTTTCCAGACAAATGCAACGCAACGAAAGAAACACGTCACAGGTTCTTTTCTTACAGTTTGTCTTATGATTTAAAAATGATATAATTAATTATATTTACGACTTGAAAGAGAAAAATAGTCGCTCCTCATTCACATACTGTTAAGAACTGAAATGCTATTCCAAGATCCAAGGTCTGTGGGGGATCATAGCCCGATCCTTATTCATAAGGAGAGAGTGGAACAAGTAACCTCATATAAGTACTTAGGTATTTGTTTTGACCCTCAGTTAAACTGGGGAAATCAAGTTGATTCTGTTTGCTCCCGAATTAACCAGCGTATGCACTTCTTGAAAAGACTCAGGGTCCATGGTGTGGCAACAAACATCATGTTGCTCTTTTATAGGGCAAATATAGAATCTATCATTCGCTATGGTATAACTACAGGGTTTGGTAACCTGTCCTCAAACTCAAATCCCAACTTCAAAACCTAGTCAAGAGGGCTGGTAAAATCATCTATGCAGCCACCCTGTTCGCTCTCTTTGAGAGAGAATTGAGGAGACAGGGCCTCAAAATCACACAAGACCCATATCACATTCTCTATAAAGAATATGAGTTACTGCCGTCTGGCAGGCGGTACAGGTTACCATTCTGCAAACTCAACAGATTCAAATTCTCATTCGTTCCACTATCAATTAATGTACTTAATGACAACAATTAACTATGGACAGGGGGTATAGGGAGCCCCCCTAGGGAGGGGGAGTGCAATTCTGTACTGCTGCTATGATGTATTTGCACTATTTGCACACTGTGGTGTAGGATAGGATTTTGTTGCTCAGGGTGTGTGTGTGTGTGTGTGTGTGTGTGTGTGTGTGTGTGTGTGTGTGTGTGTGTGTGTGTGTCACTCTCTCATAACACGCGTACACGGGTTGTGGGAGAGTGGCATTAGATGTAGTGCTGTTTTTTGTATTGTTAGAATTGTTTGTGTATGTACTGTATAACGCTGTCTCTTGAGGCCCAAGATGGATTTCTCCACGGAGACAATAAAGGACTGAAATGCTATTACATCCCTGATCTAAATGGGTCAGATCATAAGGCGTTGAGAGTCAAATAGCCTTGAACATTGTTCAAGGCTATTTGCAACCATTATGCATTGAAACACAAACACATTTAGACGATAATCAAAACAATAAATCATTCAGGGCTCTGGGCTGTTACATCAGCATTAGAATGAATAATAAACACATCCTTACACAAACATGACCAAATAGACCATCCATCCATGTTGTAGTAGTGATGATAATCAACTTTACCTATAGGTCACCTTTCAAAACAGCTTTCTACAGTGCTGTAAAGGATCGAGTCAAAGGACAACACCTTATAGCAAGACACAATCAAAAGCAAAAAGTAAAATAAAACAAGATAAAAAAGAAAACAAAATCTAATCTAGCTACTGCTATGCCAGAGCAGCTTGCCTGATTATCTGTTTACCTTTGTCACACTTCTCCTACCAAACCACAACCTTTGCACACATCTCACCATGGACAACACCTCCAGCACCTACAGTATGTCCACACAGCATAGGCTATTATTACATCCATGCAACTGTCATACGTATTTACTCTACAGTGGCCATTTTTATGAAAATCACATTTGTGCATGTTCCACTGCCTGACTAAAAATTGCCTGCATCGCCTTCCGGACTATGCTGCTGTGATGTCAAAATCGTCACCCTTTTGGAGCACACCACAGCCATATAGTATAGACAGAGTTACGCCAACATGGAGCCAGTCCAATGGCAGTTATTCTACATGGACCTCTATTGAGAATGGGGACAACAAATACTGTAGGAACAAGTCCCGGACCTGAAGCAGGCAGAAATGTACTGTACTCAGGCAACAGCCCAGTTTTAATGATCTTAAATCCCTTCATTTTAGATACATACACAACAAAACACTAGGCGACAGAGTAGGGTTTAATATTTTTCCCGAATTTGGCCCATTTTACATCCCGGGATTTTGCCAACGATTTCCCGGCCCTCCCGGGAATTCCCGTAAAAAAATAGAAGGATAAGACAGTTAAAAAAGTCCCACTAAAAATGCAGTTATATGTCGATACTTAATATTCTCAATTGAATAGTGACATTTTATTGTTTTAAACCTTTAATTTTAACAAAATATGAACATTATCAAAATACAAAATACAAATGTAAGCCGGTTACACAAATATTAGCAATGCGGCACGCAAAATATTTATTGGAAGGTTAGGTTGGTGACATTGCGGAGAGAGAGAGAGAGAGAGCGTAAAGCTGACAGCGCTTCTCAAATGTGGTCTTGTATATCGCATAAGGTTATCTGCACATCACAAGAGGATACGATGGTAGAACGCGCCTCAAAAGTGCTCTTGTACATCACATAAGATACGATGATTGAGGCTTGATGATCAAATATTTGGTATGGGCATTTATTGCAGCTGGCGTTTCCAGCTCATCAATGCAAAGGAAGCGTTGTTGACTACACAAGTTTTAGTCACTGTTTGACATGACAACAAGTTACGGGAAGCAAGTTATATAATTTATTTTGTATATATTGTAATATTGTAATATTAATAACCTCGGTGGACAAGGGGTGCTGTGTTTGTTTGTTTTTCTTCTTTTTACCTTTGTGCTAGAAGTTGTAGAACAGGGACAATCTGTCGCGAGGAAAATAAGTCCATGCAGTATAGGGAAGTTCAACGTTCTCTTCAGAAAACGTTGAACAAACATGAAGACAAACATGAATTATTATAGCAGGGCTTGACACTAACACTTGCCCGCTTGCCCGGGGCAAGTAAAAAAAAATGGTGGGGCAAGTGAAGACTGCTACCTGGTTGCCCGATCGGGCAAGACCTCTGTGTCTTTCCCTGCTTTCTAGCTATCCACAATTCCAGGCTGGATTTGGGAAACAAAACAGGCAAATTAACATACACATCAAAATGACCTAATCTTCTACATTCTCTAGTTGTGTAGACCTGGAATAATTAAGATGATGAATTTTAACTCTTGAGAGTGTAAAAATGAAATCAAATGGACCCGCAAGGGTCCATTTGTTTTCATTTTTACGTTCTCAAGAGTTACATCTGGTTAACCAACTTAACTGGGGTCCACCTGGAACCCTTTTAGGGACCACTGGTGGTCCCCGGTCCGGACCACCTGTTGAAAACCCCTGGTTTAAAGCACCCAAGTAGGAAGTAAACTTGAATGCAAAATTTACAATATATTTTTGGGGGGCAAGTGACCATGACCTGAGGGCAAGTAGAACCTGACTTGCACTTGCCCGATGGGCAAGTGCCTCGGAGACCTTAGTGTCAACCCCTGTATAGGCTACAGACCCAATTTAATGCCATTCCTGGGACCCCCAATTCAGTACAATACAATCAATGTTAATTCAAAGAGTTATGAACTCACAATGGTTCATTTGCTTCCAACCTATCATTTAGCTGTGGACCGCCCTGAAACTTCTTCAAGGACCCCTGGGCGGTGGCCCCAGATCCCTTAATGAATTAATCCTCTTCAATGCATTTAACAACACGAATGTAAACATGATTGAAGTTGGCCATTAGCTCAAGGATATTTGCAACGGCATTTGAGCAATGATTTATAGTCTATTTGCAAACATTTCCTCACCAAACACATTTATTGCCATTTATTGCCATGGACGCCTATATATCCCAGTAGTGACAGTAGGTCAGGTGTGCAGAACCTTTCAGGGGGAAAGGACTTCCACAATCTACTGGAGGTGAGTTCATAGTAATGTTATTGATTGATATTATTGATCAAGCCTGATATTATTAGCCTGCTACTAGCCTATATGCAATGATGGCTAACGAAGATTACCTCTATTATTTTCAATGCTCCTATAATGTATTGATGCCACACGCAGATCTGTGATTTGTTTTATGTCCTTTTACAGAAAATGAAGATCCAAATTGTGTTCCTGCTCTTTGCTGTGCTGGTCGCTGTTCACGGAGCGCCAGCAGTGGAGGCTGAGGATGACGCAGGTAAAAATGGATGAATGGAATAACTTTAGATCTAAAAAATGGTGCATCTACACCAGTGGCTTTAAATGTTCTTTTTCCACAAATGAGTCTTGGCAAATGTGTGTCGTCTTATAACCAGAGCCGAATACCTGTGATACTTTTACATAGAAATTAAATTAATATTACGCAGAATAGCCTTTAGGCCCGGCCCTCCACAAGACTTTCTGGATCTCATCTGGCCCATTAGGATAAATAATTGGCAAATTTCTGCATTGATTTTACAATATAATTGCAGGTCTGAGACATAGAAACACAGTTAACACAAGCCTTCTGGTATTCAAACTGACACACAACTTCCTTCCTGTGTAGCCGTCCAGGCCGCTGACATGTCCGCCGCACTGGGCGAGGACGACGCCATGTTGATGGACCCCGAGAACGACAAGGAGGAGAATGAGGATGAGGATGATGATGCTGATGATGCACTGGACAACGCCGAGGATGACGAAGAGGCTGATGAGATGGCTGCCGATCCAGAGCCCAGGAAGAGGCGTAGACGTCGTGGTGATGAGACGGCTGCTGATCCAGAGCCTAGGAGGAGACGTGGTGATGAGATGGCTGCTGATCCAGAGCCCAGGAGACGTCGTGGTGATGAGATGGCTGCCGATCCAGAGCCTAGGAAGAGGCGTGGTGATGAGATGGCTGCCGATCCAGAGCCTAGGAGGAGGCGTGGTGATGAGATGGCTGCTGATCCAGAGCCCAGGAAGAGGCGTAGACGTCGTGGTGATGAGATGGCTGCTGATCCAGAGCCCAGGAAGAGGCGTAGACGTCGTGGTGATGAGATGGCTGCTGATCCAGAGCCCAGGAAGAGGCGTAGACGTCGTGGTGATGAGATGGCTGCTGATCCAGAGCCCAGGAGGAGGCGTGGTGATGAGATGGCTGCCGATCCAGAGCCTAGGAGGAGACGTCGTGGTGATGAGATGGCTGCTGATCCAGAGCCCAGGAAGAGGCGTGGTGATGAGATGGCTGCCGATCCAGAGCCTAGGAAGAGGCGTGGTGATGAGATGGCTGCTGATCCAGAGCCCAGGAAGAGGCGTAGACGTCGTGGTGATGAGATGGCTGCTGATCCAGAGCCCAGGAAGAGGCGTAGACGTCGTGGTGATGAGATGGCTGCTGATCCAGAGCCTAGGAAGAGGCGTGGTGATGAGATGGCTGCCGATCCAGAGCCTAGGAGACGTCGTGGTGATGAGATGGCTGCTGATCCAGAGCCCAGGAAGAGGCGTAGACGTCGTGGTGATGAGATGGCTGCCGATCCAGAGCCCAGGAGACGTCGTGGTGATGAGATGGCTGCCGATCCAGAGCCTAGGAAGAGGCGTGGTGATGAGATGGCTGCCGATCCAGAGCCCAGGAAGAGGCGTGGTGATGAGATGGCTGCTGATCCAGAGCCCAGGAGACGTCGTGGTGATGAGATGGCTGCCGATCCAGAGCCTAGGAAGAGGCGTGGTGATGAGATGGCTGCCGATCCAGAGCCCAGGAAGAGGCGTGGTGATGAGATGGCTGCTGATCCAGAGCCCAGGAGGAGACGTCGTGGTGATGAGATGGCTGCTGATCCAGAGCCTAGGAGGAGGCGTGGTGATGAGATGGCTGCTGATCCAGAGCCCAGGAAGAGGCGTAGACGTCGTGGTGATGAGATGGCTGCCGATCCAGAGCCCAGGAGGAGGCGTGGTGATGAGATGGCTGCCGATCCAGAGCCTAGGAGGAGACGTCGTGGTGATGAGATGGCTGCTGATCCAGAGCCCTCCCTATGGGCCTTGCTTCGTGCCACCAATGGCTTCCGCTCTCATCACCGGGGTCACCACCGTCACCACCGTTATAGCCGTGCTTAAACTGGTACGGGTGAAGGTGAGTAACAGAGAACTCACCCATAAACGCAACCTATAACTCTTTTAACTTCTTTATTCTAGGGGCAAAAATGGCTTTACACCGCTGTAGGTATTTGGGTAAACGAAAAAAAAAAAAAAAAAAGTTTGGTGCCCCCTACTGTTTTTTTTCAACCAAGGATGGTATTTTACTTTGCTAATTGTCCAAAAAAGCTAAAATTGCTAAAACGGAGGAAAGCAGCAACTGAAAAAAAGGGGACTAGGATTCACAATTATCAATCCCAGGTAGTGTTGGGCAATATTACTTGGGAGAGTAACATCTTTACTTCACTTTTGACCCCTTAGAAGAGAAATAGCACCCAGTGCCCATGACATCACAGACACTGGGATCAATAAATCAATCAGTTTGTGTTCTTCTCCCACAGCCCCATGAGGAAGACACTCAGAGGAACATCTGGACCAGAGTGTCATCGTTGTCTTTAATAATATGAATTAAATGTCGACGTTTCCTCGTCATAATGACTGAGTGAGGCCTGTCTGCCAGCTTCAAATAAAATACAACATTTCACTCAATGTGTATTTTGTCTTTTATTGTTATTTCTCTGTGTGTCCCACACTGTGACTGGCAGGGAATTTACAAGTTAGGCATATTTAGCAGACCTTCTTAATCCAGAGTGATTTACAATAAGCAATGAGTCTATAAATGCTAATTACTGTAAATAATGAAATTATTATAGGGAAAACTGGAGTTAGAAATGCATTGTTTTCAATGAGGGCAAAAAAAACAACAACAGTACTGTTCAATATCGTGTCGAACAGTTCAACTGTTCATTATACTGCATGCATCCATTAAAGATGGAGTGCCATGAATTTTTTCTACCCTAAAACATGATCATCAGGTATTAATGTTATATGAAAAGTAAGATTTTCCCCCCCAAAAGTGTACAGTGTTTGTTAAACTCTCATTCTTATGATTCCACCCTACCAGTTCATTAAAGCTAAGGGAAGTGATTTGAAATTCATTGTGTAGTACCAGCTTGGTGCACTAGGGGCGCCCAAGAGTAGCTACACTATGTGAACCTGCTGCTCGACCCTGATTGGAGGAGAATTCACCCTCCACCTGGGGAACTTTTATTAGCTCCTCTGCTAACGTGGGGGAGGGGGAAACTCCATATATGGTCTGCACACCTTATAATAGAGCATTTTAACAGAAAAATGTTTTTTTTTTTTTTGGGTGATATCTGACAAAGGTGAAATCACTTCCCCTACCTTTAAGTATGCCTGGTTTGCCTTGTGGGTGGTGATGGGTGGAGATCCACCTGAACTGAAGCCACGCCCACAGCTTTAGTTGCATGATAAAGGGGGAGGAGTTAGTGGAGGGGCTGAGCACATGATGTCACTATATTGAACTTTTTTTCATTGGCACGTTTGACTGGAAAGGTTCAGTCCCCAATGACTAATAAGGACAAGAAGCCAAGACACCTATGGGGGAGTCAACATTGGTTCATGGGAGGAAACAGACATGCTCAGTACAGACCAGGAGGTTTGACACTCGCAAACCATCCAAGAGAGAAATGGCATGCATGGTTTGCAAGCGTCAAACTTCCTGGAATGTACTGCGCTTATTAAATAGTCATTGTCAGTCCCCAGCAAGAAACCCTAAATACAAAGGGAAGACATTTTGGCACACCGAGGCGCCCATTTACATACTGTCACCTCTTAAACATGTACAAAATTGGAAAAAAGTACAAAAATCACGGCACCTCCTCTTTAAGTATAATAATATACTGTGAGAGGAGAGGAGCCCTAGAGCACTCTAGAGACAGAGTTCTGACACTCCCGTTCACTTCATAAGGCCAGTCTTACGGCAGCCTCCACGGCGTCTCGCGCGGGTCCAGGACGGTTTCCTGACTGGTCATTGTCCCGACAGACAATAGTCTGAAAATTTCTGAACATTGTCCGAAGTATTTACATTTTTTACACAACTTTCCGAAGGGGCATTATCCCAATGAAATTGGACAACATCCCGAACGGACAATATCCCGAAAGTGGGTAATATCGTGCACTTTGTGTGTGTATGTCATCTGGGTACGCGCGTGTGCACGTGCGCGGCTTCATTGCGTGCGGTTTCATTAAGAGCGCAAATTGTTTCAATAAAAAAAGACTGAGTCCTTTGTACTACCCGGTGTGCGTGTGTGTGCGTGTGCGCAGGGGAGGGGGGTCTGCAGTGTCAGCTGCAAGTGTGGCGTGCACGCGCCTTTCGCCTTTCTATGCCCCTCTCCTTCTGCCTCTCTCTCTCTCGCTCTCTCTCTCTCTGTGAGTTTACTACGGGTTACTATGGAAATCCGTACCTGCAACACATTTCACACAAATTGGACCATCTGTGCATTAGTCTCTCTCTCTCTCTCTCTCTCTCTCTCTCTCTCTCTAATTATATGAAGCGCAATATACGCACGCACAGTTCTAACTAGGGATGTTAATCGACACATATTTGGAATGTCGACGCGTCGCGGCCCAATGTCGACAATCGATCGATTAAAAAATAAATAAATAAATAGCCCGCGGCGCCCGCGGGACCCAACGCAAAAACCCAACGCAGGCGGCATGAAAATGCCTGCGGGAGGGAGAGGTGCAAGATAAAATAAGCGGGACCCGCAAAATCCAGCAATATATAATATATAATACCAAAATATGCATATCTAGGGAGAACGTTCCATACTGCGCTCGACAATGATCAGGCATGTTCTCAAAGCAAAGCGCATGGCAGAGCGGGGCGCAGAGCGCACCACGTAACAGACGCGTGCCCGCACCTGGCATTCCACATTCATTAGTAGCCTAATCGACTTGATAGAGGAGTTTTCCTCTTTCCTTGCGCCGGATTCCCTGCATCTTTGCTTTTTTCTGTGTCTGCTGTGTTAGACATGGCCAAACAACATGAAACAGAACACTGGACAAGATGAGTACAAATAATATAGGCTTGTACTATTAACCACCAGCAGCACGCGTCTCTCTCTGTCTCTCTACCATGTGAGACCTCGGTCTTGTGCAGGAGAGATAGCTTTCTCCCATGCCCCCCCCCCCCCACACACACACACACACACACACACGCAGCTCACAACGCGTTTCTGTAATTCAGGAGTTTTCAACAGGTGGTCCTGGAACCACCAGTGGTCCTTGAGAGGGTTGCAGGTGGTCCCCTGCAGGCTAAATGATGGAAAGTCATCGTTAACCAGATGTAACTCTTGAGCACGTAGAAATGAAACCAAATGGACCTGCAAGGGTCCATGGGGGGGGGGGGGGATTCACGTCAGATTTATAATAATATAATGGCATGTGAGCGCACACACACACACACACACACACACACACACACACACACACACACACACACACACACACACACACACACACACACACACACACACACAGGGTTATTATATGGATTTTTCATTTCAGTTTAATTTTAGTTACTTTTTACTCTTAGGGTTCTCACTCCCCCCCCCCCCCCCCAACCCCCCCCCCCCCCCCCCCCCCGTGTGCACGCCGCACTATAGCTGACACTGCAGACCCCCCTCCCCGCACACACACACACACACACACACACACACACACACACACACACACACCAGGGTTATTATATGGATTTTTCATTTCAGTTTAATTTTAGTTACTTTTTACTCTTTCTTTTTAAAAGTAGTTGGGGTTCTCACGGCTCTCACACCTTTCAAAACAGCTTTCTACAGTGCTGTAAAGGATCGAGTCAAAGGACAACAGCTTATAGCAAGACACAATCAAAAGCAAAAAGTAAAATAAAACAAGATACAAAAAGAAAACAAAATCTAGTCTAGCTATTACTATGCCAGAGCAGCTTGCCCGTTTATCTGTTCGCCATCTGTTTGTCACACTTCTCCTACCAAACCACAACCTTTGCTAGTCTTGGGCAATATACCAGTATTACCGTTTATCGTGATATTGGAAATCTATACCGAGTAATATCATTGGGTGTATAAAAAAATACCAAATATCGTCAAATACCGACATTATACTGTATTCTATTATACTGTATTCTATTAAAATATGGCTTTTAATTGTAACTATTGTGGTATCTCGCCTCTAATCCACCAGTTCTACAGGCAGGTTGTCATGAGAACCAGAGAAGCTAGAGCACGGCCGGCCCACGGCCGTGTCATAGAGGGCGTGTATGTCCCCAAATCAGTCCTTGGCCAGCTGCACCTAATGCAGCCGACGCCCTCTCACTGCCAATCAGGGCCAGCTGGGCAGTATAAAAAGCCCCACAAACACAGAGCTAGTGCAGACAGGTTCACCTGCGAACACTGACGGGCAGCGTGCGTGTGTTTTGGCTTTGGACGGTAAGCTCTCTCTTTCTCCCTGTTAACTAGATGCACATGTAAAAGGTTACAGCCGCATGTTAACACTCTTCTGTGTTTGATAGGCAAATAGGAGCGGGATTGAAACTCCATGTGTCCCCCATGATCCATGGATGGAGGAGGACGCATAATAAACTGAAATTACCAGGCGCTGGATTGAGAGAAGGACGGACGGAACCCTTGAATCTCCACGCAGCCTCTAAGGTCGTAAGGAAAGACTTTATTTTTACCACTATTTTTTTGGATTGAAACGGCACGCATTGAAGCTAAGGATAAAAAACTCTGGTTGAAGACACCCACCCTATACTCACATGTGTCGACGTTGACCGAAGAGGATGTTTTAGTTTGCCCTTAGAAACTGTGAAGGAAGACAGAATTCTACTGTGTGGCTTACCTGGACCTTTAACACTAGAAAGACTGGAAAAAAATAAGTTGTTTTGGTGCTGTGAAAGAAGACAGACCTTTTTTTTCTTGGTTTTGGAAGAACGCCATTTATCCCCAGGACACTGAGTCTATAGACAGCCCCCTAATGTGATTAAGTATTTCTACTCAAATTACTTACCTCAAATGTAATCAAGTATTTCTACTCAAATTACTTACCTCAAATATAATCAAGTATCTCTACTCAAATTACTTACCTCAAATGTAATTAAGTATTTTTACTCAAATTACTTACCTCGAACGTAATCAAGTATTTCTACTCAAGATACTTACCTCCTGGAAAATTTGAGTATTTTCTATCCCCTATACTTACCAGCCATCTGAAAAGAGAGCGCCCCCTCCCGAGACGCCGCTTACCCTGCCGAGAAGAACACTAACTTAGTTGGTTGATAGCCCAGACGGGAATCTGCGGCCCCAACTATCATTGCTGCCTACCGTTGATCTCTACTAATACCCTTCTCTCACCCCTGCAGTACGACGCCCCTGGAAACTCACCATGCGCTGTGAATAGAACTTTGATGCTGTCTCCCTTACTGAGGAAAAGTGACTGTTTAATGTTGTTGTACAATAAACCGAAGGGGCCCCACCGTGTGTCCAAACCCTGGTACTGCTTTTTCTGTCTGTGATTTGGGTCTGACCTCCCACATATGGTGGAGAATGCGGGCAGTCGCCTGATCCAAACCGCTCACAGAAATGGAAAGCGCCAGCGCTTTAACCGCGCTACTCAAAAGCCAAACCGAGCTGCAAAACGCTGTGCGAGAGGTCATACGCAAACTAGACAGGGATGGCCACGTACCCCGACCACCGAGTGCCGTGCTATCCAAGCAGACGCCTGAGGACGACATCGAAGCGTTCCTAGAATTATTTGAGCGTACTGCCGCCCGAGAGCAGTGGCCCCCTGCAGAATGGGGAGGCATTTTGGCCCCCTATCTGACTGGGGAGGCTCAGCGTGCATGTAGAGATCTAACTGCTAGCGATGCCCGGGACTATAACAAATTAAAAGCTGCCATCTTGTCCACCCTAGGCTACAGCTTGCCAGCCCGTGCCCAGCGTTACCACGCCTGGTCGTACCAGCCTAACGCTCCGCCCCGCGCCCAGATCGCTGAGCTCTACCGCCTCACCCAGAATTGGCTGACCACGGGGGAGGGAACCCCGTGGATTGAAAGGATCATCATAGACCGCTGTATCCGCTCCCTGCCGTCCGAGGCCAAGAAATATGCTGCCCAAGTCAGTCCCACTTCGGTGGATGCGCTGATAGCGCTGCTGGAGAACAGTCAGGTCTGTTCTGAAATGCTTCGTTCTTCCAAAGGTGAACCAGTCCAGAAGGCCGATAACCGTCAGAGCCAAGACCGGCGCCGGCAGAATCCGGCTCCCTCTCAGGCTCGGTCCCGTAATAGTGTGCCAGAGCGAGGCCAACGTGTCCGGAGAGTATGCTACGTCTGTGGTCGAGAGGACCACCTTTCCTGGGCCTGCCCGGACCGGGCTGGGGCCCACGACGTCTCCATGGCCTCTGCTGCCAGCCAGGAGGCCCCGCGTCCCTGCCTCCACACCGGAAGCGGTAGCCACCGCCAAATCACCCTCCCTGCTCGGGTCGACGGGACCGACACCCACGCCCTGATAGACTCCGGCAGCATCGTCACCCTGGTACACCGTGACCTCGCATCAACCACCGGCCCCCATACGGTGCCAGTCGCCTGCGTCCATGGGGATGTGCGTCGGTACCCAGTTGCCCAGCTGCAGGTCCAGACCCCCCGAGGAGCTGCCGTGGTCTCAGCAGGTGTCGTCCCCGAGCTTCCCGTTCCCCTCCTGATTGGAACAGACTGCCCGCTCTTCGGCAGGTATTGGAACCCCAAAGGAGCGGGAACCCCCAGAAGGCGCCGTCGTCGACGCCAGAGGCGAGACTCTCCGCGCCTAGCCTGCCCTGCCTTCAGAGGGGGAGACCCCTCTACCAGCAGTAGCGAAGGGAGCCCCCAGCCCGCCCCCCAGCCGGAAGAGACCGGGCCCTCTGATGTGGCCGATGAGACGCCACCCCTGGATGAAGACCCCTTCCTGGAGTTCGATGCGCCCCCTCCTCGCCGCCAGGGTCAATTCGCCTCCGCCCAGTGGGAGGACCCCAACCTAGCCGGCGCCAGGAGAAACGTGGTGGAGGTCGACGGGAAGCTGAACCAAGGGGTGAGTGAGAAACCTTCCCCGCATTTTTTTGTGAGAAAGGGTTTATTGTACCGGGCGTATACAGGCCAATTGGGCGAGGTCATTGAACAGCTACTTGTACCCAAGAGCTACACATCCCGTGTAATGTACTTAGCCCACTCCCATCAGTTAGGCGCCCATCTTGGTGTACAGAAAACCTACGACCGGGTCACTGCGCGCTTCTATTGGCCAGGTGTTAAACGGGCCATTGAGGATTTTTGTCGTTCTTGCCCTGAGTGCCAATTAACTGCGCCCCGTGGCATACCTCATAGTCCCCTAATTCCAATGCCCATCATTGATGTCCCGTTTTCGCGCATTGCAATGGACATTGTTGGCCCCCTCCCTAAGTCGGCCCGTGGCCATAAATATATCCTAGTCATTGTAGATTATGCCACGCGTTACCCGGAAGCCATTCCGCTACGTTCCGCTAACGCCAGAACTATTGCTCAGGAGTTAGTCATGTTGTTTAGCCGGGTCGGGATAGCTGACGAGATCCTGACCGACCAGGGGACTTGTTTTATGTCCCGTGTGCTAACTGCTTTATATAAATCGTTAAAGGTCAAACAGATACGTACCTCTGCCTACCACCCTGAGACCGACGGATTGGTGGAACGCTTTAACCAAACTTTGAAGAGAATGTTAAAACGTGTTGCAGAAGAGGAAGAAAGGGATTGGGATCGGCTTATCCCGTACGTACTTTTTGCCATTCGCGAAGTTCCCCAGGCGTCCACCGGGTTTTCACCATTTGAGCTCCTGTACGGGAGAAAACCACGTGGTCTCCTTGACCTTGCTAAGGAGGCCTGGGAAAACCAGCCTTCCCCACTGCGCAGTGTCATAGAGCACATAGATGTATTGCAGGAACGCGCCAAACGTATATGGCCCGTAGTGCGGGAACACATGACATTGGCACAAGCCGCCCAGGCGCGCACTTACAACAAGGGGGCCCAGGTCCGTGAATTCCTTCCAGGAGACAAGGTATTAGTACTGGTCCCCACGTCAGAGTGTAAGTTCCTGGCTCGCTGGAAGGGCCCTTATGAAGTCGTGGAGAAGAAAGGCCCCGTCAACTATCGAGTGTGCCAGCCTGGCAGAAGGAGGGGTCACCAAATTTACCACGTAAATATTCTGAAAAAATGGCATGCGCCCGAAACCGTACCCCTACCTGCTTTGTTAACCGATGTCTCTTTCCAGACGCCGCCGGTGGCCCTTGGTGACGGGCTGTCTTCTCCACAAACCCAGGACTTGCGTGAGCTGCTAGACCGTAACCGAGACGTGTTCTCCGAACTCCCAGGCCGTACCACGGTTCTAAAGCACGACATCGACACCCCCAGTGGGCAGGTAATCAGGTTGCGTCCGTACCGAATCCCTGAGTCCCGCCGTGAGGCCATTCGTGAGGAGGTCAAGAAAATGCTCGAACTAGGCGTTATTGAAGAGTCCCACAGCGCCTGGTCGAGCCCCATCGTGATAGTTCCAAAGCCGGACGGTAGTCTACGGTTCTGTAACGATTTCCGCAAACTGAACGAAATTTCGGTGTTTGACGCTTACCCCATGGCGCGTGTTGATGAGTTGATTGACAGATTAGGTCCCGCCAGATTCATTAGCACCCTCGACCTCACCAAAGGCTATTGGCAGGTCCCTCTCACCGAACGAGCGAAGCCCAAAACCGCTTTCATTACACCAGACGGCCTTTTTCAGTACAGAGTTATGCCCTTCGGTGTTCATGGGGCCCCCGCTACATTTCAGCGGTTAATGGACCAGGTGTTGCGCCCCCACCAGGCCTACGCTGCTGCTTACATTGATGATGTGATCATCCACAGCGCCACCTGGGAGCAGCACCTAGAACGACTCGACGCAGTTCTGGCTGCCCTCCGCTCGGCCGGGCTTACCGCCAATGCTAAGAAATGTAAGATGGGTTGGACCGAGACCGATTACCTGGGGTACACAATTGGCCGGGGGTGCATCCGCCCTCAATCTAAGAAAGTCGAGAAAATACAGAATTGGCCACAACCTGTCACCAAAAAGCAGGTTAAGTCGTTCCTTGGCTTAGTCTCGTACTACCAAAAGTTTGTTAAGGATTTTGCCACCATCGCTGCGCCACTCCACGATCTGACGAGGAAAAGTCTTCCTCATCACGTCCGGTGGACTGACGAGGCCAACAACGCCTTCCTAACGCTAAAAACTGCCCTCTGTAGCGAACCCGTCCTCGTCGCCCCTAACTTTGAAAGACCGTTTGTCCTCTCCACAGATGCCTCCAACACTGGCATTGGTGCTGTCCTTGCCCAACCCGTAGATGGCAACGAGCACCCGGTCCTGTACATCAGTCGAAAGCTGCTAAAACACGAGCGCAACTATTCTACCGTTGAGAAGGAGTGTTTAGCTGTAAAGTGGGCCATCCATCACCTACGTTATTACCTCTGGGGGAGACAGTTCACCCTTGTTACCGACCATGCGCCGCTCAAGTGGATGGCCACAAACAAGGACCGTAATGACCGGGTGACCCGTTGGTTCGTAGAACTACAGAACTATAAGTTTAATGTCGTACATCGCCCTGGCGCTAAGATGAAGCATGCAGATGCGCTTTCAAGGTTATACGAGGAAAGTGAAGGTAGTCAAGCTCCTTGCCGTGGCAAGAATCTTAGGGGGGGAGTGTGTGGTATCTCGCCTCTAATCCACCAGTTCTACAGGCAGGTTGTCATGAGAACCAGAGAAGCTAGAGCACGGCCGGCCCACGGCCGTGTCATAGAGGGCGTGTATGTCCCCAAATCAGTCCTTGGCCAGCTGCACCTAATGCAGCCGACGCCCTCTCACTGCCAATCAGGGCCAGCTGGGCAGTATAAAAAGCCCCACAAACACAGAGCTAGTGCAGACAGGTTCACCTGCGAACACTGACGGGCAGCGTGCGTGTGTTTTGGCTTTGGACGGTAAGCTCTCTCTTTCTCCCTGTTAACTAGATGCACATGTAAAAGGTTACAGCCGCATGTTAACTCCTTAACTGTTTTACCACGACTTTTGGAGTGATTGATTATTCTGTTGTCTGTTCATCACTCCAAAAGTCGTTTTGGGTTTTGTTTTATTAACAAGCTCATTAACTCACTGCACACCACCTGATGAAGTCCTTTGAGTGGTGATTGCACTACAAAACACAGAAAACACCTCACACACTTTACAACTATCATTGATAAATGATAAATGATATAACTTTAAATGCATTTATCTCTGAATGAGCCCTGGAAACAGTGAAATGTGAAAATACAGCCTGTTTTGCCAAATGTATTAAAAAAAGCCAAAACACTTGATCAACTCATTTTATTTTTTCCCTTAAAGTAGACACCTTAAGGTGTCTTTGGATATCATTCATTTGTACAAATTCACAACAGAGGATTTTCTATAAATTATTGTGTTAATATTGAGCCTAATAGGAGCGAGCCTAGCTTTTCTGCTGATCTGTCAAAGAGTTAACACTCTTCTGTGTTTGATAGGCAAATAGGAGCGGGATTGAAACTCCATGTGTCCCCCATGATCCATGGATGGAGGAGGACGCATAATAAACTGAAATTACCAGGCGCTGGATTGAGAGAAGGACGGACGGAACCCTTGAATCTCCACGCAGCCTCTAAGGTCGTAAGGAAAGACTTTATTTTTACCACTATTTTTTTGGATTGAAACGGCACGCATTGAAGCTAAGGATAAAAAACTCTGGTTGAAGACACCCACCCTATACTCACATGTGTCGACGTTGACCGAAGAGGATGTTTTAGTTTGCCCTTAGAAACTGTGAAGGAAGACAGAATTCTACTGTGTGGCTTACCTGGACCTTTAACACTAGAAAGACTGGAAAAAATTAAGTTGTTTTGGTGCTGTGAAAGAAGACAGACCTTTTTTTTCTTGGTTTTGGAAGAACGCCATTTATCCCCAGGACACTGAGTCTATAGACAGCCCCCTAATGTGATTAAGTATTTCTACTCAAATTACTTACCTCAAATGTAATCAAGTATTTCTACTCAAATTACTTACCTCAAATATAATCAAGTATCTCTACTCAAATTACTTACCTCAAATGTAATTAAGTATTTTTACTCAAATTACTTACCTCGAACGTAATCAAGTATTTCTACTCAAGATACTTACCTCCTGGAAAATTTGAGCATTTTCTATCCCCTATACTTACCAGCCATCTGAAAAGAGAGCGCCCCCTCCCGAGACGCCGCTTACCCTGCCGAGAAGAACACTAACTTAGTTGGTTGATAGCCCAGACGGGAATCTGCGGCCCCAACTATCATTGCTGCCTACCGTTGATCTCTACTAATACCCTTCTCTCACCCCTGCAGTACGACGCCCCTGGAAACTCACCATGCGCTGTGAATAGAACTTTGATGCTGTCTCCCTTACTGAGGAAAAGTGACTGTTTAATGTTGTTGTACAATAAACCGAAGGGGCCCCACCGTGTGTCCAAACCCTGGTACTGCTTTTTCTGTCTGTGATTTGGGTCTGACCTCCCACACTATACAAACAATTTTCATGTTACACACATAAAATAGCCTTTATTTGGGTTAGGCTTTTTGGAAACAATGTATTTCCAACTCCAGTTTTTCCCTATTTAGTCTGCTTGAACAGCAGAGTGCTCAGTTTCTGACCTCTCAATGTCGCAATTCTGAGAACTAGGTGACTGGTGAAATGTTTCCGACTCTGATTGTACGCCATTGCCATCTAGTTTTCAATATCGGTAATATCGAATATCGAGCTTATTAACATGTTATCAATACCGATATTAAAAAAAAATCAATACCGCCCAAGACTAACCTTTGCACACATCTCACCATGGACAACACCTCCAGCACCTACAGTATGTCCACACAGCATAGGCTATTATTACATCCATGCAACTGTCATAAGTATTTACTGTACAGTGGACATTTTTATGAAAATCATATTTGTGCATGTTCCACTGCCTGACTAAAAATTGCCTGCATCGCCCTCCGAACTATGCTACTGTGATGTCAAAATCGTCACCCTTTTGGAGCACACCACAGCCATATAGTATAGACAGAGTTACGCCAACGTTCGCTTCATGGAGCCAGTCCAATGGCAGTTATTCTACATGGACCTCTATTGAGAATGGGGACAACAAATACTGTAGGAACAAGTCCCGGACCTGAAGCAGGCAGAAATGTACTGTACTCAGGCAACAGCCCAGTTTTAATGATCTTAAATGCCTTTATTTTAGATACATAAACAACAAAACACTAGGCTACAGAGTCTTTGGTTGTTTAATAGGCTACTTTAAAACAGTTGTCATTTTGCTAGTATGCCCTAAAATTGCTCTTATTTGAAACCAAATGAAATCAAATGGACCCTTATGGGCCATTTGGTTTAATTTAAATTACATTTAAACATCTGTCCACACAATTAGAAAATGGAGAATAATTGTTATTTTGACAAACGTTTTGCCAGTTCTCTATCGCAATAGAGATGCGCAGTGACGTCACCGCCCCTGTTCCGGAAGTCTTTTCCCAATTCATTTTTCTCATAGACTTTTCGAAAATAATTTATATCAAGACGATTACGCCGCGGCCAAAGCCAACTCGAGTCGTGACGAATCATGATGACACACACAAACTTTTGGGACAATAAAATAATTTCTAAGATGAAAAACAAAACAAAAAGTCTTCTATCATGCCGTTTTCTACCTCTTCCCAATTATATATTATATGACGATATTGTGTTTGTTGTCATGATTTGTCACGACCTGAGTTGGCTTTGGCCGCGGCGCAATCGTCTTGATATAAATTATTTTCGAAAAATCTATGAGAAAAATGAATGGGGAAAAGACTTCCGGAACCGGGGCGGTGACGTCACTGCGTATCTCTATTGTGGACAAAAACGTCAAAGTTATTAGCTTTGGGTGCAAGAGACTAAATTCAACATCACAAACTGTCAACTCAAACCCCAAATACTGTTTTCAAA
The DNA here is from genome assembly GCA_039105355.1 of Benthosema pterotum. NCBI lineage: Eukaryota > Metazoa > Chordata > Actinopteri > Myctophiformes > Myctophidae > Benthosema > Benthosema pterotum. The sequence goes on from CM076982.1 coordinate 6,452,269, forward strand.
CGTCAGTAGTAGCATATACAAGAAAACCATGTTTCAATATAAGTGCATTATTCTTAAACACTATAACAGCAAATAACACCATCACCACTATTTCAATGCTCAAATTTTCTTGGGGGCCTTGAAATGGATTTTCAGTAATGGAATAATCATATTTTTTGATGTGTAGATCTTGTTGAGCCTGTCATTTTGAAAGTAGCTCTCCAGTCAAAAAAGTGTGGTCACCCCTGCAGTAGACTATGTTTACCCACGACAGTAATATGCAATGTGGTCCCCTGTGATCCGTATGGGACTATGGAGGCGCGCTCCATCATCAAAGCTCCCCAGCCGTTTCAGTCCACATCATTCCCCACTTCCCACCATTGAGGAAAGCTTGGTCTGTGGTACAAAACAATGTAAGACAAACATGAATTATTATAGGCTACAGACCCAATTTAATGCCATTCCTGGGACCCCCAATTCAGTACAATACTATCAATGTTAATTCAAAGAGTTATGAACCCACAATGGTTCATTTGCTTCCAACCTATCATTTAGCTGGGGACCTCCCTGAAACTCCCTCAAGGACCCCTGGGGGGGGGGCGGATCCCTTAATGAAGTCATCCTCTTTAATGCATTTACACAACAGTAATGTAAACTTGATGGAAGTTGGCCAGTAGCTCCAGGATATTTGCAACGACGTTTGACCAACAATCTTGTCTAAAGGCTATTTGCAACCATTTCCTCAACAAACACATTTGTTATGCCATGGACTCCTATATATATCCCAGTAGTGACGGTAGGTCAGGTGTGCAGAACCTTTCGGGGAGAAAGGACTTCCACAATCTACTGGAGGTGAGTTCAATAGTCATGTTATTGATCAAGCCTGATATTATTAGCCTGCTACTAGGCTATATGCAATGATAGTTTACGAAGATCACCTCTATTATTTTCAATGCTCCAATAATGTATTTTGACGATGCACGCTGATCTGTGGTTTGTTTTACGTCCTTACACAGAAAATGAAGATGCAAATTGCATTCCTGCTCTTTGCTGTGCTGGTCGCTGTCAGCGGCGAAGCTCTGCAAAATGTCAAAGCTCAGGATAACTCAGGTAGGCAACGGGCCTTTTTATTTTTGGAAAATAGCATTTAAAAAAAAGCTGTTAACTGCTTCAAGGACCACTTCACCACTTTTCAACATCTTCATATAACAGATCCTCACTAATGTACATGATAAAATACACTATTTTTTTCTACTCGGTCTGTGTCTTACAGGAGGGCTGTGGGCAGTTCAGAAACTTCTTCCAATGACATCATCAATGGTGGAATCCAAGCTAATAGAAACTGCAGGCTTTCTATTCCTGAAAAGTCGCAATGCAAAAATGCGAGCCATTGTTCTCCCGATAACAAAAATATAAATGTTTTATTCAAAAACACATTGTAAAAAAAAATCTGCAGAATGATGATGTCATTGGAAGAAGTTCCTGAACTGCCCACAGTCCTCCATCATGGTCCATACTATGTACCATAACAAGCTTGCTAAACCCAACACTTAACGGGATAACGGGGTAATCACTAATTTCATGTCGGGTTATGGGTTATTGAGCTCCATACTCGCCACTGAGCCACACTGCCGCCCCATATGACTAGAGCAGTGGTTTTCAACCTTTTTCATACCAGGGCCGACTATTTATTCTGCATTTTAGCCACGGAAGACCACCATTTGATGTTGAGTTTAGTCTCTCGGGTCCAAAACTCTGGATTTTCTAGTTTTTCTCCACAATTTAGGAGAGATAAACTGTCAAAACGTTGGTCAAAATAACAATACTTCTACATTTTCTAATCGTGCAGATTCTTGAAAATTCAGTCATTCAGATGTTTAAATATAATTTAACTCTTGAGAGAGTAAAATGAAACCAAATGGACCCGGGAGGGTCCATTTGGTTTCATTTTAAACTCTTAAGAGTCATCATCTGAATTAGCACCACTTAATTAAGAAGTTTACACTGTTTTGTTGGCAAAATACAGCCTGGAATTGTGGACGAAACCAAAAGAATTCTTTAATTTTTAGTCTTTGGGGCTAAAACGTTGTCCGTGGCTCAAAAAAAACGCTGAATAAATGGTGGTCCCTGAAGTCAAAAAGGTTGAAAACCCCTGACTTAGATCAACTGGGACCAACTGGAATCCTCCCAGGGACCACTGGTGGTCCCCAGACTACCTGTTGAAAACCGCCTGGACTAGTATATTGCCTGGTGTAAACTGACACGCAACTCCTCCTTGTCGCTTGTTGTGTTCCTGTACAGATATTCAGGCCGTCCAAGTGTCCGACGCGTCGGACAAGGACGCCATGATGGACAGAGCCAATGAGGTCCAAGCTGGAGGGTACGCTCTGGCCACGGAGGACAACAACAAGGGAGAGGATGAGATGACCATGGCTGAAGATCCAGAACCGCGCTTTCGCATGAGGCGCTTTCGCCGTGGCCGCTTTCGCCGTGGTCGCCGCCGCAGTGGTCGCTACGGTTACCGCGTCAACCGTCGCCAAGCCCGCCTTCGTGCAATGCGCCGCCATCACCGTCGCTGGCGTGCCCGTATGAGACGTCAATGGCGTCAACGTTACGGTCAACGGCGACGCACTAACCCCTTCCACATCCGTCGTCACTACTAAGGGTGAAGGTGAGGACCTCTTAGCTAGTATTTTTTAAGGTATTTTTAAGGTTAAAAAAATACTAGCTCATTTTTTCCCTGTGATTGGATAATGAATTGAAACAAAGCGGAATAATTCAGACTGAGGTCAGGCTACCTCAACACCAGTGTTGGGAATATTACTTTACTTTATTAATATATTACTTATTAATTATTACCTTCATTTTAAAGCAATATAGTATATTACAAGTTACTGCATTTTGGTAATATATTATGTAATATATTAAGTTACGTAGTGCACATGTCCCAACAATGCTCAACACAACTTACAGGAGAATTTCATACTGGATGTTTTCTTAACTTATGGAAACGCCTATCCATTCTTCATTGAAAATAAATAAATTGAATCAATTAATGAATTAATTGATTAGATTAAGCGCTTAGTATAAAATTCCCCTTTCCCCATTCTCCCACAGCTCTGCGAGGAAGAAGCTCAGAAGACCATCTGGACTACAGCGGTGTGTCATCATTGTCTTTAATAATATGAATTAAAACGTTGATGTTTCCTCGCCATAATGGTTGAGTGGGGCCTGTCTGTCAGCTTCAAAATAAAAGACACTTCACCACATCTGTGTACAATGTCTTGTTATTTCCCAGTGAACATTGATCATGCTATAGTAAGAAAGACTCCAAAGAGGTCCAAAGAACTGTCATAGCTCCAGAAACAGTTCAAGTTAGGTTGTTATTGGCGAAAGTAAAAGATGGGCGTTAAATGTTTTCTTACGTTTTAGGGATTTTAGCTATGGGAAGGGTGAAGTGCTAGGCATGTTGCCACATTTTGAGAGAAACAAGCAGCAATAAACGTGAAATGACATGACGGTGAGGTTAGCCACGGAACACTCGGTGAGGTTAAGCACACACACACATCTTGGATATCGTCTAATGAGGGTGCATTGCATGCACAGGGGTTGACACTAAGGTCTCCGAGGCACTTGCCCATCGGGCAAGTGCAAGTCAGGTTCTACTTGCCCTCAGGTCATGGTCACTTGCCCCCCCAAAAATATATTGTAAATTTTGCATTTAAATTTACTTCCTACTTGGGTGCTTTAAACCAGGGGTTTTCAACAGGTGGTCCGGGGACCACCAGTGGTCCCTGAGAGGGTTCCAGGTGGTCCCCAGTTAAGTTGGTTAACCAGATGTAACTCTTGAGAACGTAAAAATGAAACCAAATGGACCCTTGCGGGTCCATTTGATTTAACAAAGTTGTCCGTTAAGTGACTGCTGGGTTCTCTACACTCTAGTCTCTAGTGCTCTACTATATGTCTCTCAAAATCAATGAATGAAATTCATTCACAGCGTGTAGATTTAGAGTTTAATTCTAGCACAACTCAATAAAAGAGCGATAACTGTGAGTGGACAAACCAGTTAAAAGGAGCCCTGCATAATGAGATAAATATGGATAATACATTATGATTACCCTCTATAACTAGAATTGAACATTTAAAACACATAGAATAAGCTCTTTAGTTTAAAAATACTTAATGTTTTTTTATGCCAAGGGAGCCGCCATTTTATTGTGCCTGTCACATGACCTGCCACAGGATGACGTCACAGAAGACCTGTAGTATAGAACATACTATGGAACGTTCCATGATTATACAGAATTGAAATATAAAACATCAATGTACAGTAGAGGTCTTCACGGGTCTCAAAAATGACATCCGAAATCCGAAATAAATCCGTGCAATATCACCGATTCCGAACTGTTCCGAAAATATTTTCAAATAAATAAATTGGATCCGAGTCGATCCGTGGCATGGTTTTCCGGTTCCGAACTGTTCCGAGATTTTCCCCAAATTGCTTCGCCGAGCCCGACCGAAGTCGGATTATTTTTGGCCGTCCGACAGACCCGCCTTGACCAAATCTCTCCCCCGCCTTGCCTACGTTTGATGAACCTGTAGATCAGTTATATTTCGCATGCGACGCTGCCTCGGCTCGCTAACACTGTTCCGCGCTGCCAGTCTACTCTACACTCTACAGGTACGTGCACACACACAGAGATTAAAAAGGGGCCTGCAGCCCCAGCTCTTTCGCATGTCTAAAACACAGAAGTGCCCTCATACGGGAGGATGCCCCTGCCCCCTTATGTAACACGCTGTCTACACGGACACCACAGCACAGACTGTCGCCCCTATCATACATGTCAGTGCATGTCCAGAAGCGCACTCGCAGAGTGACAAAGATACGATCATACACACACTTGGTTGATAGAATATTTTATTATCATTAAAAAGGCAAAAAAAAAAACGTAGAGAAAGAATACGTCTCACTGTAGTCTCGGGTCTTGTCGGATTTTCTCGGGTAATGCACATAATGATTGACAGGTCCGACTTCCGACGGGGATACGTCCGATTCCGAACCTGTCCGAGTGACTGTGATAAAACACACCACCGGAACCGTCGGGTCTCGGACGGACTCGGATTTTTTCGGGTTCGGACCCCCCGTGAAGACCTCTAATGTACACTATATACTGTTCTTTATTTCACCAGTGGGGGTCGCCATTGTCATTACAAACAGAACTGTAAAACAGCACCCGCTTCGACCTCTATCCATCGATTGAATAGACACTTATCAACAGAAATGTTACGATCCAATCGTGCCGGTATAGCAGATATTCAGATACCCGCCGGGCAAGTAGATATTTTGTATTCATTGCATCGGTGGATCACGGATACTACTAGTAGGGCGGGGCGAAGGAAGTTTTACTGAAGTTATGGTTAGGGTTAGGTTAGGTTTAGGCATAAGTTTACTGAGGTTAAGTTTAGGGTTGGGGTTAGGTGTAGGCATAGCCTAGTTTTACTGAGGTTATGTTTAGGGTTTAGGATTAGGCTAGGGTTAGGGTTAGACGGTGCTTTATGCGGTTACTAACCCTAAACATAACTTCAGTAAAACTATGCTTCGCCCCGCCCTACTAGTAGTATCCGTGATCCACCGATGCAATGAATACAAAATATCTACTTGCCCGGCGGGTATCTGAATATCTGCTATACCGGCACGATTGGATCGTAACATTTCTGTTGATGAGTGTCTATTCAATCGATGGATAGAGGTCGAAGCGGCTGAAAACAGTGTAAAACAGTTTTACAAACAGTAAAACATGTAGTAGTTTGATCTATTGCATTAGTTCTACTGCGGAGCAAATCTTCCGTGACGTCATCACTATGACAGGTCATGTGACAGGCAAAATGAAATGGCGACTCCCTAGGGATAAAAACTATAGAGCTTATTCTATGTGTTTTATATGTTCAATTCTAGTTATAGAGGGCAAGTATAATGTATTATCCATATTTGTCTCATTATGCAGGGTTCCTTTTAAGGATTACACTTAGCCTGGTACCACACTCTTGCGCCGTTGGCAACATAAACATTCAACATAATTATGAACGTTTGAACTTCAATGTAACGCAGTCTGGTAACCAGGCTAGATTACCCAGATCAGAACTTACTAATGTACTCTACATCCTCAGTTATAAATATTAGCTTTTATTTGTTTTAACTATTTCTCATACCAGGCTTTTTGTTTTGCTCCTGTGTTTGTTTTTTGGCAATGAAGCAGCTATAGAAGTCGTTTAACATTTTAGTTCTGCAACCCGTTTTTCCTCACGGAATTATCCCTGTTGTGGATGCTCTGCAACATGTTTTTCTTCCCGATATTTGCTGAAGAATATACGATATATATTGCAGGAGTAAGTATATGATATTATCGCAATAACGATATTTCTGCACACCCCTAAACACACACACAACAAAAAAACAAGAAAATGTGTCCATGTGTCCTAAACAACAGGTGAAGTGGCCCTCTGTAAGTATTTGGACAGGTACATAGGTATTTTGGTCGTGTATTGAATCTTGTGGACCAGACCGATTGCAAGATATTGTGTTCCGTCTTCAACAGAGTGCCATCCCAGTCTGTCAAAGTGGGCAGGGGTGAGGTGCCTTTTTGTTTTTAATTAATCTACCCTCTCTACCCTCATTTACACAACAGTAATGTAAACATGATGGAATTGCAGTTGGCCAATTGCTCCGGAATCATTGCTCCAGGATAGTTACAATACCAAGTTTAACCGAGGACATTTGCTAAGGGCTATTTGCAACCATTTCCTCAACAAACATTGTAGCATGGACTCCTACTGTATAAATTCCAGTAGTGACAGTAGGTCAGGTGTGCAGAACCTTCCAGGGAGAAAGGACTTCCACAATCTACTGGAGGTGAGTTTCAATGGTGATATTAGCCAATATTATTAGCCTGCTACTACGCTATATGCATGCAATGCATAATGCGTACGAGAATTACCTCTATTATTTTCAATGCTCTTATAATGTATTGACGATGCACGCTGATCTGTGATTTGTTTTACGTCCTTTCACAGAAAATGAAGATGCAAATTGCGTTTCTGCTCTTTGCTGTGCTGGTCGCTGTCAGCGGCAAAGCTCTGCAAAATGTCAAAGTCGAGGATAACGCAGGTAACACACGGAAGGCAACTGGCCTTTAAACAAGAAATGACACATCATTTGATTGATTCATTTAACGCTGCCGCCCCATATGACTAGTACATTGCATGCTGTAGTGTAAACCATACCTGGGCATCATGCGGCCCGGGGGCCAAATGCGGCCCTTTGGCTGATTCTGACCGGCCCGGGGACCACCAGTGGTCCTTGAGAGAGTTCCAAGTTAAATATGGAAAGTTGGTTAACCAGATGTAACTCTTTGAGAGCGTATAAATGAAACCAAATGGACCCTTGCGGGTCCATTTGGTTTCATTTTTACACTCTCAAGAGTTAAAATATTCATCATCTGAATTAGCCCAAAGTCTACACATTCAATCAGGGAATGTAAGAGAATGGTCATTTTTGTTATCCTGTTTTGTTTCCCAAATCCAGCCTGGAATTGTGGACAAAAACAAAAGAAATCTTGAAGAAAGTTTTGGGATCTGTGGGGCTAAAATGTCATCAAATGGTGGTCTGTGGTGTCACCAAATGGTGGTTCAAATACTGAATAAATAGTGGGCCCTGGTGTCAAAATGGTTGGTCTTACTCTTACTTTTATCTTGAAATTAAATTAATATTACGCAGACTTTAGTTCAGCCTTTAGTCTTGGCCCTCCACAATATTTTATGTATCTCATTTGGCCCCTTGGGAAAAATAATTGCCCACCCATGCTGTAAACTGACACAACTCTCCTTGTTGCTTGTTGTGGTCCTGTATAGATATTCAGGCCGCCAAACTGTGTGACGCGTCGGACAAGGACGCCATAATGACGATGGACAGCGCGAATGAGGTCCAAGGTGGAGAGGACGCGCTGGACAGCGCGGACAACCACCAAGGAGAGGATGAGATGACCATGGCTGAAGATCCAGAACCCTTACATTTCGGTACCCTTTTCATGGGTAGATAATGGTTGAGTGAGGCCTGTTGGTCAGCTCCAAATAAAAGCCACTTCAGCACATGTGTGTAGAATGTCTTGTTATTTCCCAGTGAACATTGAACATGCCATAGTAAGAAAGACTCCGAAGAGGTCCACATAGCTGTCATAGGTCCAGAAACAGTTAAACATGATGGTAAAAAAATGATCATTTAGAAAACTTTTTTAGGTTGTTATTAGAGAAAGTGAAAGATGGGTTGATTGAGTAGATCATTTGTGGCCAGTTATAATTTCCTGGCGTTTATTAGGACTGTAGTAGAAAAAATAAATTGCTTTAAAATTTTGTAAACAAATACTGTATGCATTTATGGCCATGTTCGAATGACCCCTCCAATAGCTAAAATATCTAAGACTAAAGAAAGCAAGGAATGTAAAAAAAAAATGAACACCCATCTTTTACTTTCTCTAATAACAATCTAAAACATGAACCGTAGTTGAAAAATAACAAAGTTAACTTCAAAGAGGACGTAAAGCAAAAAAATATATGAAACAAAATGCATTCCCAGTTTGTCACACCACAGAGTAATGTATTATAGCCCCACAGACCAAATATTTATGATTGAAAAAGTCGCTATGTTTCACGAATGATGTTTAAATATGTGTGAAATACAATGGATTCTCCAGGACTGTAGGGGCGTGGCCACTGTTTTAAGCTAATTAGCATATTAGCATTATGCTAATTAGCATATATCTTGACGTCCAAACAGCCTCCAACTGTCTGTCAACAACAAGCCAGTACTACAGTGCGCTCTCTTTACTAGCGTGTGTGTGTGTGTGTGTGTGTGTGTGTGTGTGTGTGTGTGTGTGTGTGTGTGTGTGTGTGTGTGTGTGCACGAAATGCGGATCTGAGGAAAGAGACTGATTGACTACAGCGGTCCCATCATGGTCCCATAGCCTGCAGGGATGCCCACAGTCCCTAGAGGCTATGGGACAGCCAACAGAGTGGTGGTCCGCCGTTAGTATGGAATGTGATTGAATGACGATAGAATGACTACTACTAAGTTGCTGGGTCTGTACGGATATACTATAGCAACGACCAAAAAGAACGAAATGATCGGATTATTTTGGTGAACCACCGACCCGTTCACCAATGTGACCGACAATTCCCAACTCTACCGGATGATAAGAGGCAGAGCCATAGAGTATAGACAGAGTTACGACAACAGAGTGCCATCCCAGTCTGTCAAAGTGGGCAGGGGTGAGGTGCCTTTTTGTTTTTAATTAATCTGCCCTCTTCAAGGCATTTACACAACAGTAATGTAAACATGATGGAATTGCAGTTGGCCCAATTGCTCCGGAATCATTGCTCCAGGATATTTGCAATACCAAGTTTAACCGAGGACATTTGCTAAAGGTTATTTGCAACAATTTTCTCAACAAACATTGTAGCATGGACTCCTACTGTATAAATTCCAGTAGTGACAGTAGGTCAGGTGTGCAGAACATTCCAGGGAGAAAGGACTTCCACAATCTACTGGAGGTGAGTTCAATGGTGATATTAGCCAATATTATTACCCTGCTACTAAGTTACAGTATATGCATGCAATGATAGCGTACAAGAATCTTTATTTTCAATGCTCTTATAATGTATTGACGATGCACGCTGATCTGTGATTTGTTTTACGTCCTGACTCCTTACACAGAAAATTAAGATGCAAATTGCGTTCCTGCTCTTTGCTGTGCTGGTCGCTGTCAGCGGCGAAGCTCTGCAAAATGTCAAATACCAGGATAACTCAGGTAACATACAGGGTTATGACATCTCTGTTCACTTCCATGCAAAGGTATAATGGCGGCTGTTTGAAAACAATGCATTTCCAATTCCAGTTTGTCACCCCTCAATGTTGCTTCGTTTTGGGCAACCTCTTAGACACTGGGACCATTCTATCTCCTCCATCTCCAGTCTCCCAAAGCCTATCTAGGCAGCCTGCAGCAGCCAAAAAAACTGGTTAATAAAATCCACCATTACTTTAAAATCAACTGTTTTGCAGGTATACACTTAGATACACCAATACACTTTTAGACTGACATTAGATTGATATTCATGGCCCATACTATGGGCCATGACAGTTTGGTAAGCCCAACGCTTATTGATAACGGGTAATCAATAAGCTTGTTATTAAATTTAATTTCGGGTTATGAGTTATGGAGCTCCATACCCAGCACTGGGCCACGCTGCCGCCCCACATGACTAGTACATTGCATGCTGTAAACCATGGTTGTCAAACTCTGGCCCGCGGGCCAAGTTTGGCCCGCTGTGTAATTTCCTTTGGCGTTCTCAATAGTTACATCCGGTTAAACAACTTAGCTGGAGACCACCTGGAACCTAGCCCCGCAGCTTTGTTCAGTTTTAGATTTTGGCCCACTCTGCATTTGAGTTTGACACACCTGCTGTAAACTGACACACAACTCTCCGTGTTGCTTGTTGTGTTCCTGTATAGATATTCAGTCCACCAAACTGTCTGACACATCAGGCAAGGACGCCATGATGACGATGGACAGCGCAAATTCGGTTCAAGGTGGAGAGGACGCGCTGGACAGCGCGGACAACCACCAAGGAGAGGATGAGATGACGATGGCTGCCGATCCAGAGCCCCGCCCTGCCTTAGCTTTCAGTAGTCTCTTTAGGCGTACTCCTTCCTATGGCCGCCTGCACCGGCGTCATCATATCCGCCGTCGCCTCCCGTGTGCCACAGACGGGGACATCATCCCCGTTGCCACTACCAACGCCATCATCCCCGTCGCCACTACCGACGCCATCATCCCCGTCGCCACTACCGACGCCATCATCCCCGTCGCCACTACCGACGCCATCATCCCCGTCGCCACTACCGACGCCATCATCTCCGTCGCCACTACCGACGCCATCATCCCCGTCGCCACTACCGAGGCCATCATCCCTGTCGCCACTACCAACGCCATCATCTCCGTCGCCACTACCAACGCCATCATCTCCGTCACCACTACCAACGCCATCATCTCCGTCACCACTACCAACGCCATCATCCCCGTCACCACTACCAACGCCATCATCTCCGTCGCCACTACCGACGCCATCATCCCCGTCACCACTACCGACGCCATCATCCCCACCGCCACTACCATCGTTATCATCGTGTCTACTACCGTGACCATCATCCCCGTCGCCACTGCCGACGCCATCATCCCCGTCGCCACTACCGACGCCATCATCCCCGTGGCCACTACCGACGTTATCATCGTGTCCACTACCGACGCCATCATCCCCGTCGCCACTACCGACGCCATCATCCCCGTCGCCACTACCGACGCCATCATCTTCGTCACCACTACCAACGCCATCATCTCTGTCGCCACTACCGTCGTTATCATCGTGTCTACTACAGTCGCCGTCATCCCCGTCGCCACTACCGTCATTATCATCGTGGCTAAACGTCAGGTGAAGGTGAGTAACGGAGAACTCGCATCTGAACACAACTTACAGAGGGATTTAATACTGGATATTTTCTTAACGCATGGGAATACGTATCCATTCATCATTGAAATTAAATAAATAAATTAATAAATTTGTATATGAATAGACCAGCATTCTAAACCAAATTTGGCAGATTTACAGTCCATGGGGTCAAGTGGGTCAAGTGCTACAACTCTACAATCGCAATACAATCTCACAATTTGTTTTTGTTTCGTAGACCATGTGAAAATACCATCCATGGTGTGTCGTTGCCTGTTGCCTTATAAAAACAATGTTTTCATATCAATGGCTCTAGAGCTATTTCATGTCAAGGACCCCTGTGCTATGAGTTTGTAGATCTGCTATTTTGCCAATAGCGTTTCAGTGGCTTCTTGCCCTCTCTGAAATTGCCAGAGCTTCTTAATGTGCCACAAGTCTGTCTGTCTGTCTGTCTGTCTGTCTGTCTGTCTGTCTGTCTGTCTGTCTGTCTGTCTGTCTGCCTGCCTGCCTGCCTGCCTGCCTGCCTGCCTGCCTGCCTGCCTGCCTGCCTGCCTGCCTGCCTGCCTGCCTGCCTGCCTGTCTGTCTGTCTGTCTACAGCAGGGGTGTCAAACTCAGATACTTTGTTCAAACTGAACAAAGCTGTGGGCCAAGTTTGAACGAACTAACCTTTTAAAGGGGAATTACACCCATTTTCAAAAAAATCCTACAAATGTGAACCAAATGGACCCTAGCGGGTATACCCTCTCAGGAAAAATGGGTCTGAAAAAAAAAAAAATAACATGGTGAAATGCATCTTGGTGATGTCATCAGATGTATTTCACCATGTTAATGTTTTTTTCAGACCTCCATTTTTAGGAAATAGAGAATTGGGGGAACTTTTTTTTTATCATGTCCACACAACATCTCTAATGTATATTAATGACATATTAAAATGTTGAAAATGGGTGGTCTTCCCCTTTAATTTGATAATGTCTCAAGGGCCAAATGAAATTACACGGCGGGCCAAATTTGGGCCGCGGGCCAGAGTTTGACACCCATGGTCTACAGCACCAATCGTTGTCTGTGTTGTTCTCCCACAGCTCTGCGAGGAAGAGGCTCAGAGGACCATCTGGACTACAGCGGTGTGTCATCATTGTCTTTAATAATATGAATTAAAACGTTGATGTTTCCTCGCCATAATGGTTGAGTGCATGGGGCCTGTCTGTCAGCTGTGAACATTGAACATGATAGTAAGAAAGACTCCAAAGAGGTCCAAAGAACTGCCACACAAACTGTCTGTGTAATTTCCTGGGGTTTATTAGGCCTGTAGTAGATAATAAAAAAAAAAAAATTGCTAAATGTTTAAAATGTTGTAAACAAACATGTATTTATGGCCGTGTTCAAATGCCCTCTCCCATAGCTAAAAATCCCTAAAACTGAAAACAGCAAGGAATGTAAAACAATTAACACCCATTTTTTACTTTCTCTAATAACAACCTAAAGTTGTCCTTTAAGCGTTGCTACAATCACAACACTGCCTGGTAGCCCAGTGTGTTGATTACCTGTAGCGCAGGGGTGTCAAACTCTAGGTTCCAGGTGGTCTCCAGATAAGTTGTTTAAAGGTAGGGGAAGTGATTTCACTTTTGTCAGATATCACCCAATTAATTTTTTTTTTACTGTTAAAATGCTCTATTATAAAGGTATATATGGAGTTTCCCCCTCCCCCACGTTAGCAGAGGAGCTAATAAAAGTTCCCCAGGTGGAGGGTGAATTCTCCTCCAATCAGGATCGAGCAGCAGGTTCACATAGTGTAGCTACTCCTGGGGGCCCCTAGTGCACCAGACTGGTACTACACAATGAATTTCAAATCACTTACCCTACCTTTAACTGCATGTAACTCTTGAGAACGTAAAAATGAAACCAAATGGACCCTTGCGGGTCCATTTGGTTTCATTTTTACGCTCTCAAGAGTTAAAATAATCACTATGTGAAAGATTGGAAGATAAATGGTCATGGACAGAATCAAAGGAAATCTTTAATTTGGGGGAATGAAAAACGTTGAAAACCACTGCTGTATATTACAGAGCAGACGGCAAAACAACAGGGGGATTTTTTAGTATTAGCGGTGAATGCAGTGTTACAGCGGCGCCACGGATGTATAATACCGGTGGGCTGCTCTTATGTTAATTTGATGTTGCCCCAAGGGCCAAAGGAAATTACACAGCGGGCCAAATTTGGCCCGCGGGCCAGAGTTTGACACCTATGCTAGAGCGGCTGGTAACAGTGTGCTCCACATATAGTGTGACATGTGGAAGCCTAGTAAACACTAGCGGTGACGACCGTGACGTACACCGTCTGACTCCCTCTGATCTCATTAAGGGGGGGGAATTACCCTCTGTCGCTACTAGCACCAATAGCCCCCCACCCCCCACTAATTCACCTTTCATGCACATACCACACTCCAGAGGACCGCTATAGTTCCACACTCACTCCAGAGGACCGCTATAGTTCCACACTCACTCCAGAGGACCACAATAGTTCCACACTCACTCCAGAGGACCGCTATAGTTCCACACTCACTCCAGAGGACCATTATAGTTCCACACTCACTCCAGAGGACCAAATAGTTCCACACTCACTCCAGAGGACCGCTATAGTTCCACACTCACTCCAGAGGACCAAATAGTTCCACACTCACTCCAGAGGACCGCTATAGTTCCACACTCACTCCAGAGGACCGCTATAGTTCCACACTCACTCCAGAGGACCGCTATAGTTCCACACTCACTCCAGAGGACCGCTATAGTTCCACACTCACTCCAGAGGACCACTATAGTTCCACACTCACTCCAGAGGGCCGCTATAGTTCCACACTCACTCCAGAGGACCGCTACGGTTCCACACTCACTCCAGAGGACCGCTATAGTTCCACACTCACTCCAGAGGATCCGCTATAGTTCCACACTCACTCCAGAGGACCACTATAGTTCCACACTCACTCCAGAGGGCCGCTATAGTTCCACACTCACTCCAGAGGGCCGCTATAGTTCCACACTCACTCCAGAGGACCGCTATAGTTCCACACTCACTCCAGAGGACCGCTATAGTTCCACACTCACTCCAGAGGACCGCTATAGTTCCACACTCACTCCAGAGGACCATTATAGTTCCACACTCACTCCAGAGGACCAAATAGTTCCACACTCACTCCAGAGGACCGCTATAGTTCCACACTCACTCCAGAGGACCGCTATAGTTCCACACTCACTCCAGAGGACCGCTATAGTTCCACACTCACTCCAGAGGACCGCTATAGTTCCACACTCACTCCAGAGGACCGCTGTAGTTCCACACTCACTCCAGAGGACCACTATAGTTTCACACTCACTCCACTTCCACATTCACTCCGCTGTGAAAATCAACACTGTTTGATTGTATTTGATGTAAGCATACCATGGCATGTAGTCGGTATAGAAACAGAGCTATATGTTTGTGTGCGCCTGTTCGTGTATATATGTGTGTGTGTGTGTGTGTGTGTGTGTGTGTGTGTGTGTGTGTGCGTGTGTGTGTGTGTGCATTTAGTTGACATTGGGGGTCGCAGCGTTGTGCTCTTCAAAAAAACATACTGGGACACCACAGCATTTTCTGAGCGCTGCGTCAGCACATTTCCTAAACCTAGCGGGCCTCAACACATCAGGGCGGGGGACACCCTGAAAGAGATGGCCCTCTCTATGCGTGTGTGCATGTGTGTCTGTGTGCGTGCAGGGCATACCAGAGGTGAGTGCATGCGTGGTGACTGACAGCCAATGCAAAGCAACCAACGGGTCAATGGCTGCATTAGCTGCTTTAGAGCAGGGGTTTTCAACCAGTGGTCCGGGGACCACCAGTGGTCCTGGAGAGGGTTCCAGGTGGTCCCCCAGCTAAGTTGGTTAACGTAAACGTAAAACGTAAAAAAGAACGTAAAAATTAAACCAAATGGACCCTGGCGGCCGTGGCGGGTCCATTTGGTTTCATTATTACACTCTCAAGAGTTAAAATATTCATCACCTGAATTAGCCAATTTGGAATGCTTGTTTTCTTTCCATCCTGGAATTGTGGACAAAAGCAAAATCAATCTTTAGATTTTGGGTATGTGGGGCTAAAATGTCCTCAAATGGTGGTCTGTGGCTCAAATCCTGAATAAATGGTGGTCCCTGAGATGAAAAGGGTTGAAAACCCCTGCTTTAGAGCATTGCCCTAAAAAAAAAAATCTAAAAATTCGCCCATAGCGGCCACAAAAACACGGGAAACAAGGGTTTGGCAGTGATGCTGTTAACCACCTAATCCCTAGTATAGACGTCGTCCTACAACAAAAAGACAATGATAATGGAATGCCCATGTAAATACTAGGGCTGCAAGTATTGGCCAAAAATGGTCCATCGAATAGTCATTTTAAAACCCTGCATGGTTTCGAACGAATATCGAGCGATTAGAAATATGAAATATACAGTATATATTAATTATGTATGTATGAATATATGCCATCAAGTAATCAAAGGATAGAGTGCGGACTAGATAGATACCCCCGCCCCCTCGAATTTCATTTCAACAGAAATGGCATTTTGGAGCAACTGGAAGACCGCCACAAGTGCCATTATAACTCAAGGGGGCGAGTGATCGGAAGTGCTAGCCCAGAGTAGACCCCCTGTGTGATGTCATCCAAAATTGAGGCGTAATCTCTGTGTAGGCTGCAAGGCTGCAGTCTATATGAGGATTCCAGTAGGATTTCACAGGGGCTGTGGCTTTTCACACGTCTAGGACGAGTTTCGGCCGGTTGGACGCCAATGGCCGGCTGACTTCCATTACAGTGCTGCACTTCTACATTTCGCCACTAGGGCCCCGCGGTGTCAACACTGGAGAGACTTACTGGCCATATTGTTTTGGAAAATGTAGCAGCCTCAATGCCACAGTGGATGCGACTGAATAAATAAAACAATATATATATATTTTTTAATAAATGAACAGTAAATGATGAAGCACAGCCTAAAAGCAGAGCCTGAATAAAGCTGCAAATTGAAAAGACCTCTGTCTGTGTCTCTCTCTCTCGCTAATAGATTCCTGTGTTTCCAAACACACCTCATACTCTTGGGAGAGGGTTGCTGGCACGAGTCCCAGCCATTCAGGACACAGATAACTTAGTGGAATAAAGATGCAGGCTGGTTGGGGGCCAAATAATAAAGACGTCCATTTAAACTTTAAACCATAAAGCAATAAGAGCTGAATGGACATAATGTTCCATGATGCTGCTGATGCAGAAACCAAGTATTTTGTACTGTACTTTTTCTCCTGCTAATTTAGTTCCCTACTTGATATCACATCACAAAGTATGACAAAGCACAAAAAGTTGCGGAACAGCATGTTCAAAATGATCATTTCTAGGCGCATGAACCATGCAAGGAACATGAGATTTGATGAGATTCTGTCCTCTCCAGATGCAAAACTTAAAACTTAAAAATAATAATAATAACATTTTTGTTGACAAGAGTTTTAAGAACAACCACAGGCTGGAGTAGAAGCAGGAGCGGATGTAGGTATGGGCATGGGGGGGGGGGGGGGGGGGGGGGGGGGGCAATGCTCCCCTAAATGAAAAAATATATTCTCTTGTTCTATAGGCTGGGGCTAATTCACATGATTAATATTTTAACTCTTAGAGTTAAAATCTGTTACATCTGGTAAACCAACTTTCTACCATTTAGCCTGGGGACCACCTGGAATCCTCTCAGGGACCTCTGGTGGTGGAAACCACCCAGATCTTGGTGCTTTGTGTGTACAACAAATACATGTCTTTCCTGACATGGTAGAACAGCTTTTCTCTGTTTGTTATCGTTTACATGTAGCATGTGTGGACAGTAGGTCAGTGTTTGTGTGTGTGTGTGGGTGTGTGTGTGTGTGTGTGTGTGTGTGTGTGTGTGTGTGTGTGTGTGTGTGTGTGTGTGTGTGTGTGCACGCGCGTGTGTGGGTGTGTGCATGTGTGCGCCTACGACATCAGACAGCCTGTCAGTCCTATGGTTGACATCACACAGATCATATCACACACACACACAGACACCTGTTAAGGAACTGCTTAGCCCCCACGTCCCTACTGACCTCCCAGTCCACCACAAACAATGGATCATATGTCAGTGCTATACTGTAGAAGATGCTACCCTGATGAGCAATAAGTATAAACAGATGGCAGAGAGACTAGAGCTGCATTCTGACACGGCGGTGCTGAGAGAGGCGTGGCAGGCAGGACACAAAGACATGACACGGGCAAGGGCAAAGAAACAAGCACCGGACAAACTGCCAGCAGTGGCGGAATGTGTAATAAGCTGACAAGCTGGCAGAAGAACCTTCAATAAATCAGCCGGGGCGCTTAAATAGTGCGAAATCATTTTGCGCCGTCGGCCTGGGTCGGCCTGGTTGTCTGTGGACAATTGCATATTAATCTGGGGTTCCTTCACGTGAATAAATGTGGGAAAACACTGGTTTAAGCTTTAGAATGTAATCTCAAAAATAAATTCTACGCTTTAGAAACAAGCCCAAAAAAAAAAAAATCAACCAGCAGCTACCAATAATTTATTTGTAATGATTTTCTACATGAAAGGAGAGTCGGAAGTTGCTGATAATAAGCAGACATGGCAACAGTGCATGAACGTGTGTGCTCTGGTTCCTTGGCAGGGAAAATCATAGATAGATATGGTCCCTGACCCAGTGGTCTATATTCTCTATAGCAGGCGTTTTCAACCTTTTTCATCCTAGGGCCCACCATTTATTCAGCATTTGAGCCACAGACCACCATTCAAGGACATTTTAGCCCCACAGACCCCCCCAAACTAAAGATTTCCTTTGCTTCTGTCCATGACCATTAATCTTCTAGTTGTGTACATTAGGACTAATTTACCTGATGAATATTTTAACTCTCGAGAGTGTAAAAATGAAACCAAATGGACCCGCCAGGGTCCATTTGGTTTCATTTTTACACTCTCAAGAGTTACATCTGTTTAAAACAACTTAGCTGGGGACCACCTGGAACCCTCTCAAGGACCACTGGTCTGGTGGTCCCCGGACCACCTGTTGAAAACCCCTGCTGTATAGGGTTCAGCTTTTCATGACCCCTATAGCATGACGTGCACGGCACGCCACGGTGTGGGTGGTGGTCACCAGAAAAGAAAAAAAAGACCATATGGCTAATTCAACGAGTTGTTGAAAAGCTCCTGCTTCTTAAGCATTATGCTATAAGGTCTGACCAGGAATCTGTTAGCCCTGCGCAAAGGAGATTGACTGACTGACCACCATCTGCCAAAGAGCTGGGGAGTAACTAAGCACATTGGGGTGGGCTGCAAGGTGGTGTGAGTTTGCCGCTTGGCTATTTTCTATGGCTGTTGAATGTTAATCAAATTAATCACAGCTTCAAAATTAATTTAATCATGATTAATCATCACCATTCGAACTACAGTATGTCCAAAATATGCATGTTATCCTTTACAGGATTTGAACATTTGAAAAAGAAAAAAAAACAAATGCAGCCCGACGAGCGGTACTAGCATGTGAACAAAAGCAGTAAAACATGTTGAAATGACTCATCATATAGGTTTATTTAATAACCAGATTGATATAGTCGTGATACACCACAGTTGGGCCGCCTTGTTTGTTGTTTAACACAAGCATGACCAATTAGCTGCAGTGTTTGGATTTTTGATCGGTAGCTGCCGTCACCAGAAATGAATCAGCAGAAGAAAAATAAGTAGGTAGTATTTTTTAAGGTGGAGATGCAGTCAGTCTGGAGTCAAGCTAGTAGAATGTAGTAAGGCTGTGGCGCAGGTCACCCAATGACCCACGAGTCGCCGGTTCGAATCCCGGCCTCATCCTCCTGTCTACATGTTGGGTGTTAAATTCGTTCACACCAAACACGATGCCATGCAAAACAACCCAAGATATTTCAAATTAAAGTGCTTATAATTAAAATGATTTGAAACACTACTACTGCTAACTACCGGTAACTAACTACAAGCTGTGCCACCACTAAACCAACAGCATTTCATCATTGAAAACAGAAAACTCTTCAACAACAACTGATGTTATTATCGATGCTTTACTTGCCTAATAAAAATCCTGTAACCAAAAATGCTACGGGTGCTGCTTCAAGCCGCACCCCCCAATTTGGAAATGTTACATCCACCCCTGACGTGTTACCTTCAAAAGGGTACTGAAGCAACGAATGCCCGCAGGCGATGTACTGCATGGTTCCAACTGACGCTGGCGCTGGCCAGTCAGTCAGTATTGACCCTAAACAGGGTTTATTTATTTTTTCCGGGGCTAATGTTGACCTGGTGTCCTAGATTCTCTGAGGCACTGCATTGTTCTCTCTGCACAGAATCCATGAGGGCCTGCTCTGGTCTGATGAAATCTCTGCTACTGCTCAATATGTGGGTCAGGATTCGGGTCCCCACATGGTTGATTATTTATTTATTTATTTACCGAAATTTCCGGACTACTACTAACTAACTACAGCTGTGTCACCACTAAACCAACAGCATTTCATCATTGAAAACAGAAAACTCTCTGAGTCAGACCTTTAGCTTTATGCATGCTGCGTGTCTGTTGCAACTTCAACAACAACTGATGTTATTTACTTGACTGTGCTTTACTTGACTAATAAGTCCTCTAAGTGGAAATGGTATGGGTTTCATGACGCTTCACGCCACAGGCGATGAAGCCGCCCCCATACCATTTTCTCAATTGGGAAATGTTACATCTGCCCCTGGAGAGAGAGAGACAGTGCAGCGAAGAAACCCAAACAAAGTGGTAGCCAGGACACTTAGGCAGTGAAAGAAAGAAAAAAAGAAAGAAAGAAAGTGGGTCAGTAAAGGGGAAGAAAGTGGCACAACTGAGTGACAGAGAGAGAGAGAGAGAGAGAGAGAGAGAGAGAGAGAGAGAGAGAGAGAGAGAGAGAGAGAGAGAGAGAGAGAGAGAGAGAATGATGTCATCTATAGATGGTGTTTCTGTGGGAAAGAGGAGAGGGGGGGCAAAAGGGGGAACCCCACAGCATACATCCGACAGGACACACAAAGCACACAGAAGCCTCTGACAGTGTGTGTGTGTGTGTGTGTGTGTGTGTGTGTGTGTGTGTGTGTGTGTGTGTGTGTGTGTGTGTGTGTGTGTGTGTGTGTGTGTGGACACAGCAGGGTCTCAGACTTAATGGACAGTGACAGGGTTTCAGACAGAGCACCAGATCTCAACACAACACCAGGGCAGATCTAGGCATGGGCATGGGGGGGGGCAATGCCTCCCTAAATGCCCTGACTGCCCCACCAAACACGATGTCATGCAAACAACCCACATTTCCAATTAAAGTCCTTATATTTAAAATGTACTACTGCTACTAACTAACTACAGCTGTGGCACTACTAAACCAACAGAAAAAGCATATATGTTGCAACTTCAACAGCAACTGTTGTGCTTAGTTGCCTAAAAATCCGCCCCTGCACAACACATATAGTTCAGTTCCAAGGATCCCCCACAGCCCACATAATGTACAAAACTGCAACAAATTTGGAACACCCTTCCTGGAATACTCTCTGAGTCAGACCTTTAGCTTCATGGATGCTGCGTGTCTGTTGCAACTTCAACAACAACTGATGTTATTATTGTGCTTTACTTGCCTAATAAGTCCTGTAAGTGAAAACGGTATGGGTGCGGCAGCGACTGCGGCTTCATCGCTCGTGGCGCAAAGCGACACAGGCGATGAAGCCGCACCCATGCCATTTTCTCCTGACCCCCCCCATTGGGAAATGTTACATCCGCCCCTGACCTGACACCACACTAAACCAGCAGACCTCGTATACAGTATATCAAAAATACAACTTAAGACCACGGTCCTCGTATAACAGTGACAACTGACTACACAATGAACACAGTCAGTGCTCTCTATATGGATAAGAATAGAAGTCAATCTGCGCGAGGTTTAATATAGTTCCCTCACAGCTGCATGTCTGAAGACATGGCCTAGTTCCAGTTAATTACACTGGGGATGGACATGGACATGGATATGGGTTGGATACCATTATAATTAGTACTGTAAGCATCAGTAACGCCTGGGAAGAAGTGAGGACAAGAAGGAAGAGACAGTTAGCAGTTCACTACCCCCCACCCCAACCAACCAATTTTTGTTTGCCGAAAACATTGTGTTCATCGTCATGATTGCCACAACGCGTGTTGGCGTAATTGCCTTTATATAAATAATGTTTGAAAAGTCGATGAGGAAAATTAATGTGGAATTCTCTTCTGGAATCAGCGAGGGAGCGGGGTTGCGGCACTCTACACAGTCTACTGTAACTTCCCCCCGACCTTAAAGATGGAGTGCCATGAATTTTTTCTACCCTAAAACATGATCAGCAGGTATTTTTTTCCCCAAAAAGTGTACAGTGTTGGTTAAACTGTCATTTTTATGATTCCACCCAGCCAGTTCATTAAGTATGCCTGGTTTGCCTGGTGGGTGGTGATGGGTGGAGATCCACCTGAACTGAAGCCACGCCCACAGCTTTAGTTGCATGATAAAGGGGGAGGAGTTAGGGGAGGGGCTTAACAGTTGATGTCACTATATTGAAGTTTTTTTCATTGGCACGTTTGACTGGAAAGGTTCAGCCCCCAGGAAGAAACCCTAAATACAAAGGGAAGACATCATTGCACATAAAAAACACACCAAGGGGTCTATTTACATACGGTCACCTCTTAAACATGCACAAAATTGGAAAAATTCAAAAATCACAGCACCCTCTCTTTAAGCTGTCTGTGTGTTCAACAACACAGCCATGCAAAATGAGGCAAAAGCTCATCCTGCACAGCAGCGGTTGTTATAATAACTACTGTATATTAGAGCTTCATGACATGGCCTAAAAATAAAACCTCAATGAAACCTAAAATACAATTTCTTTCAATTGGGTAAAACTATATAAAGTCTTTCAAAAAAAAAGTTTTTATTCTCCTCCCTCCAACAGGGATTAAGGTGGTTCTTTTTGAACAAATACGATGGAAAAAGTGCAAACTTTTCTTTCTGTTAATGAACATTCAAGTAGTTTTTTCCCCCCGCCTTTTTCCCCCTCATTTGTTTCCTTTTCTTAATTAACAGAACACTTTTTCTCTCTGCACAACAGTTCAAAGGTTCTACCAGTAAAATTGCTAGTAAAGCGGAAACCGCGATTTTCATTTTCTGAAACCTCAATCTCTATTCAATTTTGATTAATTGTGAAGCACTAATCTATATGGACAATTTTTAAGGTGTTGTTTTTGCGATGGGTTAATTCCAGTTTGTCGCTGTCGATGGCAACATGCCCAGATAGAACTCCTGACTTCAGAACACTCACGTCCTCCAGAAATTCCAGCCCCAGCTGTGAAGCTCAGTCGCATCCAACAGCCATGTGAGACCACACTGACTGACACCCATAACTAAAATATGAAACGCCATTTGTTCAAAAAATGATGAGTCACTGTGGTCAGCGTGCTCTTCTCAGATATTAGGTTACATTATTTTCAGATCCATCCAATTGGAGCTGGAAGTTCTTGTTTCAATGCTATTATTACATTTTAACTTTAACTGACCTCACCCTAGAAGAATTAAGGCACCTGCTTTTTGTGATCGGTAGATTTAAGACCCTGTGAGAGACCCTGTAGGTCTCAGCTGGTATTATTTTGGGCTTTGGGGGAAAAGGCTTTGATAAAAGAATGGCCAGTCAGTGGTGTTTCTAAGCAATTTGGAGCCCTAGGCAAGTTTCCAGGGAAAATCTCCTGTAAAATGGTGCCTCCAAGGGATAAAATTATGAACTAGTTTTAAAGAGCATAACTAGAATGTTCTAGTTATTCTATGTTCTATAACTAGAACATTCAGTTCTAGTTATAGAGGATGTACAGTATAATGTATTTATCCATATTAGTGTTATTAGCCCGGGATCCTTAAAAACATGTCTGGTGGACGACCGCTCCCCTCACCCGCCCTCCCAACATGTTCGCCCCTATGCAACTGCCTAGTCTGCCCAATGGCAAAAACGCCCCTGTGGCCAGTTCTAATGTTCTAATGCTGATAAAATATCATCCCACAGTGCAGAGACAAATTATTCACAGGCCTGATTTGGCTCTCTGCCTTGAGACGTAATAATCTCTAGTCGCACAATGCATTGTAAGGGATGCCTTGTGAGTTTGTACATCTGCCATTTGTTTTGGGTCTGAGAGATTTGATGTAGAATGGAAAAACACGTACATTTAATTAGTACTTATAGTTTGAGTTTAAGTGGAAAATGAAATGCACTCTAGTGGCGTGGCCAAAATTTGATCAAGCTGATAAAATGCTTATGCAACCTGTAACCAAGAAGAAACGTCAATGCAGCAGGGGCGGATCTAGGCATGGGCATGGGGGGGGGGGGGGGGGCAATGACCCCCTAAATGCCCAGTCTGCCACATCAAACACGATTGCATGCAAAACAACCCAAGATATTTCAAATTAAAGTGCTTTAAAATGATGTGAAACACTACTGCTGCTACTAACTAACTAGTTGTGGCACCACTAAACCAACAGCATTTCGTCATTGAAAACAGAAAACTCTCCGAGTCAGACCTTTAGCTTTATGCATGCTGTGTGTCTGTTGCAACTTCAACAACAACTATTATTGATGCTTATACTTGACTAATAAAAGTCCTGTAACTGAAAATTGTATGGGTGCGACACAGGCCATGAAGTTGCCCCCATACCATTTTTGCCTGCACGACACCCCCCCCCCCCCCCCCCCCCCCCCATTGGGAAATATTTCATTGGAGTGATAATTTAAAGAAGATTTTCTCTTGCCCCCCCCCCCCCCCACCCCCAAATTGGGAAATGTTACATCCGCCCCTGCAATGGGGGGATTTTTCTTTTCCTTTTTCTTTCTTTCTTTGTGAACACACACTGACATGCTAGCACACAGGAACTGAATGGAATGAATTTTGCCAGAAAAAGCCCATACTAACTAGACCAGAGAATGTTCTCCACACATCTCATGTAATCATGCTGCCCAGTCCCACCAACACCCCATACTGTACAGTACAGTACAGTACAGTAGGCCTGGGCAAAAAAATCAATATGCCAATATATCGCAATACTTAATGCCATCATGATATCCATATCGTATTGCCAGGTTCAAAATCGTTATTTTTTCTATATTTATGTAGGCTTATTCATTAATTTGTTCATGTCAGAAAGACTTGTCATGGTCGATATTTTACTGTACTGTATTTTATGTCCACCCAGCACCTCTAAGGTATACTAGTGACATATTAGAATGTTGAAAATGGGTGGAGTTCCCCTTTAATAAGGGATTTAGCAGTGACGAAAATCTAGGCCTATAGGTCTAAACTCACAGCTGCGTTTTTTTCTAACACCCAGCGCAGATTAGTTGTAACCCACCACGCTGGCTTGTCGTGACCCGCCACAATGAATATGAACCTGCAGCAGTTAATTCTGACTATAACAGGATGTGTGACTTGTGGGTGGTGTAATAACAGCAGGGGTTGACACTAAGGTCTCGGAGGCACTTGCCCATCGGGCAAGTGCAAGTCAGGTTCTACTTGCCCTCAGCTCATGGTCACTTGCCCCCCAAAAATATATTGTAAATTTTGCATTTAAGTTTACTTCCTACTTGGGTGCTTTAAACCAGAGGTTTTCAACAGGTGGTCCCTCTGAGAGGGTTCCAGGTGGTCCCCAGTTAAGTTGTTCAACCAGATGTAACTCTTGAGAACGTAAAAATGAAACCAAATGGACCCTGGCGGGTCCATTTGGTTTCATTTTTACACTCTCAAGAGTTAAAATATTCATCATGTGAATTAGTCCTAATCTACACAACTAGAAGCACGCTTGCCCGATCGGGCAACCAGGTACAGTCTTCACTTGCCCGATCATTTTTTTTACTTGCCCCGGGCAAGCGGGCAAGTGTTAGTGTCAACCCCTGAACAGCACCTGCAAGAATGACAAATACAACCCTCTGGATTAATTTGTTGATTACCGGGCGGAACTGAAAAGATCAAAGAAACGCCGAAAACACATGGAAAAGGCTTTGCTTGTGGCGCCCAATCCACAAGGCTTAAAGACAGACACACACACACACACACACACACACACACACACACACACACACACACACACACACACACACACACACACACACACACACACACACACACACACACACACACACACACACACACACACACACACACACACACACACACACACACACAGACAGCCAGGGATCATATCAGCCAGGCTCTAACTTCACAGCCATAGAACGATTTAGTTTTAAGCCATCAAATACTTAATTCACCAGAGGACCAGCCTGCCAAAGGTCTCCACTCCCAAGCCTCAGTCCACTTGCGGCCCAATTTCATAACATTTCCCAAGTTGGGGGGCAAGAGAAAATCTTCTTTAAATTGTCACTCCAATGCCACTGACCGCCAGGGCCGGATGATTTCCCAATTGGGAGGGGCAGGCAAAAATTGTATGGCAAAAATGGTATGGGGGCAACTTCAGATGATGACCAATAATGGTTCCCGGACCACTGGTTGAAAGCCCCTGTTTGACCAGATCAAGGCCAAAGCCTTCTCGTGCTCTGGGTGCAGGACGCCGTGCATACTTTCTGCGCAGTTTTTTTATTCAATTTAAAAAGGGAAACATGGCGTTCCACCAACATGTGTACTGTCTGTCTAGAGGTGAGCTGAGGCAGTACTGGGGCCAGAAATTAAATCCCACTGCAGTGTCCATCCATCCGACAACAACTTTAATGGCTCCAGACTCCAAACATATAAGCCTCCAGTCAGACAGAGGAATGCACAGATAACTCATTTAGCAGGACAGATATGTGGCTTTGATGATACGCTTGTGTAACACATCTGGATGGGTGCCTGCCTTTATCGACTTCAGGGGCGGATCTAGGCATGGGGGGGGGGGGGGCAATGCCCTGTTAAATGCCCAAAATGCCCCACCAAACATGATGTCATGCAAACGACCCAAATTTCAAATATATTTCAAATTAAAGTGTTTATAGTTAAAATGATTTTAAACACTACTGCTACTAACTAACTGCAATTGTTGTACCACTAAATCAACAGCATTTCATCATGGAAAACAGAAAACTCTCTGAGTCAGACCTTTAGCTTTATGCATGCTGCGTGTCGTGTTGCAACTTCAACAACAACAACTGATATTATTGACGCTTTACTTGCCTAATAAAAGTCCTGTAACCGAAAATGGTATGGGTGCGATCGCCCCCATGGCCTCTAAGTTTGCACTCTACTGAGTTATATAATTTCTATAATTTGTCATCATATTATTCATTGGCTTCAATGAATTCAAGGAATACATTTAATTCCTGTGTCCATAGCTGAGTAGAATGAGGTACTGTAGCTCTAGGCCGGCAGTGCTTTCAGGAGAAGTGTCATCACTCCTGCCAGATGAGTAGGGCGCCTTGAGCTTGTAGATCTGATATTTTTTCAATAGCGAAAGTATAAGACAGCAAAAGGCTTTAGTTACTGTACAGATTACAGAATTAAGTTGCCACGTGTGCACCCGTGCGCGGGAAGAGCCCCTGAGGGAGCGACTCCTAAGTGGTTCACTACTAGATCACGCTTTCATTTCAGATCAATGCACTCATCACGTTCACCCAATGAACAGGACTAATGAACAGGATTCATCCTGGACCAGTTCTCATGCAGGCTGCAGGTCGTGTGGGTCCAGTGGTCAGGGGCGGATCTAGGCATGGGGGAGAGGCAAATGCCCAGTCTGCCCCACCAAACATGATGACACGCAAAAACAAAACAAAACAAGATATTTCAAATTAAAGTGCTCATATTTAAAATGATTTGAAACACCACCACTACTGCTACTAACTAACTACAGCTGTGTCTGTGAAGTTGCCCGATTGGCCGGAGGCTCCAAAAACAGTCGAAGGATGTCTTTAAAGGGTTTTATTTAGACCCAGATCTCAAAACCACGTGCATATATATATAGAACAGTGAACTGAAAAAAAAAAAAACAGCAAAATAAATTTGGCCAAAAACAAAAGAAAGAAACGAGGACAAACTTAACACGAACTGAGGACAAACGACAAAAGAAACAAAAATGCACTAGGCTATGCCCTGGTGGGCCCTAGACTCACACCCCAAGGTGTGCACAGCACGGCTGCTGGACAGAACTGAGGAGCCCTCACAGAAGTCTCCCTTATATAGGGCGGATCCACCCACTGTGAGGGTTCTCAATTAGGCCCAAAGCAGCAGAACTACAAGCTCACTTTACTCAAATATGTGAAATATAAATCAATAGCAATAGATTAGTTGTCTAACCAACATCTCCATGATCTATATAACTCCATATTTTACATGATTCATATTTTAATCATTTAAGTTTATGAACCACCCCTCTCCTCCCCACAGCACTTGGACCCTTCCACCTGTATTTCAGCCAATGGCTGCCTCTGCTCTGTTTGGCTGTGAGCAGAGAGGAGGCCAAGTGCTGAGGTGGAGATGAGGTGACAAACAATTCATAATTTTTCGCCTGAAACGACTGTTTGTATTAATCAAAAGTTAAATCATAATGAACCAATGCATTGCAATTATATTAGGAATAATAATGAACCAATATGATGAATAATGAATAGATTAAATTAATGAAACCATGTCAAACATTGTCAAACAATGGAAAAATGTCCGCCCCACACCCCACAGCAGCAGTAGCACCCAACCCGGCCGGTGATGTTATACTGATTGGCTGCCTGTGTGTGTGTGTGTGTGTGTGTGTGTGTGTGTGTGTGTGTGTGTGTGTGTGTGTGTGTGTGTGTGTGTGTGTGTGTGTGTGTGTGTGTGTGTGTGTGTGTGTGTGTGTGTGTGTGTGTGTGTGTGTGTGTGTGTGTGTGTGTGTGTGTGTGTGTGTGTGTGTGTGTGTGTGTGTATATAGGGCACGGGCTGCCCCGTGACAGTGTCACCACAAAACCAACGGCATTTCATCATTGAAAACAGAAAACTCTCTGTGTCAGACCTTTAGCTTTATGCATGCTGCCTGTCTGTTGTAACTTCAACAACAACTGATGTTATTATTGATGCTTTACTTGCCCAATATAAGTTCTGTACAAGATGTAAATCTTGTGGGTCACAAAACAAAACAATAAAATAAAATAGAGGATAGATTTGTGTTATACATATAACCATGCCAAAATACATAGTTATCTATTCAATGTGGGTGTTTGGGATGGATTATTTGACAAACATGCTAAAGTGTAGGTTCTGCCGTAGTAGGAACGGCTGTGAACGGTAAGCAGGTTTATCTATCTTGCATGGATCGACTTCCTGTTGCCCTAGCGGAGTGGTTTTCAACCAGTGGTCCGGGGACCACCAGTAGTCCTTGAGAGGGTTCCAGGTAGTCCCCAGCTAAGTTGGTTCACCAGATGTAACTCTTGGGAACGTAAAAATGAAACCAAATGGACCCTTGCGGGTCCATTTGGTTTCATTTTTACGCTCTCAAGAGTTAAAATATTCATCATGTGAATTAGCCCCAAGTCTACACACCTAGAAGAGTAGTGGTCATGGACAGAAGCAAAAGAAATCTTTAGTATTGGGGCTGTGTGGGGCTAAAATGTGCTCAAATGATGGTCCGTGGCTCAAATGCTGAATAAATAGTGGGCCCTGCCGCCAAAAAGGTTGAAGACTTACTGCCCTAGCGGACGCCGTGGCTGTCGCAGTCGTATGCTTGAAGTCCATAATGTAGGCATAAAGCAGCTCAGACCAGGCTTTGATGTGGAAGCTAAGCTCACTCACAATGCCAGGTCATGTGACGTGATACACACAAACACACACACACACACACACACACATAGTTCAAATAGCTCCATAATAGGAGAGGGTTGGCCGCAATGACATTGGATCACACTTAACACATGAGTCTCTCTTTTTTAACAGCTCAGACTCTAATCTCTGCACAGGTCCATGAATCAACACACAGTGCTTTTCACTACTGTTTACTTTCATCATAAAGTTGATGGAGGGAGAGAGAGAGAGAGAGAGAGAGAGAGAGAGAGAGAGAGAGAGAGAGAGAGACTTTGAAGATCAAGTGGCAAGTGTATAATAATAATAATAGTCACATTATTATTAGCCATGGCCAGGAAAGTACAGTGTCTGATGCCAGTATGGGTATATAGTAGAATGGGAATCAATAGTAGAATGTTGATTATCGCTATTGACAAGAAGGCCAGTCTGTGCCATTTTAGAGTACTGTACTCTAGAGGCTTTAGGAGCAATTTTCTTCCCAATGCTTAGGGCAGGGGAGCCCAACCAGTAGATCGGGATCTACCAGTAGATCTTGGCCTGATCATGAGTGGATCTTGGGAGATGTGGGGAGGAAGAAAAAAAATGAGGTGGAAATGAAAAAAGAGCGATATTTTTGTGTGTATGTGTGTGTGTGCGTGTCTGTCTGTCTACGAAGCGGCTCATTTGGAGGATTGTTGTCTGCTGTCTGTGAATTATGCCAACAGTATTGTTCAACGTGTAATGGACTGTTCTGCAACTTATAATGGACTATTCTGGACTGTTCTTATTATGATTGCATTTGCAATGGCAGTGTTTGCCCAAGTCTGTTGTAGGCCTATTTATGACATGTCCGTTGTACTTTATGCTTATATGGACATAAAGTAAAGTGGTAAAACAACGTAGTGTTGTGTTGTTGTGAAGTTACTGCAGGCCGGCAACGATGCGTGTGGTTTGAAATGTTGATATTGGACTGGTAGATCCCGGAGGGGTTGGCTGCTGAAAAGTAGATCTTGGGTCAAAAAAGGTTGGGCACCCCTGGCTTAGGGACTGCACAGACACACACATATCAATGACATACAGTATAGGCCTGCAATGTTCACCTGCATCTACTGTAAGCAGGATTTACAGCAAGGGATCGCTTAAAAATAAAAAAAATAAAACTGACAAAATAACTGAGCCAAATAAATGCAAACTGTTAAAACATTTTCTGTATAATGTACCATATCGTGATGGTTCAGGACTTTTGGGGTAATTTTATTGATAAGAAATGAATAAGCCCCTTGTTAACAGTGGCAAGAGCTGTGTGCATCACCATTATTCACTGCTACTCCTATTTTGGGGGGCCCTGAGCGTCAGCCTCTTAGCAATCTCTCAAGGACACTCAAGGGCCTGGGCCCATTGTGCCCGATGGATAATCCTCCCCTGCACATGCCCACATCCAGCATTAGGGACGACGCCATTGGATAACACGGTTACATCAATACAGCCGACCCAAGACAACCAGGCGCCAGAGTTTAGACTGGCTTCTTGGTACGAAGCATCGGAATGAACATCACATCATGTGGATCATGTGGACACGGGAACACAGCTGTGTCCTCAGACGACACTTGGACGGCATAATAACGTATGACATCATGTCCGTCTTCGATAGAATGCCCATAGACAGCTCACACAGGTGAATAAATGCCATTCATCCAAGCCCCTTCAAAATAGGGTACATTCAACTGCCATTCATACCACAACGGCAGCGGAATCCATGCAAGGCACCAACCAGCACATCATTGGGAGCAATTTGAGGTTCAGTGCCTTGCTCAAAGGACACTTCGACATGTAAGGAGAAGGAGCCGGGATTCGAACTGCTGACCACAGATGTAATGATCACTGTGACTGGACAACCACAGGCACCACATAGGCGCAACACATGTCCACATCAAAGCAAACCTTTAAGAAAACAAGACTCAGGGACAGACAGACAGACAGAAAGACAGAGAGACAGACAGACAGACAGACAGACAAGGGGAGAGGCATGCAGCAAAGGTCATCATGAACAGGACTCAAACACGCAACACACCACCAGTCGAGAGCCCATATGCGGCAAGTGCCTGGACCACTAGCACTAGGGGACTAATACACACGCGCACACACACATGCTTGCACATGGGGGGAAAAAGGGGTTCAGTGGTTTTCAACCAACGGTACGGGGACCACCAGTGGTCCTTGAGACAGTTCCAGGTGGTCCCTGGTAAATGACAGTTGGTTAACCAGGTGTAACTCTTTGAGAGCGTAAAAATGAAACCAAATGGACCCTTGTGGGTCCATTTGGTTTCATGTTTACACTCTCAAGAGTTAAAATATCCATCATGTGAATTATCCCAAGTCTACACAACTAGAGAATGTAGAAGATTAATGGTCATTTTGATCTGTATGTTTGACTGTTTTGTTTCCCAAATCCAGCCTGGAATTGTGGACAAAAGCAAAAGAAAAGTACTGTATAGTTTCGAGGTCTGTGGGGATAAATGTGATCAAATTCTGGTCCGTGACCGTGGCTCTGAATAAATAGTGGGCCCTGGTATGAAAAAGGTTGAAAACTACTGCACTAGGGGACTCACACACACACACACACACACACACACACACACACACACACACACACACACACACACACACACACACACACACACACACACACACACACACACACACACACAGGGGGGGGGTGTTCTTGCTTCAAGATACTTTGACAACTGCAAAAGAGAAAGACAGAGACAGACAGAAGGGAAGACAACATAACAAGACTATGCACCCACTGCACACAAAATGTGGTGCCAAGCACCAAGACCCTAGTAATACTTCCCAGCTCCCACAAATTACAACTCATTCGACGTGAGGTTGAAACTTTGGCCAGCAACGACACAAAACACAGCAATGTGCGATATAACACAGCAGCAAGGACCGGTTTTTGAACTGTTGTGACAGACAATAAGATTTGCGAATGGAATACAGAGAGAGACAGAGACGGAGACAAACAAACAAATCCACCTTACCTTCCCAGTTCTCGTCCAGGGAGGATGCTGTAGTGGTCTGTGAACGGTTCCTTCACGATGGGGGTCTTGATGTCCGCCAGCAGACCCCCTACTCCCCCTACTCCTCCTCCTGCAGCCGCCGGTGGGCCGCCGCCGCCACCGCCGCCGCCGTAGCGGCACCTCGGCGGCGTCCTCATGGCGGTGGTGTCCGTGGTGGAGGCTCCCCGGAGCGGACCGACGGGACACTCGTCCGGGATCATTATGAATGAATGGTCGGTGTCACGGTCAGTTTATATTATATCTGTCCTGGATAGAAAGCGACCCCAGCACCGAGAAAGACTTTGTCCTCCTTTGGGAACAAAATGTTGTCCCTTATGTTGTCAAACAGTCCCAAATCAGCTGGTGTGTGTGTGTATTCCGAAGAAAGGGGGAAAAGTCCTCAAAGTACAAACAGACACAGAAATCCTGAGACCAGCTGTCGATGATGAGCTAAAGTAACAAACACTCCGTCGTATTGGCTACACGCGATAAAAGACAACAAAAACAAATATAACTTTGGCGCCTTAGAGGAGTTTCAAAGTGTCCACATCGCCACACCTACAACAATAATGTGTTGGTGTTGTCGCAGGAGCAGGTGTCGTCGTCGTCGTCGTCGCTGCGTTCATCTTATTCCACAACATGAAACAGAACTATGTTGTTGTTGTTGTTAGACTGGGACAGCTCTTCTCTCCAACGGTCACCGTCCGTCCTGGAGTTGTTCAGTCAGTGGACTGGTCCTGGTCTGGCTGAATGACTGGACACACAAACACACGCACGAGCCCCACACGCAGGCGCAGCACTACCTATAGAGCAGGGGTTTTCAACCTTTTTTACTCCAGGGACCACCATTTATTCAGCATTTGAGCCACGGACCACCATTTGATGACATTTTCACCCCAAAGACCTAAAACTAAAGAATTCTTTTTTTTTTCTTTTTTTTTTCACAATTCCAGGCTGGATTTTGCAAACAAAACAGTGTAGACTTCTTAATTAAATAGTGCTAATTCAGATGATGAATATTTTAACTCTTGAGAGTGTGAAAATGAAACCAAATGGACCCGCAAGGGTCCATTTGGTTTCATTTTTACATTCTCAAGAGTTACATCTGGTTACCCAACCTTCCATCATTTAGCCTGGGGACCACCTGGAACCCTCTCAAGGACCACTGGTGGTCCCCGGACCACCTGTTGAAAACCCCTGCTATAGAGAATAGACAGAGCCATCTAGTAGAAGAGTTGCGACATTGTGGGGTCAGAAAGCAGCCTGGTCACGTGGCTCATGTACTCACACGACGAGCCCATAGGCTTCAATGCATTCAGTAACTTCCGGCTGTCACTATTCATTGTCACTATCCAATAGAAGTCTATGTAGATGAGCCGCCATTAGAATGGCCCAATGAAGTGAACGGAGTTGGCGTAACTCTGTCTATTTCCAGGGCTCTGCCAAGCAGCGCTTCGGCGTCGGTCACCATGGACACCAACCAGCGTGCTCACTGACAGCAGCATACATATACATATACTGTATACATATATAGCCGGGTGGCCCCAGGTGGTCCCCAGGCTAAATGATGGAGTTAGTTAAGCAGATGTAATTCTTTGAGAGCATACCAAATGGACCCGCAACATAAACATGAAACTCTCTCGAGATATCCATCACCTGAATGGCAACGGCATATAAACAACCAAATAATGTAGCTAACCAAATGGACCCGCTAACGGTGTGCTGGAACTAAATGCAGAAGCGCACGGCGGATTGGCACTCACGTGACCAGAACGCTGGCTTCTGATTGGAGCATTCATTCAAGCCATGTATATTGATGTGATTGATAATTAATTCTAAATCTTCAAATTAATTAGATTATTATTTTTTAATTGAGTATTGAGTCCCACCCCAGGCTAGTGTTGCATTGCTTATTTTTCTTTTGTTCATTCCTTAAAGGTGAATTCCACCCATTTTCAACATTTTACTAATAACAACTCTAACTACCTTCGGGAATCGGGATGTTCTGTGGAAACCCCCATTTTGTGTTTTTTAGAAAAGATCTAAAAAAAATCTAAATCTACAGTAAATCAATAACATGTTGAAACACAACTTGATCAAATTGTATTCAGTATTCCTGTGCATTTATTAAGGGTCCTTAAACTTGAACATAATAGTAAACTTTATAAACTATACTATTGCGTTCAAGTTTAAGGACAATTCATAAATGCACAGGAATGAGCATCTTTGGTCTACTGTATTTCCTGTTTAGTTTATGAACAACTGACAGCCAGAAGGTTGAATAACAAACATTTCTTTTTTTATTGACATTCGCCAACAGTTATTATGATGACATTAAGCAATAGCACAGCCTGAGTATTCAGTGACTGAATTAAATAATAATCAGACAAATAAAACAGATAAACAAACAGAAGTATAAATACATAAATAAATAAATAATCAAATAAATAGTACATAAATAAAAGAAAAACAAAATTATCCACACACCAAAAAATACAAAAGAATCTTCATGCGTCAACATGAGACAGTCGTCAACAACTTTGTCATTTTAACAAAAGTAAAAAAAGAAAATAAGTAAAATAGTAAATTAATCACTAAGAGAAAATGAATCATTTGCTGCCCTGCTTCCGATGTAGGAGTCCAGGAGGCAGAATTTCTCCGCACAGTATTTTTAAGCTTCATACTTTTGCAAACATTTTCTGATCGATGCACTTTAAATACCAGTCTTAAATATCAAGGGTTCATTTAAGTGGGGGAAGGTGTGGGGGGTTCCCCCCTTGGCTATCCGTTGTGTATTTTCTGAATAAATAAATATCATCGTTATGCATAGGATCTATCATAATGATAATAATAATAATAATAATCACACGACGTGTACGCCAAGATATATTCTACATTAAAATTTCCCCACCCCTCTGATGAAGCCAATAAAAAATAGAATTGAGAAGTTATATCTTCATTATCTTTAAATCCAGTGAACAGACATTTCCATCAAAACACCAACAACAACTTCTGCTTCCGTTTACACAGTTTCCTGTGTCAGAACGTCGCCCAACAGACAACCAAAATAGTGGAGAAGCTGATACAGTAGAGCAGTGGTTTTCAACCAGGCATCACCAGTGGTCCTTGAGAGGGTTGCAGGTGGTCCCCAGGCTAAATGATGGCAAGTTGGTTAACCAGATGTAACTCTTTGAGAGCGTAAACATAAAACCAATTTTTGATCTGTATTTTGCATTTTGATCTGTATGTTTGACTGTTTTGTTTCCTAAATCCAGCCTGGAATTGTGGATAAAAGCAAAATAAATCTTTAGTTTGGGGGTCTGTGGGGCTAAAATGTCATCAAATGGTGGTCCGTGGCTCAAATGCTGAATAAATCGTGGGCCCTGGTATGAAAATGGTTGAAGACCACTGCAGTGTTTTTTTTTTGTTTGTTTGTTTGTTTTTTTTCTCCAGGCAAAATGAATGCTTGTAATGGATTCAGAATCATGAACCCACGCCCCAGTGTTTGCCACATCAAACACTCCTTAAAGCATGATGAAATTTAGACACATTTAGAGCATTTTGTAATGAGGCCGAATATATATTATATAAAAAAAACTTCTACATTATAATTTTTCAGAAAAGAAATGCTTCTATGTCAGTGCTGCTCAACTATTTCATTTACGGAGCTCCAAAATGTTGAATTTGACTTCCATGTGAAAATATATAGTTCCAGGGACCTTCTAGGATGTCCCTGGGACTCAATTTTTTCCCCTGGAACTAAAATTTCCCCCTGGAACTAACATTTTGCCCCTAGAACTAAAATGTCCTTGGAACTAAAATGTTATCCTTGGGACTAATATTACCCTGGAACTAAAATGTTTTCACAAATATCAGATCTACAAGCTCATAGTGTGCCACTCTGTGGCACGCTTGGTTTGGTTGCAAGCGTGTGCAACCAAACGAGCATGATGTGCGCAACAAAAAACACTGAAGTAGGAGGATGTTAAGACAGACGGTAATGTGGGCGCAGCGCGGTGAGTCGTACTGATGAAGAGTTACAGGACGTTGTGAGTATGTTGTCCGTTGGCGCTGTTTGTTTCCATGCAGTAGTAGCAGTTCATTCCGCCGATTTCTCCGCACACGGAAAAACACAGGTCTCCTTTTTATGAACTATGTCACTTCCCGTTTCAAAAAGGCCCTTTTGAATGTCCTCTAATATCCTCATGAATGTCACGGTCATAGTCACCAGGACGGTGTCCGTGGAGAGTGGCATAGTTTATTTTGGGGGGTGGATACCATACCGATGGGTCCCGTGGGTTCAAATCCAGTCAAAAGCCACTTCCAACAAAGTGTCTTTAAGCAATACACTCAGAGATACTTGGATACTCAACCCTCTGTAACCATTCTGCTCTTGAGTGACACTGCAGAGTATAAATCAATTCACACAAAAGTCAACTACTCGATCAAAGACAAAAAGAAAAAAAAAAGACACAAATTCTGTGAAATGTGAAGGCATCTGAAATGTATAAGATCATAAAAAATAAGGCAAAACTGCACAAATGTATAGAAAACCTGCAAATAAGAAAAGTCTTTACAGAAAAGAAATTGGCATTCAATCTGTTCCGGTCCTGCATACAATGACCACAATAACTACACCAACAGCAACAAAATGTAAACACAGCAACTGTACTAATAAAATAAAATATAGCTTGCCGCCGCCTAAAAAATAAGATGAAACAAGCCGGAAGTGTCGATTGAAACCCATTAAAAAAAAACAGGAATTACGTCACAGCCGAGCAGGAAAAAAGTCTGCCAGACTGATTTGCCAAGTGACATTTCAGATGCGTGGAATGCAGCGAATCAGACTGGAATCCAGGCTATCATCAATGCATAATAATCGGATGTAAACCTCATAACGTTTTACTTTTCAGGAATCAAATTCATCAATAGCAAAAACACATACAGTAAGATCTACCAGCTCCAGACTGCTACGTTAGATGCTACGTTGACGCCCCAGCAGGGCATCACAAAAACGTTAATGTGGCGGGCGATTCGACCCCAGTGTGGTTATCCGTAACGATGACGGACATTGTGTGTGTAGTCTGACGCGGTTTCTTTACATGCAGTAAAAAAAGGACAACAGGGTCAAAGATGAGATACTAGGTTCGACATCCAGGCTTTCATTTTCGGCCGTGTTGTGTGAAAACAGAAAGGCTGGACTAATTGTCAGCCACGGTGGCCTAAAAGGCCCAAATCATTACAGGTTAGGCCAGGCTAATGAGATGATGAATGGGTGCCCCAATGTTACTGGAAATTCACAGTCTTCACTGAAAACATGACAGGTCGCGATGCAGTGCCCTGGTGGACGCCGCCTGCCGTTTAGACCTGCTGACACTAGATTCTACAAAACGTTCTGCTCCAAAAGTACATATAATATTCAACGTTTTGCACTGCGTGGCCCTGATTCGCCCCCTCAAAAATAGCAGGTGTACATGGCGCGCTATGAGGCGTGTACACCTGCTATTTTTAAATAAAACAACAACACCAAAGGGTGCTGAGCAGTGGTGGAAAGTATGTTTACTTTAGTACCGTGTTTATGTACAATTTTTGAGGTATTTGTACTTTATTCCAATTTTTGGGCAATTCCAACAATACTTTTGATTCTACTCCACCCACATCTGAGGCAAATATAGTACCGGTAATTTTACCCCACTATTTATTTAATTGAAAACGTTAGTTATCATAGCTACTTTGATCATTATAAAATATACATTAACCCCTTCAGCCCTATCTATTTACATTTGGGCCATTTGAAAATAGCCGATCTACAATCTCACATTTATTTATTTTTTCATAATACATTTGAAAACTTTGAAAACGGGGGACATTCTGCATAGTGAATACTCTCTAAACTTTGGTACTTTTGAAGTAGATTTTTATGCCCAATAAATACTAAAGCACATTTTGAATTCCTGAACTCTCACTTGAAATTTGTATTTCAGTATTGAAGTATTTTAGGTAAGTAAAACATTTGAAGTACCTTTTTTCCTCACCACCACTGCTGCTGAAGTTCCAAACACGAATGCACGGAACTGAATCCCAAACGTTCCATCAACTCTCAGAGTGTATAAATGTACCTGAAATGTTGTTAATTCAACTATCAGAGTGTATGAATGTACCCCTCAACAATACACGTAGACACAATGCCACTCTAGATTGTTTTAATACAACATAATAGGATGGATCTGAAGTTGCAATACACTCCAATGACTCCTAATGACAAAACATTTCATCTGCGATCTCGATCAAACACTTTGCATATAGAAAAAGGATTATTCAACCCTTCCATGCAGCTGCAATGTTGGTGAGTTTAACATTGTTTAATAAAGGCAGAACACAGATCATTTTTTGTTATTGCAGAGTCAATGGATGGTATTGCAACTATACATTCACCCCATTATAAAACCTCTAGAGTTGCAATGCGGTCCTGATACACGGTACATAACCCACTGAGTCAAGGATAGCATCAGTGTTATTTTAGTTGTTTTTTTTTTTGCCAA
Organism: Benthosema pterotum; assembly: GCA_039105355.1. Classification (NCBI taxonomy): domain Eukaryota; kingdom Metazoa; phylum Chordata; class Actinopteri; order Myctophiformes; family Myctophidae; genus Benthosema; species Benthosema pterotum. The sequence continues at coordinate 6,491,220 of CM076982.1, forward strand.
ATAATAATAATAATTGTACTTTGGACTATATAGATTTTCTTTAAGTCCAATCGTTTGCTTCTGCGGTGTTTGGAACAACGTGAGAGTCGGTTGGCCAAATTCTCATCATTCTAGGACTACTAGACATGAAAAAAGTTTGAGAATCATTTATACAAGTTTTTCAGCAAACAAAACAAAAAATAAATAATAAATAAAAAGCATTTTTTAGAAGCGGCCTTGTGATCTTCTTAATGTTTACACGTGACTGAGAACTTATAAGCTTTGAGTGAAGTTGTCAAAGGCGAGTTCCTTCTTCCAACAAAGTTTACTGAGTGAACCATAATTATACTGTATATAGTGTAGACGGTGCTGATTGTAAGAAAGAAAGAAAAAGGAAAAAAAGGAAATTCCCTTTCTTTGTTGAGTTAGTTTGTTAGTTTCTTCTGCTTCTTCTTCTCCCCCCCCCCCCAATAGTTGGGGGTTGTATAGTTTTGGTTTAGGTTTTTGTGTTATGTTGTGTTGTATGTTGTAGTGTTGTGTGGTGTTGTGTTATGTTATGTCGTGCATGTGTTCGGTTTGGCCTCATTCACACATTTAGACACACTCAGCAGCGGTTGTGTTACACACCGAAGACACAGTGTGTGTCCATCACAGGGCTGGCAAATGCAATGATATCTTCAAACCCACGTTGGACTCCCATTGGAAATGCATTGCGTGCTGTGAGACAAACAGGACACAGCAAGGACACTCTCTCAGGTGTCCCTCAGGTGTGAACGGTGCCTTGGTGTGATGTGGTGTGGAGTTCACTACAAGCCAGAAGGTTCTGGCTGGGGGTCTGTCTCCTCCACTGTGTGTTACAGTACGTTTTAACGGTGGGCGATGGACAAACAACGTCGGCCAACGTCCATTACTTGTCTATGAGAGCCGCCGATTTGGGCGATAGCAGCAGAACGGGCGACATCGGCGGGCGACGTCGGCCGAAAAGATAAGAATTGCTGAGCTTTCGTCGGCTGATGTCGAAAATGTCGGCCGACGTTGTTTGTCCATCGCCCGCTGTTAAAACGTACTATTAGTGTGGCGGTCGTTCGGTCACTCCAGGCCGAAGGTGCTGGTCTCCTCCACTGCGATGAGCAGCTTCTCGTACAGCATGGTGTAGGACGGGTACGGGGGAAGGTCCAGCCGGTTGAAACACGTGTGAGCCCTGGTGAGAGAGAGACAGAGAGATCAAGATCAAATCAAAGCTGCAGTCATCTAACCAGTGACTGAGTGAGTTACAGTAGTCGAGCATGAATAAGAATTTCTCTGTTTGTACAGAGTTTCTCTTTGTTTGTACAGGAGATTGGGTTTGCCTTTAGCTATTTTAGCTATTGTTTTTTTTTTTCAACCAAGGTGTATGTTTTAGGTTGGTATTAGAGAAAGTAAAGGATGGGTGTTTTTCTTTAGTTTTAGGGATTTTTGCTGTTTTTGACAAGGGGAGAGTGTATTTGAACATGGTCCCAGATAGGTATTTGTAGGTATGTAAAGTGAATTCATTTTCATTTTATCATGTTTTCTCCATATCTGTGAGTGGTCAAATATCAAAAATAACCCTCGCATAATTAGACTTAGGGGGCGAGGGCTTCATGAATGGGAGCCTAGAAGCAGACCTACAAGCTCGTAGATCTTGTAGGTGAGCTTGTAGGTCTGCTATTTTTCCAATAGCCAATGCTTCCAATAGATAAAACTAATACACACATACACTCGCTCCCTCTCTCACCGTGGCAGGGAGGTGACCTTGCCCCACTTCTCGATGCAGAAGCGTCTCAGACCGTTGGACCCTCTCAGCATAGCGAAGCCCTCGTAGGGAACGCTGGACGTCCCAGTCACAAACTGCAGCAGACGCAGACGCTGCTCGTTGTTGAAGCGCTCCACCGCCGCCCAGAACCAGCGCATCACCATGTGACCGTCGTGGTAGCCTGTGATTGGACAGAGACGGAGTACAAGTGAGGAGGAGACCACCATTGTTTTTATTTATTTTTTCCATTTACATAACGAATATGAGACCCATTACCAACAGAAAAAATGAGTACCTGAAATGAAAGAATGCTGTGGTTATTATGAATTCTACAACACCCAGGAATTTGCCGCATATTTGAGAATATACACCCATTTGGGCTATGGAGTGTGATGCACACGCAGCACACACACACACAACACACACACACACACACACACACACACACACACACACACACACACACACACACACACACACACACACACACACACACACACAATTTTGACTAGCTTACAAAGTTATCTGCTCACTGATTACCCACACAACCATCAACATTTGTTGTGTGGTGCTGCAGCGCCACTGCATGGTCAATAGCATGAACTACATGCACATTGAAACCACCCAGTCAATCATAGTGTAGTGGACATTTGCAAAGTGTTCACAGTGTTTAAATAAAAAATAATGAATCCACATTTATTTCTTTAGATGTGTAGTCGTCGTGTTAAAGTGTCATGATTCAATTAAGGCTCTCAGAGGAGGAGGAAAAAGAGAGGAGGGGGGTAACTGACACCTGTGGCACCCAATCACCGGCTCGATTCAGACCGGACACACACACACACACACACACACACACACACACACACACACACACACACACACACACACACACACACACACACACACACACACACACACACACACACACACACACACACACACACACACACACACACACACCTCCTCTGTATTCTGTGTTGGTCCTCCAGTCTATGAGGTCGATCTCTGCTGTACCAGCGATCACCAGCTCCAACTCCCTGGCATCGAACACAGACACCAACCTGGAGTCCACCACCTGGTACACACACACACATGCACACACATATAGATTAACACTAAAACATACCAGTGGTCCTTGAGAGAGTTCCAGGTGGTCCCCAGCTAGGTGATGGAAAGTTGGTTTCACCAGATGTAACTCTGAGAGTGTAAATGAAACTTGTGGTTTTCAATTTTTTTTAATGGATGTTCTTCCAGCTTCCCTGTGTTGTAGGGTTTCCATCAAACTTCCAACATATGGTAGGGTATTATACCTCAGAGTTTTGTACTGGGACAAAACAGACAAGGGGAGTGACGTCATGCAAATTTTGCCCAGTAGGAGGGAGTTACAGTAGTTCACTTTTTGACATGACTGATGTCTGGATAAGGAGCTGGGCTGACTCCTGGGCGAGGAGGAGTCAAATTTGTCATAATGTTAAATGGTGCATTTATATAGCGCCTTTATCCAAGGCGCTTTACATAGCTTGTGCATCACATACACCCATTCACACACACATTCATACACTGATGGCAGTGGAAACCATGCAAGGTACCTACTAGCACATCAGGAGCAATTAGAGGTTCAGTGTCAGCTCAGTTCAGGATTCACTTCCACAAATCCCCCCCCCCCCCCCCCCCCCCCCACACACCTCGTAGAAGCCTCGGACCATGGCCTCAGTCTGCTGCACCACTCCTCTCTCCACCCTCCACTTGGTCATGCGTTCGATGTAATCCTTCTTGTTCTTCTCAGTCACTTGGACGTTGGCACCACCAGACTTCAGCTCCCTCTCTGTCACCTGTAGATGCACGCACACGCACGCGCACGCACACACACACACACACACACACACACACACACACACACACACACACACACACACACACACACACACACACACACACACACACACACACACACACACACACACACACACACACACACACACACAAGAAATATGACTTGTATTAGATTGCCTGACACTTCAGTGAAGTTGGGAGAGCAAATCATTATGCAGGTGGAGGGATATGTTTGTTTCTAAAGTGGTGCTATGCAAAGAAAAGCATCACCATTGATGAGTTGTTACACAAGCGAATGAGAGAGATTGACAACAGAGCGCTGTCCAGAGGTTCCCAACCAATGGTACTACTACTGCTGGTACTTGACTCTCTCGTGATACTAAATACTACAATAAATGGTTGGGAACCAACTGATGCCTGCCAGTCACAATGTGGGGCACTTTCACACATGATAACTTATTTAGAAAAGTTGGACCTCTGGTCACCCTGTAGTCCCACCTGTCCAAACACCTCCTCTGGTCCCCCTAACGGCCCACCTGTCCAAACACCTCCTCGTTGACGGTGAAGGTGAGCTCCAGAATGTCAGTGATGTCGTTCTCCTTCATCCACTGCAGAGACTGATGGAACTCCTCATCCAGGTACTCCAGATCAGACAGGTCTGTGGGTCTGTGGGGGGAATGGTTTTATATAGAGTAGAGGTTGCAACTTGCAACCCAGTCTCATGAGGTTTAGGCGAGTATGCACGGAAGTGCCATTCATACTCGCCTACAATACGCAATAATCTGTGCATACTGTGTTATACTAACATATACTCTACTGAAAATGACGGAGTGGCGCCGCCTTTGTCGCCCTTGAGCATTGTAAAGCACCACTGAGCTAGGTGCTAGCCGAGCGAATTGCCGCGCTGAGCATTGCGAAGGTCGGCAGAGCCGTGTCAGCTGCATCCGAGGTGCGATGTGTTATGGACAGAATAGTAAATATATTATAAAACCCAAACTGATCCACCCCCCAACTAGCCATGGTGACCCACTTCTGTGTTTGTGAAAACAACGCCAGGTACATATTCATGGATTTTGGCTTTTTCTAGTAGTGTATGCACGCAATTCTGTAGGTGGCATACCGTGCATAGTGTACTACTACTGTACTATCTGTGAGATCGGTTTGAGAGGTTCACATAGTGCTAAGCAGTCCGGTCCCCAGGGCCGGTTCTAGGCATAAGCAATATAAGTGGTCCATTAGGGCCACGACTACTAAGGGGGTCACATCACAGGGAAAATATTATTTTACAAGAGAATTTTGTCCACTGCTGTGTGTGTGTGTGTGTGTGTGTGTGTGTGTGTGTGTGTGTGTGTGTGTGTGTGTGTGTGTGTGTGTGTGTGTGTGTGCGTGCGTGCGTGCGTGTGTGCGTGCGTGTGTGTGTGCATGTGTGTGTGCGTGCGTGTGTGTGTACTGACAGGCGGAGCAGGGCCTTGTAGAAAGGTCTGGTGAAGAAAGCGTCCAGAAGATACTGATGGATCAACGCCAGGCCCAGAATACGACCGCTGAACCGGAACCTGGACACCACAGAAACCCACAGAAACACACAGCACAGCACATCAGGAGCAGCTAGAGGTTAAATGCCTTGCTCAAGGACACATGGACACTAAATCTGGTAAATCTGGTCCTACTGTATTGTATCGCGTTTTGGCGTTCTAAGCATTATGTTATATTTTAGCTATTGAAAAATATCAGACCTACAAGCTCATAGCGCGCCACCGAGTGGTGCGCTATGAGCTTGTAGGTCTGCTATTTTTGACAAATCGTGAACATGTGAAACTAGAATCTAGCGTTGGAAACTAGAATCTAGCGTCAGGAAATAAAATCTAGCGTCAGGAACTAGAATTTAGCATCGGGAACTAGAATCTGGCATCGGGAACTAGAATCTAGCGTCAGGAACTAGAATCTAGCATCGGGAACTAGAATCTGGTGTCAGGAACTAGAATCTAGCATTAGGAAGTAGAATCTGCTGAAAACTAGCTGAAACTAGAATATAGTGTCAGAAACTAGAACCTAGTGTCAGAAACTACAATCTAGCACCGGAAACTAGAATCTAGCAGCTGAAACTAGAATCTAGCGACGGGAACTAGAATCTAGCATGACACTAGAATCTAGTGTCAGAAACTAGAATCTATTCAGGACCAAATAAATACTGACCATTCCAGATGGTTCTCCACGAAGGCAGACATGGGGCTGATCTGGACGGTGTAGGTGTCGTTGGCAGAATACTCAAACAGACCGTAGTACGGGTTGAAGAGCTCCTGAGACAACAGGAAGAAGAACTCTCTGGAAGGACCGCTGTAGTCTAGACTGGAGACACACAGAGAGAGACACCATGTACTGAACCACTGAGACACACAGAAACACCATGTACTGAACCACTGAGACACACAGAAACACCATGTACTGAACCACTGAGACACACAGAAACACCATGTACTGAACCACTGAGACACACAGAGAGAGACACCATGTACTGAACCACTGAGACACACAGAGAGAGACACCATGTACTGAACCACTGAGACACACAGAAACACCATGTACTGAACCACTGAGACACACAGAAACACCATGTACTGAACCACTGAGACACACAGAAACACCATGTACTGAACCACTGAGACACACAGAAACACCATGTACTGAACCACTGAGACACACAGAAACACCATGTACTGAACCACTGAGACACACAGAAACACCATGTACTGAACCACTGAGACACCATGTACTGGATCACTGAGACACACAGAAACACCATGTACTGAACCACTGAGACACACAGAAACACCATGTACTGAACCACTGAGACACAGAAACACCATGTTCTGGACCACTGAGACACACAGAAACACCATGTACTGAACCACTGAGACACACAGAAACACCATGTACTGAACCACTGAGACACAGAAACACCATGTTCTGGACCACTGAGACACACAGAAACACCATGTACTGAACCACTGAGACACAAAGAAACACCATGTACTGAACCACTGAGACACACAGAAACACCATGTACTGAACCACTGAGACACAGAAACACCATGTACTGAACCACTGAGACACACAGAAACACCATGTACTGGACCACTGAGACACACAGAAACACCATGTACTGGACCACTGAGACACACAGAAACACCATGTACTGGACCACTGAGACACACAGAAACACCATGTTCTGGACCACTGAGACACACAGAAACACCATGTACTGAACCACTGAGACACACAGAAACACCATGTACTGAACCACTGAGACACACAGAAACACCATGTACTGGACCACTGAGACACACAGAAACACCATGTACTGAACCACTGAGACACACAGAAACACCATGTACTGAACCACTGAGACACACAGAGAGAGACACCATGTACTGAACCACTGAGACACACAGAAACACCATGTACTGAACCACTGAGACACACAGAAACACCATGTACTGAACCACTGAGACACACAGAAACACCATGTACTGAACCACTGAGACACACAGAGAGAGACACCATGTACTGAACCACTGAGACACACAGAAACACCATGTACTGAACCACTGAGACACACAGAAACACCATGTACTGGACCACTGAGACACACAGAAACACCATGTACTGGACCACTGAGACACACAGAAACATCATGTACTGGATCACTGAGACACACAGAGACTCTGAGGTCTTTGTCAAGTTTGACAAAGACCTCACATTGGAAAGGTTGTATTTTTCACTAGATTTGTCAATGAATAGAACTTCGGAGCATCTTGCAGTGAGTTGCAAGTCCCTGCCTTTTCTACATTGTTTGTTCAGCACCAAGGATGTTTGGCTCAGCACCAAGGATGGAGGATGTGCGTTATTACCAACCATGTTTGTCAACAATAGAGAGTATGGAGATGCATGCATGAATCACCTTTTACACTCCCCATATCTATTGGGTAGGTAAAGAACACCAGAAGCAAGATTTCTAAGATCGCTGTGATATATCAAATCAAATGGAACACAACCACCCTAAAGACCCTGCTACTGATCTTGCTGTGTGTGTACCTACCCTTCCTCCCCCAGGAAGGTGATGTACAGCTTGTTTCTCTGCAGCTCCTTGCGGCTGTAGGCCATGACCTGGTTGAACGTTCCTTCCAGGAGATGTTCCCTCCTGATGAGCAGCCTGCAGCACACAGCACAGTGGACAGATGATCACACATATCACACATTATTCAATAGGGGTGGGCAAAAAAAAAAAAAAAAAAAAAAAAAAAACGATATGTATATCGCAATGCTTAATGCCATGATATCAATATCGAATCACCAGGCTCAAAATCGTTTTTTTTTTTTTTTTTTTTTTTTTTGTATATGTATGTACATGTCAGAAAGACTTTTTCTTATTTATATTTAAAATTACTTTAAATGTTCTAGTGATCTTGTCATGGTTCATATTGTTTAGAATTATTTTAAATGGGAATTCCACCCATTTTCAACATTTTACTGTACCGTAGAGATGTTTCCTATGTTTCCTAAAATGAAGATCTGAAAGAAATCATTAACATGGTGAAACACAACTTGATGACATCATCAAGTTGTGTTTGTGTATTTTTCTTGTAGGACCTTTTTTCTGAGGGCGTACAAATGGAACCAAATGGACCCTAACGGGTCCATTTGTTCCATTTGTACGCCCTCAGAAAAAATCTTGACAACGGCTGGAATTCCCCTTTAAAATGTTCTAGTATAATAAAAGCACAGTCATTTGTGGCAAAAAATGAAAAAATGCAATATATCGAATCAAATCACAGCATAATTAAAAATCGCAATATAAATCGATTCAGAACCCTAAATATCTACTGTATATTGTATGGTATCGTGAGGTAAGTGAATCGTGCCACCCCTAATATTCAACCCTATAGTCCACTCATTTTGTATGTCACAGTCACAGGGCGAGAGTTTGCACCTGCGGGCCACTCCAAAACAAACTCCACATGACCCAACATTTTATTTACCTGCCATAGTATCAACCCCTTACCCCTGTGTCAGATCACTGGTTAGACTGGTATATTCACCATAGTGTCAACCCCTTACCCCTGTGTCTGATCACTGGTTAGACTGGTATATTCACCATAGTGTCAACCCCTTACCCCTGTGTCTGATCACTGGTTAGACTGGTATATTCACCATAGTGTCAACCCCTTACCCCTGTGTCTGATCACTGGTTAGACTGGTATATTCACCATAGTGTCAACCCCTTACCCCTGTGTCTGATCACTGGTTAGACTGGTATATTGACCATAGTGTCTGATCGCTGGTTAGACTGGTATATTGACCATAGTGTCTGATCACTGGTTAGACTGGTATATTGACTATAGTGTCTGATCACTGGTTAGACTGGTATATTCACCATAGTGTCAACCCCTTACCCCTGTGTCTGATCACTGGTTAGACCGAAATTGGCCAATCCCGGGGGACACTTACTTGATCTTCCCCGGTCCCTGGCCGTAGCCTTTGGCTTCCAGCTTCCTGTAGAAGTTCCGTAGTTTGGCTTCGAAGTCTCTGCGGTACGGAGCTGGAGCCCTGGCTCTCTGAAGGCCTACACGCGCACGCGCACGCACGCACGCACGCACGCACGCACGCGCAGACACACACACACACACACACACACACACACACACACACACACACACACACACACACACACACACACACACACACACACACACACACACACAGAGTGGAGTGGTTAAATCCCCAGCAGGCTCATTAGGACAATAGCGGTCCCTTACAGCGCACAGCAGGATCTCTAGCAAAGTGATGATTACTGGAATAGACTGCGCGCACCCGTGAGTGTGCATGTGTGTGTGTGTGTGTGTGTGTGTGTGTGTGTGTGTGTGTGTGTGTGTACTTTCACATGGAGGCAGGCCGTAGGGAAGCTATCTTACAGTCAAATATGCTGTTGGATCCACAATACAACTGACGAAAAGCACTAATTAATTCATTCATAAGACCAGTTGATTTATAGCCTGACACTGGGTTTTGTTTAACTTCATGTTTCAGACTGAAAGCTCTTTCAAACGGCAGCAGCAGCAGTAGCCGCTTATGGGACGGACGTTGTCAAAGAAGTCAGTCTTTGGTGATTGGTTCACACCCACCAGGAGGCGCCATACATTTCTGTATACTGTACATGAGTGGCAGGTGGGTTGACCTACCAGGGGAGTTGTGCAGAAAGGAGGCGGGGTTAAGAACATGAGTGGCGGGCACCCTGGGCGCTAGCTACACTTTAGAGACTACTCACTTTAGAGGTAGTTGTGGAAGTACTGTAGCTAACAGTAGTTGTGGAAGTTACTGTATTTATAGTCCCCAGCGATACAACCCTGTTCAGTCCTCACTTGCATCTTGACTTACTCTCATTTTCAGAAAAAAAGATTTCAATGAACAAAGCCGTCATTTCGCAGCAAAGGTGTAAGCCTGGAGACCGAGGCTAAGTGGCGGGTGACCTACCAGGGGAGTTCTGTAGAGAGGAGGCGGAGTTAAGGACATGAGTGGCGGGTGGATTGACCTACCAGGGGAGTTCTGTGGAGAGGGGGCGGGGTTAAGGACATGAGTGGCGGGTGGATTGACCTACCAGGGGAGTTCTGTGGAGAGGAGACGGGTGAGCAGCGAGGAGAGAAGCCGTAGCCTGGGTGAGTAGGGATGTAGGACATGATCTCCTCTTCAAACATACTGCAGGCAACAAGGAACACACAGAGGATTGGTTAGATAGGCCTGTGCCGTTTCATCAATGAATCACGTAGTTTCATAATTTGTCTCATGGCAACGTACAATAAAAGCATATTGGAAACAGCTGCTTTTGTAAGCATCCTAGCCAGTGTTTAAGTTGCTTGATATATATATTATTCAAACCCACATTTCAACTTCAACCTCCAATTTAGCTCCTTTACCAGATTTACCACACATTTTCACGTGATTGATTATTCTATTGTCTGCTTACCACCCAAAAACGTGTTTTTTTTTTTTAATCTATTTTCATCTATAAGCATAGATTAACTTGTCTGAACGTAATTCTGAGTAATATACATTGTCAATCACACGCAATTCACGGCAGGAAAGTTCGAATACATGAAGGTTCGGCCCAAATAATACTTGCACCAGCCAAAATGTTGCAACATTGAAGGCTCAGAAAACTCTCAGCCTGAAAGAGGGACAAATTCAGGGACAAAAGAGGGACTCCTCAAATTTGTGACTAAAACGAACAAATAAAGACGTTTGTTACTGTAGTTTTTTAATGAATTCTGGAGTTTGTTATGTAAATGTTTGATGATAGTATGCGTTGACTGTCTAAGTGATCTAGTTGAAGAGATGGAATGGAACATCCAGGGAGAGTATATAAGGTAATACAGTACCTATATAACTGTCCAGGTTTTTAGCAACTATAGTCCAACTATTCCAACTAGTGACAGTTGTAAAGCCTTCAGATAGTAGGAATGGACTGGTGCACTGGGCCTGGGCAGGTGTATTCTTACTTTATTTTTTTTTACCTGAAAATACCACCCCAAACCGGTGGTATTTTACCTTAACAGGATGACCAGGTCTGCGTCACAAGAGAGCTTCTCAACCCCCCGCGTTCCCTCCGTACGAATGTACTGGATTTTCTCCCTGATGATGACAACAGACAGACAGACAAGACAGACAGACAGATAGACAGACAGATGGACAACAAGACAAATGTGTTGCAGCACAGGACAGTGGAGAATGACAGCGTAAGAGAATGGTGGAGGTTGATAGATGACATTGTGAAATCATGACATTATGGCAGTAGAGCTCGGCCTTGCACATGATCTTCCAAGGCAAACAACAGCTGCATTGTCTTGGGTTGTATCTGTGATCACTGCTGGATTCTTAATTTACATTTTGTAAGCCCAAGATGTCTCCAGACATCTTCATAATAATCCCCTATGGGGTGGGCAAAAACAAAAACAATTCACTGATATATTGTGATTTATAATGATGCAATATCAATAGCGAATCAACATGTTCAGATTTTTCTTTTTTATATCAGAAAGACCGAAGTTTGTGTTGAAGTTTATGATTTAAATCACAAATAATCTCATTATTGAATCAAATCACAATATATATCGAAATGGCACCCTAAGCATTTATATTGTAAATTGGCTGGTAATCAGCCCACCCCATTGGTAGGTCAGGGTTGTAGAGTGGACATGGGTTAGGGTGCATAGGTTTGAAGTGGACATGGGTTAGGGTGCATAGGTTTGAAGTGGACATGGGTTAGGGTGCATAAGTTTGAAGTGGACATGGGTTAGGGTGCATAGGTTTGAAGTGGACATGGGTTAGGGTGCATAGGTTTGAAGTGGACACAGCGTTGGAGCGTACAGGGTTGGAGTGGACATGGGTTAGGGTAAATAGATAGGTGTGGAGATGGACATTGGTTAGGGTACATAGGGAGGTGTGGAGTGGTTAGGGCACGTAGGTAGGTGTGGAGCGGACATGGGTTTAGGATACATAGTGGACAGGGAACATCTCTACCTCAGCGTATGGTTTCTGGCCAGGCTGGGCTGTCTGTCCTGAAGGACGTCGAAGATGTTGGGCTGACGGAGGAAAGCTACGATCTTGTCGTTGTACGCTGCAGTGGGCGAGAGAGAGATTCATTCAGGGCGAGAGAGACACAGAGACATTCAGAATTTATGTGACCTGGAAACACGTCTCACAATCATTTAATCCAGGGCTGCCCAAAAGGTAGATGGTGATCTACCAGTAGATCACACAAGCCATGCAGGTAGATCACATGATGGTCTCCTAAAGTGTATAGATCTGTAACTCTTGAGAGCGTTAAAATGAAACCAAATGGACCCTTACGGGTCCATTTGGTTTCATTGTACCGCTCTCAAGAGTTAAATTATTTTTAAACATCTGAATTAGAAAATTGAGAATAATTGTTATTTTGACCAAAGTTTGGCCAGTTCTCTTTCTCAATTGTGGACAAAAACGTGAAAGTTATTAGCTTCGGGTGCAAGAGACTAAATTCAACATCACAAACTGTCAACTCAAACCCCAAATACTGTTTTCAAACGTCGGTAGTAGCATATACAAGAAAACCTTCCAATTCTCCCCATACATTTTTCATTATAATGTGCATTATTCTTATACACTATAACAGTAAGTAACACCATCACTACTATTTCCAAGTCAAACTTTCTTTTTGATGTGTAGGGTTAGGGTTGAGCTTGTTGAGCTGGTCATTTTGAAAGTAGCTCTCAAGTCAAAAGAGTGTGGGCAGCTCTGATTTAATCTATGTACCATATCTTTAGTAGTGATTGAACATGACTCACATGGCGTGGCGCTGGGCAGGGCGTCAGGCTGGTACTGGCTGCGTATGGCTGCTACCAGACCGTTGGCAGGTCTGGACATCAGGGACATGCCTCGACTCCTGGACACCTCCGACGCCTGCAGGACATCAGGAGAGTATTATGAAGACATACAGTGATGGCAGGAATTTGTTTCCTATAAAGATTTAGAGCAGCAGTGGGCAATTATTTTTCCCAAGGGGCCAAATGAAATACATAAAATATTGTGGAGGGCCAAGACTAAAGACTGAACTAAAGTCTGCGTAATATTAGTTTGATTTCAAGATAAAAGTGTGAGACCAAACATTTTGACACCAAGGACCTCTATTTATTCAGTATTTGTGCCACCATTTGCTGACATTTTAGCTCCACAGACCCCAAAACTAAAGATTTCTTTTGCTTTTGTCCACAATTCCAGGCTGGATTTGGAAAAAACAAACGGTCAAACATACAGATCAAAATGACCATTAATCTTCTACATTCTCTAGTTGTGTAGACTTGGGATAATTCACATGATGAATATTTTAACTCTTGAGAGTGTAAAAATGAAACCAAATGGACCCGCAAGGGTCCATTTGGTTTCATTTTTACACTCTCAATGAGTTACATCTGGTTAACCAACTTTACATATTTAACTGGAACTCTCTCAAGGACCACTGGTTTAAAACCCTTTCAGGGGCCGGTCAGAGTCAGCCAAAGGGCCGCATTTGGCCCCCGGGCTGCATAATGCCCAGGTATGATTTAGAGCATACCTGGGCATTATGTGGCCCGGGGGCCAAATGCGGCCTTTTGGCTGACTCTGACCGGCCTGTGAAAGGGTACTGTGGTTTTTACCCAGACCACCAGTGGTCCTTGAGAGAGTTCCGGTTGAATATGGATAGTTGGTTAACCAGATGAAACCCTTTGGAGCGGCTCCATTTGTTTTCATTTTTACACTCTCAAGAGTTAAAATATTCTTTATCTGAAATAGCCCAAGTCTACACAACTCGAGAATGGAGAAGATTAATGGTCATTTGATCTGTATGTTTGACTGTTTGGTTTGTCAAGTCCAGCCTGGAATTGTGGACAAAAGCAAAAGAAATCTTTAGTTAGGTCTGTGGGGCTAAAGTGTCATCAAATGGTGGTCCGTGGTTCAAATACCAAATAAATAGAGGGCCCTGTTATCAAAATGGTTGGACGCTTACTTTTATCTTAAAATTAAATTAATACTATGCAGACTTTAGTTCAGCCTTTAGTCTTGGCCCTCCACAATATTTTATGTATCTCATTTGGCCCCTTGGGAAAAAGAATTGCCCAGCCCTGATTTAGAGGAAAGATTTACAGGAGTGTGTGTGCGCTGTGTGTGTGTGTGTGTGTGTGTGTGTGTGTGTGTGTGTGTGTGTGTGTGTGTGTGTGTGTGTGTGTGTGCGTGTGCGTGTGCGTGTATACCTCTCCAGCGCTGTAGGACCTCAGTCTCTGGAGGTGCTGTCGGTGTGTGAGGTGGTTGGGCAGCCGTCCGTTCTGCAGGGGGATTCGGGGGTCGATGAAGGTCGTGGCCCGACTGTTGTGGTCCACGAAGAACGACTGAGATGCAGGACAGACGGAAACAGGGAAGGGAGGGAGGAAAACGTTGAAAAACGGAGTACAAAACACATATTTTGCCATTTTACAATTAAAGGACGACCTAGTTTTTTTCAAGTAAGGTTCATGTGTTAGGTTGTTATTAGAGAAAGTAAAGGATGGGTGTTGATTGTTTTACATTCCTTGCTTTGTTTAGTTTTAGGGATTTTAGTATGGGAGGGAGCATTCCAACATGGAACTAAATATACTGTATATTTGTGTACAAAATTTTAAAGTGGTTTTAAAATTGGAGGAAATTATAACTGGCCACAAATGATCCACTAAATGTGACAAACTGCCATATTGAGCCTCTGGGTCAGAAATGCCCAAATATTATACAGTCCTGTGAACTTCCTTGGGCAGTTATAATTTCCTGGGGTTTATGAGGACTGTAGTAGTGCCTCCTAGGTACCATACCTTTCCCTGGGGGTCTGTCTTCAGCTCCCAGCCACGGGGCAGCTCCGTCTGGGTGTCTGCGAACTTGTTGAGGAACAGCACCAGGTCGCGGTTGTGCTGGTAGCGCTCGAAGTTCCGTGCGTCGCGACGAACCTTCAGGATCATGTGCTTCACACACGTACTGCTGGTGAACAGGCGATACGCTGCCTGGAAGGGGAGGGGGGAGGGGGAGAGAGAAAGATTTACAATTTAGGCATTGAGCAGACACTCTTAACCATTTGCCAACTGCTCGCCAAATGCGAGGGTTACGTATGTGTGTGTGCACATGTGATTCCAGTACTCACATAGTTAGCGTGCAGCACGGTGAAGAACTCTGTGTGTGTGTGTGTGTGTGTGTGTGTGTGTGTGTGTGTGTGTGTGTGTGTGTGTGTGTGTGTGTGTGTGTGTGTGTGTGTGTGTGTGTGTGTGTGTATACTCACATAGTTAGCGTGCAGCACGGTGAAGAACTCTGGGTGTGTGACAAACTTGACAGCAGGTGATTGGAGGAGCATGGTGATCTTCTGCTGATTGACAGGCGAGGAGGGACCGCCCTCTCTCCGTGGGTCTGCACGCACACGCACAATTCAATTGAATTCAAATGGCTTTACTGGCTTTACTGGAGAAAACATACGTTTACATTGTCAAAGCAAGAACATAACAACAAGAAATACAAAATAACACACACACACACACACACACACACACACACACACACACACACACACACACACACACACACACACACACACACACACTATACGATTATTCGACTAGCAGACCACTATTTGACTATTAATTCACTATTCGTTATTTGCCAATAATCATTTTTAATATATATTTTAAATTTTTCTACAGCAGACATAATGATGATGCGCTGTAGTGTTGGGATTGGTTGGTTGTTGGCTGATTGTTTATTTTTCATGTCATACTATAACTGAGTTACAGTAGTGTAATATGCAGGCACTGTTTCAATAAGAAGCCCAGAATCGCACATTTTTATTGGATGAAAAACAAATATATATAGACTAGTCGAAAATTATTCGACTACCAAAGTATTCGATTCGACTACCAAAAAACATGCTTGGTTAATGCCCTAACACGCACGCACGCACACGCACACGCACGCGCACGCGCACACGCACACGCACACGCACACGCACACGCACACACACACACACACACTATTGAAACCTCAAAAACCTTTATTTTCTACTTTTACTCAAGTGTACAGGTTGAATTCCAGACTTTTACTTGTGAGTGCAGTCAGAGTATTTATACATCGCAGTATTGATGTACTTTCAATCTAACATGTACAGTAAGTACTTTTTTCCCCAGACCAGCACTAACCTGACTGTGCAGGGTCTGTGTCTGATGTGTCTGTGCTGCTGCTCCTCTCCAGCCTACGATTCCCAGAATCCTCTCCTGTTGCCATGGTCCTCTGGTGGTTCTGGTACCTACCAGAGAGGAGAGCAGAGATTGATTGCTTGATTGATTGATTGAATATATATTAACCGTTGCAGTGGTTAAAATTGCAGTGGTTACAATAATGCCAGAAAGATAACACAAAAAGCCCTTGGGACACGTTTCCATTGTGGTTCTGTGTATTAAATTCATCAAGGCAAGAATTATTTGCTGCTTTCTTTGTTATTATAAACTCTAGAAAGTTCTCTGTCAGCACAGAGCAGGAGGCAGGTAAGACTGTAGTTCTTCATACACCCAGCAGAGGGCAGTGTAACTCCATAGTAATTCTGAGCTACTTAGATGCATCTTTAAAACCATGTTAAATCTGTTAAAACATGAGTTCAGAAACCTAACTTTGTGAATTATTTTCCCACCATAATAATACGAATTGGTATTGTATCTTATACAAGTTCAATCATTGATTAGTCACCTTTACAACAAGGTATGGCTGCTAGAGATCAGACATTCCCAGAATTAGTTACACTACTAAACTTCCCCAAAACGTTGCCAAAATGGCAAATTCAAACAAAGTCAAGAAATTAAAGTGACAGGGCTCATGTTTATGTGCCTGGCACACACACCTGTGACTGAGTGGCACACACCTGTGACTGTCACACACCTGCCAGCACACTGTTGTTTTGAACACAAGTTCAAAACAACAGTGAATGTCAACAGAACAACATTTTATTTTGCCACATGTTTTGAGGGTGCAACCCACACGTTTAAGGGGCTTACAGACTAATTCATTTTCAATGAGACCCGGCGTTTTGTGCTCAGAAAACGACCTGCGATAAAGAGAGTGTGTAACGCCGGTTGTTTTTTGCGCGGCGTCCAGTGATTTGTGTTGTGCTCGTGTGCGCGATGTTTTTCAAAGCTCAATCCAATTTGACACTTGCTTTAATTGGCATGTTTTCTCAATAAAGCCAATGAAGCCCATTTCAATTGAGTACAATCTCCTCTCCTCTCCTCACCTCCTGTTGAGCTGTTCCATCTGCTGGGCGGATCCGGAGCGGGGCAGGGTGGTGTGGTTGCAGAGTGTGGGAGCGTTGCTGGGTCTCTGCCAGGTGGTGGTTCTGTTGACGTGGTCCACGTAGAACACCCTGCCATGGCTGTCCACACGGGCCTCCCAGTCTGATGGAGAGAGACAGGAGACAGGAGGAGTTATAGAGACACCTCCCAGTCTGGTGGAGACAGCAGAGGACATGATGAGGTAACGCCTATTCATAGTTTGTTTTTCGGTGATCACCGTAACCACCGCGACCACCACGACCACCGTTGCCTACAATATAGCTCTGATTTTACTAACCACTGCAGCGGTGCTCACCGGGAACGCCCACCAAATAGAGCTAAACCAATCACATTGGCCGGGAGCCGCCGGGCATTGTTGATTGGAGCACCGGCTGCTTGTTTTTGACGACTGGAGATGTTAACAAAAAGAAATGAAAACACACAACACACCACAGCGCGACAGGCTGGAGGAGAACGAAGGAAGGAAGAAGTTCAATGATAGAGACAACGATATAAATAGAATAGGAAATAAACAGAAAAACAGCAGAAATTATTATAATTGAAGTAGGTAGGCAGTAGAGAGAGAAAACAGAGGGGAAAAATAAACAACAGAGAGGGGGGAGAGGGAGGAGTAGGAGCAAGGGGCTGGTAGTGGACTATGAATAGGCGTGGTCACGGTGCTCTGAGCGTGCTCGCGGTGCTCGCCAAAATTCTAAACTCTGAATGAGCCTTTGCGGAGACACCTTCCAGTCTGATGGAGATATATACAGTAGAGTTACTGTAAGGTCCCAGAGAGGAGACATGATGAGATACTGCATGGGGGAATATGAGCCTCCCAGTCTGATAGAGACACAGAGGACAGTTACTGGGAGAACACAAGACAAGAGATATACAGTATATAGAGGAGAGCAGCTTTAGCAGTGAAAGACAATGGGGAAAAAGATGGGTTAAAGATAAGACCTCTTGGATTGTGTTGTACAACATACATTGTATTACACTGGGAAATTAGCAGCATTTTTGCTAGAAATGTTATAATAACGTGATCAAATTGTACAGTAGCTGTGCTGTTGGTTGAGAAGCCATGTAACTCCAAAGTTTAATTTCATATATACTGCATATTTTGTATTGGGCTTTATATATAGCCAATTACTTCATTGAGTGGAGGTAAGTAATACTTTTCATTGGTTCAATGCTTTGATATGAAGGGTGTTCAATAGCATTTAGTTATGCAGAAAAGAAGAAAAACAACCCAACTAAGTGTAAAATCATAGACTAATGTTGCCGTTAGGGTTTGACCGACGGAGCACAGCCTGTAACATGTACTGCCTGCAGTGACCTGCTGCCTCCCAAGGGGAGGCCATGGAGCCAGTGTCCATGACAACGGGGTTTTCTCTGGGACCTCGTCGTCCAGGGTTCCCCCGAGCTGCCTGGAGGAGGTTTTGACCCGAGTCACACTTTAAAAGTGTTGTGACAGATGGTGTGTACTGTGTACTGTCCACTCCACTGTGTACTGTCAGGAGAAATGAGCAGGTTGTTGTCGCTGCTGGTTGTTGTGAAACTCCCACGAGAGAAAACGTTCTGACGCAAAGACTCGAGAAGGAGAAGTCTGCAAATGTCATAAGATACTGTAAATACACCCAGACACATCACTGCAGCACACAGACACTTAGCACCTTTTTTTTTGCAACCAGATCATATTTTAATGATGTTTTGGGAGACGAGAAACACTTTCCTGGGGTATTTATGTAAATATACAGCAGCAGGATCTGTGTGCTGCTGTGACAGGATGTCTAATGGAATACAGTCAGGTACTTTAAGCACCTTAAAGGAGAATTCCACACCAAAACACATTTGGCATCCATTTACCTTGATCCCTGTGACATTATACAGAATATATTGCACTTGATTTTTGTCATAGATGCCCCTTTTTATACATTTCCCTCTTGAGGTCCGTGTCCCTTTCAATAGTTTACATTGGTGCAGGTTCTCTTTATTCTGATGCAAGCATTTTAGTAGCTTCAAACTTATTATTATTATTATTATTATTATTATTATTATTTTTTTTTTTAATTAACCAGTAGTCCAGTACTCACCTAACTAATGAAGCCGCGGAGGATCTACCATATTTAACGTAATTCCAAAAAAGTGTAGCCTACATTGTATAAGTCCAACCCATGCGGTTTTATGTTGTTGTTTTTTCTATTGCACAATATGAGTCACAATAACAGCACGATAACGTCAATATCAGCCCAGCACTTGTGACAGAGATAAAGAGAAAGACAGACAGACAGACAGACAGACAGACAGACAGACAGACAGACAGACAGACACGGAGACAGACAGACACGGAGACAGACAGACACGGAGACAGACAGACAGAGATATCCCTACTCACTGGCTTCTGACAGAAAGTCTTAAGCACCATTCGTACGGCAATTAAATGCCCTAGGGGCCTGGGGTAAAAAGTTATCTTTACCTGGGGACGTCAGTGATTAAATGCCGTGCGAATCAGCCATAAAAATAACCTGGGCTCCCCTGGTAATGTAGAATAACCAGGGGACCCCAGGTAATTTAATTGCCGTGCGAATGGGGCTTTAGAATCACAAAATACCTCCAGCGTGTTTGTGTTTGTGTGGAGCTATTTGTCCACATTAGGGGGTAAAGCAGGGAGAGGCGAAAAAAACAAACAAACAAAAAAAAAAAAAACGTTCGCAAGGTAAAACGATGACTGTGTGTGTGTGTGTGTGTGTGTGTGTGTGTGTGTGTGTGTGTGTGTGTGTGTGTGTGTGTGTGTGTGCGTGCGTCAGGGGCAGATGTAACATGTCTCATTTGGGGGGGCAAGAGAACATATTGGAGGGGCAAGAGAAAATGGTATGGTGCGGCTTCATCGCCCGTGAGGCTTCGCGCCACGGGCGATGAAGCCGCACCCATACCATTTTCGGTTACAGGACTTTTAATAGTCAAGTAAAGCATCAATAATAACATCAGTTGTTGTTGAAGTTGCAACAGACACGCAGCATGCATAAAGCTAAAGGTCTGACTCAGAGAGTTTTCTGTTTTCAATGATGAAATGCTGTTGGTTTAGTGGTGCCAAAATTGTAGTTAGTAGCAGTAGTAGTGTTTCAAATCATTTTAAATATAAGCACTTTAATTTGAAATATCTTGGGTTGTTTTGCATGGCATCGTGTTTGGGGGGCAGACTGGGTATTTAGGGGGGCATTGCCCCCCCATGCCCATGCCTAGATCCGCCCCTGGTGTGCGTGCGTGTGTGCGTGTGTGTGTGTGCGTGTGTGTGTGTGTGTGTGTGTGTGTGTGTGTGTGTGTGTGTGTGTGTGTCAGTATCTCGGGGGTGATAGTGATGTTGATGTGTTCCCTGTGGACAGCAGCGGTGGCAGTACCCCCCCCCCCCCCCCCCCCCACCCAGCAGGGAGATGAGCTGCTTCAGTTCGGAGCTCTATATTTAGTCCCTGGCTGGCCTGAGGTTTTGAAACGCTGCCCAACCACTCACTCCACTAGAGAAAGCCCCGAGCTCAGCAGGAGAACTTAACTACTGTATACGGGCCGTTTGCTCTCTGTTTGACCGACCGCCATTGCACCAACACCCACCCACACAGGAGCATGATGCTCTATAGCTCAGTGGTCCGGGGACCACCAGAGAGTGGTCCTTGAGATAGGTCCAGGCCCCCAGCTACTGTAAGTTGGTTAAGCATATGAAAAGTTGGTTAACCAGATGAGCACGTGAACATTTCATGTTTACACTCTCAAGAGTTAAAATATTCATCATCTGAATTAGCCCAAGTCTACACAACTAGAGAATGTAGAATTTGGATTCTCAAATTCATGTTGGGGTAAGTTTGGCAAACCCACAGATGCACACCGGGAGCAAAACAGCTTATGAGTCTGTCTTGGCAGTGCAGTCAGTGTGCAGATATGGAACACACCCAGTGTTTCTCAGAGTTTCTCACCTCATGCATTTATAGATTTATCCAAATTACCCAAAATGTATTTTCTCGTTTCTTTTAAAAGGAGAATTCCACACCAAAACACATTGGGCCTCAATCTACCTTGATTCCTGTGACATGATAAAATAATGTCCTTGATTTTTGTCAAAGATGTTCCATTTTCTACATTTCACTATGAGGTCCTGTCCCCACCACGACGTTCCAACAGTTAACATGGCTGCAGGTTGTCTTTATTCTACTGCGGGTATTTCTGTAACTAACTACAAACTTTTTTTTCACACATCACATCAAACCACACATTACAAGATAATTGGACCACTATATGATTTTTAAAACCTCAGATGGAATCCGTGGGACAGGAGTTTCTACCGGAGTGATTGGAGAGGAGAGTGGCAAAAGGGAGGGGAGGAGGAGGAGGAATAGATTACCTCTTTACATGTAAAGACATAAAACTGAAAGCATGTTTATCAGTATACTATTAAAATATGATGAAATACCCGCAGTAGAATAAAGACAACCTGCGCCCATGTTAACTGTTCCCAACGTCGTCGTGGGGATGGGGACCTCAAGGGTGAAATGTAGAAAATGGGACATCTGTGACAAAAATCAAGGACATTATCAGACATCACAGGAATCAAGGTACAGTAGATTGATGCCCAATGTGTTTTGGTGTGGTGTGGAATTCTCCTTTAAGATTGAAACCCTGTGCAGTGTTTCCAATGCTGCTACAATACATGTTTGTACTTGCATTAGAAATAAAAAATGGGTCGATCTCTAGAACAGATGACAGCAGGCTGTCGCTGCTCTGCTGAATGGAACAATGGAACAGCAAGAGGCATTCTGGGTAGAGAGTGAAGAGGAGTGGGATTTACAGTACCTGCAAATAGACCCATCATGGTGACATGGAGACCTACAGTACAGGGAGGACATGCACACACACACACACACACACACACACACACACACACACACACACACACACACACACACACACACACACACACACACACACACACACACACACACACACACACACACACACACACGCACACGTTCACACACACGCACACTCTCACACACGCTCACACGCACACACACACACACCAGTGTTGCCAACTTGGTGCGTTTGTTGCATGCACAGTGCTTTTTTGCTGGTGAGTTGGGGCGAAATTGTTTGACAGGCGCCAGAGATAAGACCCTTGTTGTTTTTCACTATTTTTCCTCCTATGATAGAGTCCTCTTTCGTTCCTAGGAAGGACCATTGGTAAACAAATGAACACTTATAGATCTGTAACTCTTGAGAGCGTAAAATGAAGCCAAATGGACCTTTACGGGTCCATTTGGTTTCGTTTTTACGCTCTCAAGAGTTAAATTATATTTAAACATATGAATTACCTAATTTTCAAGAATCTACATATTTAGAAAATGTAGAATTGCTATTCTGACCAACATTTTGCCAGTTATCTCTCCTAAATTAGTCCGAGAGAATAAACTCAACACCAAATCCTCTGTCCTCTGTGGCTAAAATGCAGAATGAATAGTGGGCCCTGGTATGAAAATGGTTGAAAACCCACTGCTCTAGTGCATTCTAGTGCATTTTGGAAATGCCACTAGTGCATGCATTTTGGATTTTGGCAGTTGGCAACACTGACACACTGACGCGCGCACACACACACACACACACACACACACACACACACACACACACACACACACACACACACACACACACACACACACACACACACACACACACACACACACACACACACACACACACACACACACACACACAGGGACAGGGAGGTTGTTCCAGAGTAAGACACACAGTGTTTTGGTTCTTACTTGGAGGTAATGCAGGGTCGGAGGCGGAGGGGAAATGTGTGGAGTCATGGCCGGGCCTCAGGGTGGGGACAGTGACCACAGGAGGAGGAGGAGGAGGGGTGAGGCCTGGGAGAAACACAGTTAACAACCTGTTAAACAGGGGTAGATGTAACATGTCCCATTTGGGGGGGGGGGGGGGGGGGGGGGGCAAGAGAACATGTTGGAGGGGCAAGAGAAAATGGTATGGGTGCACCCATACCATTTTCGTTTACAGGACTTTTATTAGTCGAGTGAAGCATCAATAATAACATCAGTTGTTGTTGAAGTTGCAACAGACACACAGCATGCATAAAGCTAAAGGTCTGACTCAGAGAGTTTTCTGTTTTCAATGATGAAATGCTGTTGGTTTAGTGGTGACACAGCTGTAGTTAGTTAGTAGCAGTAGTAGTGTTTCAAATCATTTTAAATATAAGCGCTCTAATTTGAAATATCTTGAGTTGTTTTGCATGGCATCGTGTTTGGGGGGGCAGACTGGGTATTTAGGGGGGCATTGCCCACCCCATGCCCATGCCTAGATCCGCCCCTGCTGTTAAACAGTGAAGCTCATTTTAGCCCCACAACTCCAGGCTGCAGGCTCCAGTATGTGGAGGGATGTTGTTCAGTGAAAGTGGTAGCATTATTATTAGGGCTTGTTGTTTGTTTGTGTGTCCATTGACAGAGAGGGTGTCAGAGTTTCTGTTATCTGTGTCTTGCTTGTGGTTCATGCACAAATTCCATAGCTAAAATGAAGCAAGGAATGTAAAACAACTATGCCTAACACCCATCTTTTACTTTCTCTAATAACAACCTAAAACATGAACTTTGTTGTCCAAGAGATAAAACTGCAATGCATCCACCACTGAACCAGAACCATTTGTTTTTTTCCCACAGTTATAGAGTTCTCCATACTAGAGTGAGCACACCCAAATATATAATAGAGTGTGTGACGCATGCACAGACGTATGCAGACATTTTCTGCCTGGCTTGCATAGCAACGTGGCTCACTGTATTCGCAATAAATTAGAATATTTACATTGCTGCTGCCGCTGCCTGTGAATTTTGAGCTGAGAGCTTATACTACCGCTGTTGAAGCTTACTGCATGTTGAAACCAGGCAGAACTAAGTACCAAAGATTTTAGCATTCGATTTACTTTCCAAAAGTTGCTGCATATGCTTGTAGGTGATTTTTGCAGGGGCGGATGAAATATTTCCCAATTGGG
Organism: Benthosema pterotum; assembly: GCA_039105355.1. Taxonomy (NCBI): domain Eukaryota; kingdom Metazoa; phylum Chordata; class Actinopteri; order Myctophiformes; family Myctophidae; genus Benthosema; species Benthosema pterotum. The sequence continues at coordinate 6,515,743 of CM076982.1, forward strand.
GGGCCCGGGGGAAAACGCTATGGGTGCCGCTTGTTGTTGAAGTTGCAGCAGACACGCAGCATGCATAAAGCTAAAGGTCTGACTCAGAGAGTTTTCTGTTTTCAATGATGAAATGCTGTTGGTTTAGTGGTGACACAACTCTAGTTAGTTAGTAGCAGTAGTAGTGTTTGAAATCATTTTAAATATGAGCACTTTAATTTGAAATATCTTGGGTTGTTTTGCATGCCATCATATTTGGTGGGGCAGTCAGGGCATTTAGGGGGGCATTGCCCCCCATAGTGTTGCCACACGTCCCGGATTTTCCTGATTGTCCCGGATTTTCATGGTCTGTCCAGGAAAAAATAAAACAAATCCTGGACACTTGAATGTCCCGGATTTTTATAAATGGTCAAAAGTATTTTTCCTTTTTTTTTTTACATGGCCAAAACTAGAGAACGCAACTAACCTGACTTGCGTCACTCACAGTCTCAGATCAGTATGACAGTCCTATTAAATTGTAGTGTGCCTGTACGTACCAGTGTTGCCAACTGGGCACATTTGTCGCTATATTTAGCTCTACCCCCTCTACCCCCAACCGCCAAAATTAGTGGAAAAACTCCTAAATCTAAATCTGTTTATCTAAAGATAACTGAGATGAGAAAAATGAAAACTGGACCGCTGCAGAAAGAGTTGCAAATTAATGATTAAATAGCCTAATTATTAATCTGATATGTAGAAAAGTAATAAAATAATGAGAGCAGTAACATTTCAGTGTAAAAGTGTGATATATTTCTGGGTTAGATGTTTAAAGAGGTGCGTTGCTTCCAACCAAAAGGCCGATAATCGATAATAGGCCGCCGAAAATGTCCAGGATTTTTGTCAGACACATGTGGCAACCTTAGGGGGGCATTGCCCCCCATACCCATGCCTAGATCCGCCCCTGCTTGAAAGAGAGGAGAGAGAGAGAGAGAAAATAAAAGTTACTAGTTTGAAAAGTTGCTTATTATAGCGACAAAAAGCAGCTTGGCATATCGCAGGGGAAAGAAAGCGGCAGAGATGAAATGGAGAATCTACAAAGCTGGTTGTAGAGAGCTCTGGTGGTTTCCACGGCAGAATACGGCGTGAAACACGTACGTGACCTACATTTCAATACAGCTAATAAGAAATACTGACGCCGCGTGAAAAAAATAACATTTGAAGCGTTTGCTAGTGCACAGCGGAAGGCATGATGGAGCCTAACTACGTACCATGGCTTTCCATTAGCTACACTTTCACTACAAAAAAAGACGTCTCAAAAATGTCTCAGACTAACGTAAAATTGGAGCTGTGCACCTTTTAATGGAAGCAGGAGCGACAGAATGGTAGCCTGGCTCAGCCCTGAATCAGCACCTTAAAAAACTACTAGCTTATTGAATAATGAAGTGAAACGAAATGACAATTCAGACTGAGGTCAGGCTAACAGAATGGATGTACTACCGGGAACACAAATGCATTTTAGAAGTGACACAAAAGATGTGTTGGTCAGTGATCAAAACAGCAGAAACGGTCCTGTGCGGTCGTCAATGTGTTTTATTAATCTCCAAACGAAAACACCAAACAAAAATGTTGCAGAAGGGAACTTCCTCCGCTGTTCTCTCGACTTCCATTCGGATGTCTTTAATGTGTGGCTTTAGTTCCTCTATATCAGGGGTTTTCAACAGGTGGTCCGGGGACCATCAGTGGTCCCTGAGAGGATTCCAGGTGGTCCCCAGCTCAGTTGGTTAATCAGATGTAACTCTTGAGAACGTAAAAATGAAACCAAATGGACCCTTGCGGGTCCATTTGGTTTCATTTTTACACTCTCAAGAGTTAAAATATTCATCTGAATTAACCAATTTGGAATGTATGTTTTGCTTGTTTTGTTTCCCAAATCCACCCTGGAATTGTGGACAAAAGCAAAATAAATCTTTAGTTTTGGGGAATGTGGGGATAAATATCCTCAAATGGTGGTCCGTGGCTCAAATCCTGAATAAATGGTGGGCCCTGGGATGAAAAAGGTTGAAAACCACTGCTCTATATCTATCATTTCTTCGACCTTCTTTCCAGTGAGGAAACTGAGAGACCCAAAGCTTAATCTGCCTGCATGGAACAATTTACATCGTAAATCAGACAGCTTGTGCTCCTGCGGTGCTCTACCGTTCAGCTCCCTCAGCTTGGCCATGATCTGCCTGGTGCCGTTGGCTCCTTCAAAGGTCATTCCCTTGGTGTTGGGGAAGTAGATGTTTGTCGCAGAAGGAGGCTGAGACGAGAAAACAGACCTGATCATTGGATCGGCGTCGTCACACCGGGCAGCTCTGGCAAGCGTTCTTTGGTGTTGTCCATGATAAAATTGGCGACTCGGTCTAATGCACCAGCACAAGTTGTTGTTTCACCTGAAGTTACAGTATGTGCCGTCAGCCAGTCACATTGTAAGGGAGCTTTACGATTCGATTGTTCAGTCCAATGTCAAAGACCAAGTCGCAGTCCTTCCCCTGGGACACCGTCTTCCCAGGGATGACCTCGCTCCTGACCTTGTCTCCTGTTTCCGCATGTCTTGTAGTGGATTTTTTAGAATGCAAATTGTTTCTCCGTTTTCCCAGTGTGATCCGAGACCATTCTGACTGCAGCTGTCACCTGACATGTTTACTGCCACGAAACTACAGTACTATTAGGAGACAGAGCTATTTGTAAACCGATCCTTATATGAACATTCTGTCTGTGACAGCAAGACTATAAGTACTATCTGTGAAGAAGGGTAGGGAGGCTTGCATTAGGCTTGTCTCCCTGAGTGTTGTTACCGGGACAAACTCTTGTAATAAACCTGGACGTTGATTCACTCCATTCCACTCTCATGTGTATTTCTTAAATGTTTTATCTTACATTATTTTGTAAGTTCCTAAGAAATCTAGTACAGTCTTCAGCCTGTTTCTGTGCATCACGGCAGCGTTTCTCCACTGCCTACCTCTGCTGTTTCATGTCTTGAATCTGCCGCTTCGTTTCCTCCAGTTCTGCCTTCAGGATCTGGAGCTCATTGTGCTGTTTCTTAAAATAGAACGCCATACCCATATCCGTGTCCACCAGTCTGACTCCTACACTTACTGCTGCTATCTTAAATTGATAATTTCTCTTCAGAAAAAACGAAGCTGCAACCTATAAAATAGCTCAAGTCTCGTTTTATAAATTTATTTATTGTAAGCATTACACAAATGCATGGTGGCATCACAACCCTATTGCTCTGACAGTGAGATTTTGTATGGTTTGGTGGAAATATTATTATATTTCAATCCAACCAGTTTGCAGAATTAGTATAGTGTAGAAAATAACTAGATAGACCCATTATTGGTTAAAAACATAACAAAGGACCTTCGCGAGGACCACCTAGGATAGTGTTTCTGCATGTCTGCACCACTAGTGTGTCCACTGACCGACTCCTATTCATTTTTTTTACTCTGAAAGGGGTAGGCCTATTCTACATAAACATTTAGCCTACTTTCACTAAACATACAGGATGGTCTAGATTGTAGATATATTGTCTGAAACAAGGTTTGCGTGACAGTTGGGGGTGATTTGTGTGCGTGTGTGCGTGTCAGGGGAGGATATTAGTTGCTGTGAGTGACAGCTAATGATATTTGGATGTCTGTCCACATTAAGTGTGACACTGACACACTTCATTGTGCATGCAGCAACAGTGTGCACACATACAGTCAACGTTCACGCTGAAGTTCATTCAGTTTAGCTCGATACTGTACCGCAGCTAGCTATGTTTCCATTCACATCTTTTCATGAACAGCCTTGTGATCAAGAAAGGGGGCCATAAGCAGACCTGTATGACGAGACGAAACAGACTGTGCACCCACTGCACACAAAACAAAGTGGAAACTGAGCTACACTTCCTAACCATCTGTCCACTGCACCAATACATCAGGGACCCATGCTGTCCACTGTACAAAGACATCAGGAACACATACTGTCCACCGTACCAAGACATCAGAGACACATACTGTCCACTGTACCAAGACATCAGAGACACATACTGTCCACCGTACCAAGACATCAGAGACACATACTGTCCACTGTACCAAGACATCAGAGACACATACTGTCCACCGTACCAAGACATCAGAGCTGGTTGCGACCAGCAGCAAGATTTGTGATCTATATACAGATGATTTTGGGAGTCCTTGCCATGAAATATTGACAGAGAAAGCTGAGGTTTTATTCGGAAAATTAACCCGGAATTAGAAGACATTAGAAGACGAGTGGTAAATAAAATATGTTTTTCACTGAAGACGGAGTGCCTTGGATTTCTTTTTTCTCTTCAAAGTCTGCATGTCATGTCAGGAATTGAGCAGTACATTAACATTTTTGTCTATGATCTGAATCACCAAAGAGCACCCATCTAAGAGCCACCATCTATATTCCCAACATCACTTCCATATCTTTTCTGTTTAAACTTCCATGGTTTGCTTTAAAGGACCACTTCACCACTTTTCAACGTATATTCATATAATAGGTTCTCACTAATGTACATGATAAAATACCACTATTTTTTTCTACTCAGTCTGTGTCTCACAGGAGGGCTGTGGACAGTTCAGAAATGTCTTCCAATGACATCATCAATGGTGGAATCCAAGCCAGTAAAAACTGCAGGCTTTCTATCAGGGCTGGACTGGGACAAAAATTCGGACCGGTCATTTTATCCGTGAATTTGGCCCAGATCAGCCCATTTTTTGCGCAAATTTGGCCCATACCAAAATAAAAAAACAACAGAACTACACAAGCCTTTGCTGCTCTCTCAAGAATGATGGTGGCCAAAGGATCTAAGATAGAACAGGGGTTATTTGTTAATTACTGATACAGGTACAATGCACACTTGTATTATTATTTTTTAGTACCCCCTAGTGGCCCCCTATGGTCGCGGCCCACCGGGAGAGCTCCCTGTACTCCCTATGGCCAGTCCGACCTGAAAAGTTGGACTGAAAAGTCACAATGCAAAAATGGCAGCCATCGTTCTCCCGATAATAAAGATATATATTTTTAAAAACACATTGTTTGAAAAAGGAAATCTGCAGAATCATTGGAAGAAGTTTATGAACTGCCCACAGACCTCCTGTGAGACACAGACTGAGTAGAAAAAAATAGTGTTTTATCATGTACATTAGTGAGAAACTATTAACTCCCGGTCTGCCGAGGTCGCAGCCGTTGTGCTCGTGATCCCGTGTGCTGAAGATGCGGACGGCGCAGAACACGACGAAATGTAGATTTCAACTATTAGTCCAAGCGCATCGTCTGATAAAGATCCCGTTGTTGACTTCCATTTGGGACAGAATTGCCACGACAACTTTTTTTTGTCCCATCCGCACCCATTCAATCTAATGCATTCAAAAGCCTCTCCTGAGAATCTGCCCCTGAATGTCGTGGGCGCATGGGCTAGACGTCACTTCCTGACTTTTGACCCGGAACTTGCTCGTTTTGTGCACGTGAGTTTTTTGAAAACTCAATCCAGTGAGCCTTTGAAAACGCCTGACGTTAATTGACGGGCGATTTTCTTTATGTCGGCACTGCAGAGAGAATCGAGAATCGCCCGGTTTATGCAGGCGTTTATCGCTGCCGTCTGGAATGCCCTTTATACGAAGATACATTGAAGTGGAATTGTGGCTTGGAATTGTGGACAAAAGCAAAAGAAATCGCAGTAGTAGTACCCGTAGTTTTGGGGTTTGTGTGGCTGAAATGTCATCAAATGGTGGTCCGTGGCTGAATAAATAGTGGGCCCTGCTATCAAAAAGGTTGAAAACCCCTGCTTTAAACTGATGCAATCAGACCCCAGTCCTCACCCAGGGGTGGACTGACAGTCTGGCATACAGGGCATTTTCCCGGTGGGCCGACCCCCCCGGGGGCCGTTAATGTCGTGTTTTAATTTAAAAAAAAAAATCTGCACAAAACCGGCCCACGAATCAGTGCTGGCGGCCCTCTGTCCTCTTCAAATGAGACTGCCTATTGCAGGGTTTTTATAGTTAAAGGTAGGGGAAGTGATTTGAAATTCATGGTGTAGTACCAGCCTGGTGCACTAGGGGCCCCCAAAAGTAGCTACACTATGTGAACCTGCTGCTCTCTCCTGATTGGAGGAGAATTGTAGTGACCTGGGGAACTTTTATTAGCTCCTCTGCTAACGTGGGGGAGGGGGAAACTCCATATGTGGTTTCCACACCTTATAATAGAGCATTTTAACAGAAAAAAAATATTTTTTGGGTGATATCTGACAAAAGTGAAATCACTTCCCCTACCTTTAACTAAAACTAACTAACTAATTTTAGTTAGCCCGAGCCCCAGAGCCCCTTATGTCTTAAATTCTCATGGGGGCTCAGGCCCCGGAGCCCCCACAAAGATTCAGAGGGCCGCTCTGAGGGCCGCTCTGAGACAAAATTGCCCGGTACGTTTTGAGCTCCCAGTCCACCCCTTTCCTCACCTACGCCGTTCCTCTGACCACAGGCCTCCCGGCACCGCCCTGCTCCTCCTGCCCCGCCTGCACTCCTCCTCTCTCCTCCCTCCTCCTCCTCTGGGCTGAGGAGGCCTAGCGGGTCGGCCTGCAGGGACTCGAAGGCGCTGTTGTTGTCCTCGTCCTCGTCGTCCTGGGAGGAGAAGACGGTGCTGGTTTCAGACAGACGGGCGCTGTCCACCGAGGAGAGGCGGGTGTGGCCGCTGCAGGCACGGCCACGCCCCTCCGGGCCGCCGCCCGAGTTGTTGCTGTAGGAGAGGAAAGAATCAGCATCAGAGGTGTTTAATGAGCACCGCAGTCCCCCCCCAACGCCCCCCCCCCCCCCCAACGCCTGGCCCAGAAGTGAATTCCCACTTATTTTTTTTCTCACAGGCTTTTCGACAATGATTTATATAAAGGCTATTACGCCACAGACAAAAACAACTCGGATCGTGACAAATCATGACAACAAACACAATGTTTTGGGCCGATCAAATAATTACGAACACTTTTTGTTTTGTTTTTCTTCTTACTAATTATTTGAATGTCCCAACACAATGTGTTTGTTGTCATGACTTTACCCAAGTTGTCTTTGTCCACAGCACACTCGTCTGTCTTTTTTGAAAAGTCTGTGAGTAATAAGTCTGTGAGGAATATATTTCTGGGCCAGGTGACATTCTGACACCTAAGTAGGACTGGTGCTTCCTAGCCTGGCGAGCCGCCTGCCCGCCTCATATGGCATGGAGTCAGTCAGTCACTCAGAGTTCCTTCCTTCTTCCACGCAATATGAGTGTGGAATTGATGTCATTGACACACAGTATGCGGAAGCTACAAGAAAACGGAAAATGAGAGAGTGACTGCGTTTCAACGGCTGTCACTACAGCAGCAGTAAAGCAGCCTCTGATTGGTTTATGTGCACTTGGCACATAAACCACAGAAACGATCAAAAACAGTTAGAGTTATTGCAACTATAGACTCATATCTGACACATTTAGCAACCATATGAAGTAGACACTGAACAGAAAGCTCCAGAGCTGGAAAGGGGGACACACATACATAGGAGACAGACATTGGCGTGTCTTGGGGAGTGGCTGCACCGCTCAACACCCATCCTCACCTTGTGCTGTAGCAGGAGGTGCTGTAACACGACGTGCTGTAGCAGGAGGTGCTGTAACAGGAGCGGTCGGCACACAGCTCACACTCGCTGCCCCCCGCCTCGCCCCCCACGCCGCCGCCACCACCAGGTACCCTGGACACGGCCCTGCGTCCACAGACCAAGGCTCTGCCTCCTCCTCCTCCTCCTCCTCCTCCGCTGCTGCTGCCGTCCCCTTCCTCACTCCTCCTCCTACCTCCTCCTCCTCCCTCCTCCCCCACCGCCGTGCCTCCCCCTCCCCCTCCTCCTCCGCCTCCTTCCAGCAGCTGGTTGAGCTCAGACAGCCTCTCTATGGACAGGCTGCGGGGCAGGGTGCGCTGCCTGCAGCAGGACCCTGGGCACTCTGGGACCTGAAGAGGAAGACACAGGGGGAGGGTGCACTCCCAAAGTAAATGTACCGCCAGGGTTAACACTATGAGCTGCATAAACTCTGTTTAATTAAAGTATATATAAGCAATGAATCTCAGAAATTTAATGGCATTTTTTTCCTTCTTTTTCTTCTTTATCTTAGACCGTTTCATTATTAGATGACTTCCTGAAAATATTTAGTATCTATGTCAACCATAGGAGCCACAGTGGCCCTTTAAAAAGTGGTCCCGTCGGGACTACTTGTTAGCCAATTACAAAGCTTATTTCTTGGAGGCCTCCCGCAGCCCTAGAGGTGATTTTTTAGATATGATCTACGGTGTAAAAAAGACTTCATGAAAGACACAGTATCAATGAAAAACAATGTAATTATTATTATTTTTAATTACATATAGGAGCTTTAAACGGATATTTCACTTTTTTTTAGATGAGACTCTAGTCAGTCTAGATTCTGACTAGATTCTAGTCTAGTCAGTCTCATGTGAACATAAGTACTCCAATCAGTATTTAGATACCGGTATTTGATGTTCATTTTAGCTGCCCCGCCCCCTTCCTATACAAACCTAACAACAGTTGTCAACAACAACAGCTAGCAATGGCGCTTGTTTGTAGTGATTGTTATAACTTAATTCTCAGATCTAAGATGTTGGGCTTCCACGCAGGAGAGACCCGTGCGTTCGAGTCCCGTGGCATCGTTGCATTACATGTGAAGGAGACTGCGTGGTGTCCTCGTCCTCCTCGTCCTCCTCTCCGTCCTTGGCGGTGCGTTTGAGGAGCGTGGGAGACATGGAGCTGGTGTCCTGTCCTATGGTGGTGGTGGTGGAGGCAGGGGAGGCCAGCTCCTCCTCCCCCTCCGCCTCCCCCTCAGCCAGGCTCTGTGCAGAGGGCAGGCTGTGCAGGAGGTGGTGGATGCGGATGTAGTGTGAGCGCGGTGTCTCGGCCTCGCCACACGCCGAGGCGATCACCGTCTCCAGCTCTGACACGGGCAGAGAGCAGGGACGAGCCTTACGCTGGTGGGGGTGGGTCTGGGGCACAGTGCATGGACGGAGAGCAAGGTAACAGGTAAAGTTGCAGTGAAATTAAATACATGTTTTTTGCACGTTCACATCTCCAGATTTATTTGTTTGATGTACAATTGAAAAACACTAAAATGTATAAAAACTAACTGTTATTGTGTCAAGCCTAAAACTAAGAGAATGTGAAAAGAATGCCAACTAAAACTAACTGAATAAAAATATATAAGTCAACACTTTCTAAAACTAACTGAATTACAAAAACAAAAATAAGTCAACACTTTCTAAAACTGATCTGATTACAAAAAGCAAAAACAAGTAGACACTAACTAAAATCAAATAAATTACAAAAAAATGACAACACTATCTAAAACTATTTGAATTACAAAGAAAACAAGTCACTAACTAAAACTAATTGATTTAGAATAAAATCACAAAAGAAAAAAATAAGTCAACACTAAATATAAATTAATTACAAAAAAAAAGTAAAAACTAAAAAACATTTTTAGTGCATTTTATGAATAGTGCATTTTGGATGCATTTTGGATTTTGGCAGTTGGCAACAATGCTAAAACCTGAATCCGATCCTGACCTTGGTGGCATGGTTGTGGTGTTCTCTCATGGTAGGGGTGGTGGGGAGGGGAGGGTGGCAGGAGGGGCAGCCGCTGACCACGCCCCCTGTAGCCACGCCCCCTCTGGCCACGCCCTCTCGGTCTCCCACCTGCTCCTCCAGGACCTCCGAGGAAGAACCAGAAGAAGAGGAAGGGGCGAGGGGCTCTGGCTGGGATCCATCGGTGCCCGTGGTGGTGGTGGTGGCGGTGGTGGTAGCGGTGTCCTCTGGAGCAGAGGTGTGACAGTTGCACGTGGTCTCTGCCGAGGTTGTTTCAGAGGTTGCCCCGGGTTGGCTCACGTGGGATTCCTCCTCCGTAGGCCCTGATGCTGCCTCTTTCTCCTCCTCCTCTCCCTCCTCAACTCCTGGTACTGGGTGTAGGGGGAAGGAAAAAATGTTGAATTGTCCTCCAAGCACATCTGGTTTTGATCAAGACATCGTCCATTTTTAATCTCATACAAAATGACATCCAGACAGTGTATTACTCAGTTTTAACTTAAGCATCACACTAAAATATGTATATAGGTTGTGTGTAGGTTATAAATAATCCCCTGGCATTGTTCCCATCTCTGCGGATCACTTTGTTTGTGTATGTAACATTTCCCAATTGGTGGGGGCAGGAGAAAATGGTGTGGGTGCAGCTTCATCGCACCCCATACCATTTTCAGTTATAGGACTTTTAATAGTCAAGTAAAGCATCAATAATAACATCAGTTGTTTTGAAGTTGCAATAGACACGCAGCATGCATGAAGCTAAAGGTCTGTTTTTTCTGTTTTCAATGATGAAATGCTGTTGGTTTAGTGGTGACACAGCTGTAGTTAGTTGGTAGCAGTAGTAGTGTTTCAAATCATTTTTAAACATAATCACTTCATTTTCAAATGTCTTTGAAATTTGGGTTGTTTGCATGCCATCATGTTTGGTGGGGCAGTCAGGGCATTTAGCGGGGTGTTGCCCCCCATGCCCATGCCTAGATCCGCCCCTGATTGTGGCCCCAAGAAGAGAATCAAAATCGCTAGCCTGGATAAAAAGCCAGACCAAATCAGCCAAACAACTGATGTTATTATTGATGCTTATTTGTCTAATATAAGTCCTGAAACCGAAAATGTTATGGGTGTGACTTCATTGCCCGTGTCGCGAAGCCGCCCCATACCATTTTCTCCTGCCCCCCAATTGGGAAATGTTACATCCGCCCCTGGTGAGATGGTAGACAACTTGCAGACCTACCAGTCAGCTCTGCCTCAGCCGGTGGACCGGGGACCACCTCTACCTCCACCTCCTCCTCTTCTCCTCCCGTTCCTTCAGCCGTGGTGGTCCCTTCTCCTTCTCCCTGCACCGCGGTGACGTCTGTCTGGGGGTCCTCCTCCCCCCTGACCTCCTCCTCTGTGGTGGTCCTCAGTGGAGCAGGGTCCTCCTCCTCTACTACACCCTGGGCGGTGGTCTCCTCCTCCTCTTGGCCCGCAGAGGAGAGGCGGCGGACATCTGCTTCATTCAGGGGTCCACAGGACACAGAGAGTCATGGTTAGCATGGCAATATAGTTAATGGAACATTCAGTGGCAAACATACAGATCAAAATGACCATTAATCTTTTACATTCTCTAGTTGTGTAGACTTGGGCTAATTCAGATGGTGAATATTTTAACTCTTGAGAGCGTAAAAATGAAACCAAATGGACCCTGGCGGGTCCATTTGGTTTCATGTTTACGCTCTCAAAGAGTTACATCTGGTTAACCATTAGGAAAACACTCCGGTCTGTAACCAGATGTGCACATGCACACACTCCACAGTGGGTGGAAGCGCAACAGGCCGGCAGCAAGAGTCCCGCCCCCCCACTCGAGCCTGATTGGACGAAGGCCCCTCACATCCTGATTGGATGAAAATACAATTGGTATTATTAAGTCGAAGAAAATTGGGGTGCAACCCAACACATTTAGCAGTGTTACTCATTTCAGGAAAGTCCGATCTCTACGAGCCATACCTTGTTGTAAAGGTAGGGTGACCAGATGTCCCTCTTTGTGTGGGACAGTCCCTCATTTTCAAGATTTTTCAAGCGTCCCACAAATTGAGACTCTGTCCCACTGACAGGCATCAGTGTTCAAAATGCCCCTAATAATTTGTAGTGCCCTAATACTTGGATTTCTGTTGTATCATTTCTTGCTGTGTTTTTTTAAGCATTCCCCCATTGTACCACTATATTTCCACGCTCACTCTAGAGAAGCCACATCGCATACTGTCGCATCAAAAATAGCTGATCTACAATCTCAAAACGCTCGCAGTGCGCCGCGTTTTGAGATTGTAGATCAGCTATTTTTGATTTTAGCTGTTTTTGCAGCTGTTTTTGCAGCAGCTGTTTTTGCAACTGTTTTTGCTGTATGTGAAATGGAATCCTGGAATGGAATCCTTTTGGAATATTGACATCAAGATGGCGATAATTTACATTTTGTCCCGTTTCCACACTCCACTTGTCCCACACAGGCAACTTTTGTCCCTCAAATGAACAGTTTGGATCTGGTCACCCTATGTAAAGGTGACTAAACAATGGTTAAAACAATATAAGATACAATACAAAGTGGTATTATTAATATGGAGAAAATAATTCCCAAAGTTAGGTTTCCAAACTTACATGGGACAACTAAAGCTACACTATAATGAATAAAATCCCCAACTATTCTCACCTTGCGTAGAGTCGTCGGTGAGCCGGAGGTCCCCGGGTGTTTCCGACGGTGTTTCAGGAGCTCCGTCCAGCGGTAGCTCAGGCATGTTGGCTCCCAGGCTCAGTGTGTCGTCATCATCATCGTCATGGAGGTTCTCAGGGACCTGCTCCTGAACCACACCGTTCTGCTGCTCCACCAGCACAGGACAGGCTGGTTCCATCACCAGAGAGACCTCCTCCTCATCTGACAGGACAGGAGAAGGAGAGGACAACCCGCAAGACACTCATTAGAAGTCAGTGGCAGTGGCGGCAGTGGCTCAGGGGTAGAGTCATGGTGGTAACCGCTAGGTTGCCGGTTCTATCCCGGGCTCCGACAGAGTAACTGTCGAAGTGCCCTTGAGCAAGACACGGAGCCCCTAATTGCTTCTGATGTGCTAGTAGGTACCTTGCGTGGTTTCCACTGCCATCAGTGGATGAATGTATGTGTGAATGGGTGAATGTGATGCACAATCTATGTAAAGCACCTTGGATAAAGGCGCTATATAAATGCACCATTTACCATTTACTTTATTTGACCAGTCAAAAGCACCATTATCCAGTTACCGTTGTGGCTGAAGGTTTTGGCACCCTTGCACAAGTTTCACATAAAACCTGGGTCAACTGGAGCGGTTTGCAAAAGAAGAGTGGTCCAAACTGCCTGTAGAGAGGTGTAGGCATCTCATTGAAACCTATAGAAGAGTGGTCCAAACTGCCCTGTAGAGAGGTGTAGGCATCTCATTGAAACCTATAGAAGAGTGGTCCAAACTGCCTGTAGAGAGGTGTAGGCATCTCATTGAAACCTATAGAAGAGTGGTCCAAACTGCCTGTAGAGAGGTGTAGGCATCTCATTGAAACCTATAGAAGAGTGGTCCAAACTGCCCGTAGAGAGGTGTAGGCATCTCATTGAAACCTATAGGAAGTGTTTGACAGCACTCATTTACTCCAAAGGATGTGCTACCAAATATTGAATTCAAGGTGTCAATATTTTGCCACAGCAATTTCTCTGTAATATGTTATTTTAAAAATAATATTAAGTTATGATTTAAAAACAGCGTCTGTGTTATTATTAGTTTAATAAAGAATTTGAGACACCAAGTACCTTTGTCAATTTCAACTTATTTTACAGACATTTGGAGATGTTTGGTCTTTATGTGCAAGGGAAAACTTTCAGCCACGACGGTATTACTAAGCTATTGCTTGCTATTGCACTGATCATATGATATCTCAGATTATCTGTGCACTGAGACACAGCTCTGATATCAACAACAACAACCCCCCAGAGCAGAGCAGAGCAGAGCAGGCTCAGGTGGTCAGTGGGTGTATGGAACTGGTCAATGGGTGTATGGAGGAGGTATTCTATACCTGGGTGTATGGAGGTGGTCAGCTCGAAGCGGAACTGCAGCTGTCCACTGACGTGGTCCGTGGGCAGCCTGCGGCCCAGAGAGTACGTCACCAGGCGGTCTCTGTGGGACAGACGGACGGACAGAAGAGGTGGACGAGACACAGGGACAGACAGACCGACAGACAGAGGGACGGAATAGGAGACAGACAGAACAGTGGGTTATGGAAGGAGATGTGGTTAATATGTTCGTTAGACATAGTAAAAGTCATGACATTCGTCCAACACAGACCATTAATTGTAAATGTGGTAGTATGAGCTAAAAATGGAAAAATATATATACTGTATATATGTAACAGTGTGAATAGTGAACAATGTGTATAATTACACAAAATATAATATCGGTTCTTCTACCTGACATGATTCTCTACGTATAGTGCAGTAATTGGTACAGTCCCTTAAAGTTGGTACAGTCTGCCCACTGTATAATTTCCCATGATCCCTTTACCTCTTCCTCTTTTATTTCTGCGATTGGAATGAGGTGGGTGTCTTTTGTTACGTCCTGTATAACAAAATAAGAATTGTATCTACAAAATGATTTATACAGTGTGTTATTTTCTGTCAGGTATGTTACGTTTTGTTATGTGTTGTGCTATTGTTGATCTGCTCTTTTATTTCCGCGATTGGAATGAGAGGAGACCTGTGTACTGTATGCACGAGGCTAACGTGGAGACGTGTTCTGTGTTATTTTCTGTCAGAATAAACGTCTGTAGTCTCCACAAGAGTCCTGGTTGTCCCTCCTAACACAACGCAGAGTGAGACGGATCCAACCGGTTACATATATATCCCAATACTGTATTGGTGTTGGAAAAAGTATCCGATCAGCCCTTTTTTGTCATTGTCGGGCCATTTGGTATTGGTAAATATGCCAGTGTAACTTCAGATCCGACACAGGGGTAAGGGGTTGACACTAAGTTAAATAAAAAAAAGTTTGGGCATGTGGAATTTACTTTGAAGTTGCCCAAATGCACATTTTAGTGAGAATTCTGCTATTCCCGGTTGGTGGACTTCATATACATTCTTTTTTTTTTTTAAGAAATCGTGGTATCCGGATCGGTTTGGAAATGAAAGAAGTGGCATCGGGACATATCTAGAGATTCTACAAGGTTACTGTGAAGTTGTTTATCTTGATGGATTCATTATAACACAATTTGTGTAGAATTTCTCCGCTAAAGCAGACATTAGCAGTAGTAGTGCAGGCAAGCAATATTAAAGGAAGCCTGGAGTGGTGATACAGCAACACCATTTAGATTTATTCTGTTACACCCGCTTGAAATTACACTGGATTAATGTCAGCATTATATGCTTCTTTTTTTTTTCGAAAACAAATGACACCATCCCACAAGCAGATTGCTACTATACTCGCCACAAAAAGTTCGGAAATCCAACTTTGGTCCATTATAGCTCCCCTTTGATAAAACCGATTGGTATCGTATTATATACCATTTTTATCATTGATTTGTCCCCTTTACAATGAGGTACAGCATGTAATGATCCGGCATTCGTGGAATGAGAAACACTGCTAAACATGTGGCTTGCGCTCCAATTTTTTTTGCCAAAATGGCAAATGTATGGTATTGATTGCTTTGCGTTGCCTAGCAGATTGGATGATTACTCTCTTCCACAGTACAAAGTAAAAACACAACACATATTGGACATTTTTAGACTTTATTAATTTCACACTCAGTGACAGGGAACTCAGTAGTGTGTGGTATTACCAAACACAGACACAACAGCTTGGCACCTCCTCCTCATGCTGCTCACCAATGCAGCCACATTTTGCTGTGGGATTGCATTCCATTCCTCAACCAGCATCTGTTTCAAGTCAGCCAACATGGTTCTGTGGGTCACTCTAGCATACACATCCCTGATCCCACAAGTGTTCAATTGGTTGAGGTCTGGACTCATGGCAGGCCATTCCATCCTCTCCACTCCCAAATTCTGGAGGTACTCTTTGATGATCCTGGCTCTGTGGGGGCGAGCATTGTCATCTTGGAGGATGGCATTAGGTCCCAGGTTCCTAAGATATGGGATCGCCACTGGATCCAGAATCTCATCCCTGTACCTTAATGCATTGAGATTACCTTTGATAATGACAAGATTAGTCTTGCCTCTCAGAGAGATGCCCCCCAAACCATCACACTGCCCCCATTAAATGATGTCACCCGATCAGTACAACAATCTGTCTGTGTTTGGTAATACCACACGCTACTGAGTTCCCTGTCACTGAGGGTGGAAATTAATAAAGTCTAAAAATGTCCAATATGTGTTGTTTTTACTTTGTACTGTGGAAGAGAGTAATCATCCAATCTGCTAGGCAACGCAAAGCAATCAATACCATACATTTGCCATTTTGGCAAAAAAAAATGGAGCGCAAGCCACATGTTTAGCAGTGTTGCTCATTCCACGAATGCCAGATCATTACATGCTGTACCTCATTGTAAAGGGGACAAATCAATGATAAAAATGGTATATAATACGATACCAATCGGTTTTATCAAAGGGGAGCTATAATGGACCAAAGTTAGATTTCCGAACTTTTTGTGGCGAGTTTAGAATGTGGTACCAAGGCAATGCACTGATTCATAATTCCATCTGCCTTACCGGCATAAATTGTATACTTTGGACACATACAATCCAAATGTATTGGAATGCAATTTAGTGTGTGTGTGTGTGTGTGTGTGTGTGTGTGTGTGTGCGTGTGTGCGTATGTGTGTGTGTGTGTGTGTGTGTGTGTGTGTGTGTGTGTGTGTGTGTGTGTGTGTGTGTGTGTGTGTGTGTGTGTGTGTGTGTGTGTGTGTGTGTGTGTACCCGATGGCGTGTTTCTCCAGCAGTCTCTGAACAGGCACTGAGAGTTTCCCCAGGAAGCGTTTGATGATCGGACGACTCTTAGCAAACTTGTCCTTCACCTGGATCTCCAACACGTCAGTGGGCAAAGACACGAAGGTGAACTTCTGAGGGGACAAACAGAGAGAGAGAGAGATCTACATTTAAAGACTGTTTGCATGTATCCATATATATACATATTCAACCGCTTATCCGTAGTCCTGGGGTTTTCAACCATTTTTATCCCAGGGCCCACTATTTATTCAGCATGTGAGCCATGGACCACCATTTGATGACATTTTAGCGCCGCAGACACTTAAAACTAAAGATTTATTTTGCTTTTGTCTACAATTCCAGGCTGGATTTGTGAAACAAAACAGTCAAACACACAGATCAAAATGACCATTAATCTTCTACATTCTCTAGTTGTGTAGACTTGGGTTAATTCAGATGATGAATATTTTAACTCTTGAGAGTGTAAATATGAAACCAAATGGACCCGCAAGGGTCCATTTGGTTTCATGTTTACGCTCTCAAAGAGAGCGTAAACATGGTTAACCAACTTTGGAACCCTCTCAAGGACCACTGAAGAAGATGGCTGGATTCCTTGTCATATAACAATAATATCTGATGATCATATTATAGGGTGGAAAAACATGGCAAGAAAGTGTTTTTTTCCTCTAAAATCTGCCTCATGGTGGCGCTATGACACATGACATCACAACACATTCAGACAGGGTGAATAATCCTCCTCATGCCTGAGGACTGGTGGGGGAGACGATAAGGAAAGGAGTCAAGGACACAGCTGAAACAGCTCTGGTAATTGGTCAATGAATTATGCATTAAATGCAATAATTAATGGTAATTGAATTACCATATAGAATGGAGTTACAACAAAGGACTCACATCAGAGGGAGAGAGAGAGCAGTGATTACATAAAGAACTAGACAATCTTGTTATGGATTCAACAAAAGAGTTGCTTTTTTCCCCCAACTCAACAAAAACTAAATTGGATGTTTATTTTCGTATTTCTTCTTTTCCGCTTAAAACAATTGTCATGGCAGACAATGATCTGGCTGTTTTCCATTATTCTGTAATCATTGGGCTGCCTACTAAACAGATGTGGTGTAAAAATGTGTGCTTTATATTAAGTTAAAGGAGAATTCCACCCATTTTCAACATTTTCTCTGAGAGCGTACAAATGCTAACGGGTTCATTTGGTTCCATTTGTACGCTCTCAGAATAAAAAGAAGCGTCTAAAGAAATCCATGAACATGGTGAAAATACATCTTGATGATGTCATCAAGATGTTTCACCATGTTAGTGGTTTTCTTCAGACCTCCATTTCTAGGAAACACAAAATTGGGGAACTTTTTTATCATGTCCACCCAGCACCTCTAAGGTATACTAATGACATATTAGAATGTTGAAAATGGTTGGACTTCCCCTTTAAGTTAAACTAAAATGGAATGTGTGTGAACGTGCACACTGCTGCTGCTGCATGCGCACAATGAAGTGTATATGTGTCAGCGTCACAGTGAATGTGGTCAGACATCCACTCAGAGCAGTTATATCCTCCCCTGATGCACACACACACACTTACTGTACTCACACAGTA